>CM044399.1:46235000-46330000 GCA_024322285.1 Musa beccarii | reverse complement strand
AGGAGATAGGCCGCAGCCAAACATGGACCTCCGCGCACCCTTCATTCGATGAAGATGGAAGGAGATAAAAGGAAGTATAGCCAAAGGTGCTAAGAGTTTGACAATAAGATTGTGGACTCGAATTTTCGTTCTTTTGCGAAAAAGAATCACACACCCTTTTCTCTCATTCTCGATTTATGATTAGGTTTTAAGATTCTGTCATTCTTTTTCGTTTTCCGTTTCTTGTTGGAGCATAAGAAATGATTCAAAGCATTACTATGAGTTAGAGTGAGAGATAAAGGCTTGGTTGTGTATTTCAAACATATATGGAAAATAAAAAGTTGAATTGCTTGTGTCAATCAATGGATGCATCTTAATTCATAGTTGTCTTCAGCAGTATATATCCTCCTAATGGCCACGCCAACGTATTTCCATCGAAGAGAGTTAGGCTTCAGATCATAAGATTAGGTTCCATTCATCCTTCCTGGGAAATGAAAGAATGAGAGTTTCTTCTTGTATCCCACTGAGGTCATTTCATGGAACTCCTGAGCTCATTCATATTTATGCACTCTAATATTTTAGGATGTGCGGTCCAAACCTAAGAACGAGTGTCAAGCTACATATCACAGGTAATGAATGGAAGCAGTAAACCAACATAGACCCTTTCTATGCATCTGATATAGTATGTTTCTTGGTGATTTCTTCTCATCGCTTAAACTATTTTGTAGAAATGCACAATCTTTCTGATACCAACACCACTTGCTATCAAGAAATGTAAACCATCAACAGCATCTTCTGCATGTCTGCAGGAATCATCAACACTTTGTTTACACTGAGTTCATGATTTATGATATCAAGTGTCCCATCTGGTTTGATAAATTAGGTACCATAAAGCATAATTACCAGGAATAAAGATGGTTTCACTAGTATTCTCAAGAACAATTAATTTCACCTGGGACGTGATATACACATTGGTCCATATAAACATATTTTATGACGTATTATTAAGATTACTGTGTTAATTGCATTTTTTTTGTTCTTTAATTTTGCCCCCTTTTTTTTGGGTGACGTAAGATTTTCGTTAAAGATTGGAAAAGATAGTTCGAATCTCTGCCAATAGATTTGGTCTTTAAAATCTTGAATAATGTCAGCACTGATAATATTCCTACTGACTTGATAGGATCTCTCAGTGTACCCATCAGGAAGATGAGAAAGCCTTTTTTTTTTTTCTCTGTCATATACTGGTTTCAACAAAATTGTGTACTTCATGTTTTCTAGAAGTGGATCTTCAGCAAGTAATTCAGGTTGTAAGCTAATTCTTCTATTTGATTTTTTTTTTTCCTTCGGTAAGTTTTGAGAGAATAGAAAATTAATCCCTTTCAATTCAGGAATCATTTGCTAAGTACCTTTCATTTAAATCAGATACAGAATGAATAATAGATCTTTTATCTTCAAACATATTCCCAAAGGATTGATTTTTTTTAATTGTTTATGATATCCATGATTTTATTTGATTATTTAAATATGAGAATTTATTTAATGATTTTTTTATTAAATAATTTTATATTGAAAGCTTAGTATTATGGACCTAATTATGAATTCTAAAATTTGAATATGATTTGTGAAAGATTCATATTAAGTTAATACAAAAAAAGATAGAGAACATGTGCCACTAGCTAACCTAACGAATCTACCACTTATACTTGTTAGATTGTTGATACCTATGCTTCTTTGATGTATGCTTATCACATTATTATTTCTGTGTTAGTTAATCCTAATCAATTAGAAAAAAAAATAAAAAAAATTTACTAGAAAGAGAATCTTAGACAAAAAAATTTACTAGAAAAGGTGAATTAAAGGAGAATAAGGAGAACTTTAGGATTTGGACTAATTCATCACCCTTAGGAAAGATTCTTTCTAAGGCAAGTATTCTAGCCCATCCTTATAGTGATTTCTATTCTTGATTTTATCTTATTTATAAGTAATTTATAGAGTTTTATCCTTTTTAATTTGCATCAACCTCAATTTGAGATGTAAATTTACTAATCTAAAATGTATGAGAATTTTGATCTATCTTGTTTTAACTATAATGTTTTGTATAGAATTTTAATTTAAGCAATACTTATTATAAAAATTAGACTCTTATCTTATTTGAATGATTTGAAATGCATATATTTATTTAAATATTTATTTGTTTTAATCATTTGATTCTACTAAATAGAGATAATATGCTATGATTTGCTTGTACTAAATTGCTTGTAACTCTTGACAGACAACTTTAATTTATATAAAACTTACTTTATCTAAAAGTATAATCGTATATTTTTCAAAAAAATTATCCTGCTTGAATAAATTGGAGTATAATTTATTATCGAAATATTTAGTGTAATATACCTCATATATTCTATTAGAACACATTTATTTTTAAATTTACCAATTCTTACTTCTACTTTTATGAACTTGATTTTGACTAAAAATTCCTCTATCAAATAAGCTTATGTGGTCACTTTAAACGTTTATATTCTTGACATTGGTTCTTGTTTGTTTTATATTGCTTCATATGTGTCTATATATGTTTTTATTATTTTTGTGCTTTCTATACATGTTAACTTTCTTGCTTATAATGTACTTTTATATTTTGATATTTGTGGGATAATATAAATCTTTTTCAAAAATAAAAAGGGAGATATATATAGAGCTTATGATGCTCTTGCTGCCCCCAATGAATTCATTCAGACATCCATAGATAAAGCTTCTAAATATGAAAAACTAATATTAATGGTCATCGAAAAATAGATAGATCATATTATATTATAATCCAACTTCACCCTTATGTTTCTTTAATATATTTTTCCATATCTATGTGTTATTAGTATACTACGAAATTGGAATGAAATCCTCCAATATTTCCTATCCAAACAAAAAATTATAATTTGTACAAAACTTATACTTGCTGATTAAAATTACTATCTTATATGTTATTTCATACTTGAAATTACTATCTTATATGTTATTTTGTACTTAAAATTAATCTTTTATATGTGTTTATCTGATACTTCAAATTAGTCTCTTATATGTGTTTATTTCATATTGTACAATTCCTTTAGTATTAGCGATCACTAACCCTTCCTTGGGGGAAAAAAAATAATAGAATGAGAATGGATTGTTAATTATGCCTAGATCTCGGATAAATGCAAATTTTATTGATAAGACCTCTTCAATTATAGCCAATATCTTATTACGAATAATTCCAATAATTTTCAAAGAAAAAAAGTATTTACCTATTGTAGAGATGGTGCGATGTGAATATTATTTTTATTTTTTTAAAACTTAGTCATCCTTCAATATTATGAGAAAAAAAAAGAGGAATGTTTTGGGCTAGAAAGAGCTACATTTATTAAAAAGAACTTATGCTTGGTGATATGCCCTTTGGATATGAAAAGGAAACTTAAGTTTGGTGATATGCCCCTTGGATATGAATGAAATGACAGATGTGACACTTGAATTTATGTTTTATATTTGTTTCATGATATGCTTCTATAATACCTTTTACTCTAAATTATGAGCGAATTATAAAAAATATAAAATATAACTATACTCTAGCTAATTATTTGCATCTTAATATTAAGTAGCTTATATGTTGCTCTTTGTTTTCTCATTAAGTATGCTTTTAATGAAATTATATATATATATATATATATATATATATATATATATATATATATATATGACTCGTATTCATGCCTTGTATCTTGATTCTTAGGTCATACGATCTGTCATCTCTTCACCATAGATATGTTAATCACTTGCTGAACTTTGTAGTTTACTTTGTTGCTATATAAAATTTTTAGACTAGCTTATCACTCGCCCTAATGTTAGGTTTGGCTTGAGACTATAAAATACTATAACATTTTGTTAAGTCTTTGGTAGTTTAACTTGATATTATTGTAAAAGTACACTTTGCTTTCAAACAATCTAAGTTGATATGTCTTGTAAAAATTAACATTTTAAAGATCTAAATATATAAGATTCTTTAATTTTTAAAATTTTAAAAAAGTTAATATTTTAAATATCTAAACTTGCCTTACACCTTGTAAAAGTTTAAAATTTTATATTGATATGAGCTTATGGTAAATTGTTGGTTTTATGATTATGGTAACTTTGCTCTTATGGGTTTATAGGTGGTTATATGTTGAATGACTATAAACTACATAGATTTTATAAATAGAAATAAAAATTTAATGTTTTTAATATCCTCAGATTTTATGTCTTGGATCCTAGGTTTGGGATTATGAATGAATCATTTTTTTTTATTTAAGTTAAATTCACAGCTACTTGTTGGTATCTGAGTCTAACTCTTACACATAAAATATAGATCTATATGAGATAATAAGATACAATTGGGATGGTGACGGGTAAGACGATGTCAAACTTCAGTTGTCTCTCTCTCTCCTTGCATGAAGACTTATGTGGAGAAAAGAAATATAACTAGGCCTTTGTGACAATCAAATTAGTGGAAACCAAAATGGTTTATGGATAATAAAAATAATCTAACCTGAGCGCAATGTTAATGTGCCTCTTTTATACGGGCACCCTCTAATCACTATAAATTGGCAAAATATTTTTCATCATAATTCTATTAGATTGATTTTGAACCCTTTTTTTGTTTATTGATGTGGCAGCGACCTGTAGAGTTCTAGTTGGGTGCTTAATATTTCTTTATCATTTGTAAATCATTAAAAGTTGAACTTTTTAACTTTCAATTCTCCCACCAACCCTTAAAAAGATATTTCCAAGCAATCATATCACTTTTTAGTGGAAGTTAATTCTTAATAACACGTTAAATCCCAGTCTTGAGTCAAGCAAATTTGTAAGTTCCTCAGCAATTATAGTAAGAGCCACCGTAGTTGGTAATAGGTTAGGAATAATGGAGCAGTACCTGCACTTTCATTATAGGGTGACTGTGCAGGAAAATATCTTTTTTTTATTTTTTTTTCTGGATGATATTCCTTTTTAAAATTCCCTCTATTTTTAATATTTCAAAAATGCCCCTTAAAAAGTTATCCTTTTTTTTTCGCACAAATCAAAAAAATTTTCTGTCAACTGTTTATAGTGTTTTGTGGGTTAATTTTTATCCATAAAATTCTGCATATTATTTTTTTAAAAAAAAATATTGTATGGTGTTTTGTTTTAAAAATACTATATATATTTTTTTCAAAAAATACTATACGGTATTTTTAAAACACTATACGGTGTTACTTTATATGAATAAAAAGCAAATACTGTAAACAGTTGACAAAAAAAAATTGGATTTGGACGGGAAAACACTGTGAACACTTTTTGGGGGATATTTTTTAGATTTTTAAAATAGAGAGTGATGGTTTGAGAATTTTGAAAAGGATAATATCATTAAAAAAATCTAAAAAATGATATTTTCTCGGACAATCACCCTTCGTTATACATGCTTAAAAGCATATAGCATAACCAAGTCATCTGTTCTTTAGTCAACTCTGGAACGCAAAACCAATCTGAGCAAAGTCTTCCAAGTCGATCTTGAATATTTGATTATGTGTATCGAGTCTTATCTACTTTTCAATTTCAGTAATGTTAATTAAGTCTTCACTTTTTTTTTCTCTTTATCCCTTTATATACATATATATATATATATATATATATATATATATATATATACATATATGCCTCTAGAACTAATTATTTTCCTATTTGTACCTTTAAGTCGAACTTAAACATATAATCTCCTTGCGAAACATGAAAAATTGCATAGATCTCTTTGTAGTTAATTCCCCTCAAGTGACTATGAACAATCATTTCTGTAAGAATAACATATCAAAAATTATAGTTCACATTTAATATTTTAGATATTATATATGACAAGAATGCTGAATGATGGAGGTGAACTGACCGAGACTGAAGAGGCCATGATGTTAAAAAGGTGTGAGAATTTAAGGATTATAAGAAAACAAATATTAAATTTTCCCAGACCAAGAATAATTGGACTTGGTTTATATGTCGTAAAATAAAAAGTTCATATATCTGATAGTCGTCCAGTTCCACAAAAACAATATAGCAGGTTATCTACAAACATCCACATACAATAAAGTTGTGATCGTTATCTTATTTGGTCAATGTCATGCATCTGTTAACATATAGTCTGGAATGCAGACCACTAATCAATACAAGGAACAATTCAATCTAGTAACAGGTCATTTGGTTGTGCTTCCAATAAGAGAGATCCAATCCTTGGCCTTGGTTACCAATTGCACTCAAATTCTAGAGGCACTGGTCATTGAAGAGGCTATATTATGGCAGCAATTACAGCAAATGAATGATTTGATTATATAAAGCTGTTCATATTATCCAATATGCAGTTTCACATGTTCCAAACACAATCCCCAAATGTTATATTGTTTATTTACAAGATATCCAGTTCTTCAACAGTAAGGTTTTTTCAATGCTGTGTGGACTCCTCCCCCAGCACATGCTCCCATTCAGACGAGGAATTTTCATATCCACTGGCAAGGGACCAGTTCCCTTGATTGTATGTCATGTACGACTGAATCAGTGATCCATTCAAAGGGCCTGAGAACATCCGTTTCGCATCTACATATCCTGAAATATTCAAACCTGACCCAAGTTCATCGTCACTTGCCACACCAAGCAGCTGCACAGCATTCAAATGAGAAGACCGAGGTGTGGGTCTGTCTTCGTCATACGGCTGCATCACACTCTCCATGAATCCCAAATCAGCAAGATTTACTGGCAGGTCTTTTATGCTAAAAGTATTTGCAACATCAGGAGAACCATACACAACTCCTGTGCCTGAGCACGTTCCAGTGTCCTCTGGGTCAAGTTCCTCCGTGCTCCTATAACTCGAGCTGACACTCCGATCATTCAGAACCTTGTATCTAGTCATAACTGATGATTCAATATCCTCTGACTTGTTCGATTCACAGGTTGCTGATGCCTCGTGAGGATTTTGACATTTACTTATCCCTTCGCTAACTTTGGTGGGAGAAATAGTACCCGCCAGAACTCCTTTGCCCTTGTGCCCCTGAAGATCATGCGCAAAAGGAAGGCTTGATGATGTGTCTGATCGTGAAGGCTTCACTAAAAATAAAAAATAAAAATAAAAATGATTACTGCAATTGATCAGAAAAGATACAGTGAAGACAAAAAGCTTTGCCAACTTTGACCGGTACTTACAGTTTTCAGATTGAGTCTTTGTTTGAGTAAGTTGAAGTTCATACTTCAATCTACAAGCTGCAGCTTCAGCTTCGATCCAGAGAGTCTTATACAACAGTGTCTGTGTGTTTTCTTCTCTTTCAGAGAAAGATTTTGATAAAGCATTCTCATAGATCTACACATTTGTGAAATGTAGAAAGACAAAAGATAAAATAAAAGAAACAACCTGATATGTAAACAGATATGCATTAGAACACTGCCCCCAATACTTACAAATTTTACCTGAGTAATGTCATTGACTTTCCTGAGATTTGTGTCGTAGTCCTTTCGCAATTCATCATTAACATTGTTGTGCCCAACAGAATGCATCTTTCCCTTCATGTTGATCGGGTCTACATCATCAGTATTTGAACATCTACAGAAAGACCATGCAGCCTCTAGACCTGAACAATGAGGATTGCAACCAACAAAGCCCTGCAAAAGACCACCTGTCATCAACTTACATGACTTCTAAAGCAATGAGTCGGTCATCGTAAAAAGAAAAAACATCTTGGCAAAATGGATACCTACGGTAAACAGATGGAATGTAAGTGTCAATATGGACAGTTATTTTAGAGTAAAAACTTGAAAACAGTCCAGACTAAATGACCAAAATTTTGTCAAATGTAAGAAAGTACTGACAAAATAACAGCATGATAACACAGAATACTTATGACCCTTCATTATGGCCAACCATCAAAGCCTATTGTAAGCACCATCTACTTGATGGCCTAGAAGCATGGCAGAAAATATAAAGATAGGTAAAAAATATTAAAGTAAAAGTTATATAACATAATTCTTCAAAGCCATAGGAATATGCATTAATATAAAAGCAAGTAACTTGATATTATATGCTAGCTAAATAATGAAGGTCTACAATTATCGCCATGATGTAGTCCGGAGCAGTTATATGCAAGCAAATTTCATCATAGATGCAGTGGAACCAAGTAAATCAGAAAAATATATATATTAAATGGAAGTAACATTTCAAACAAATAATAAAGGAAAAAAAAATCCCATTTGGCAGTCATACAGTTATACCAACATATGACCACTAGTTTTAAAGGACTAGAACTGGATACTTGCAATTGTTATACTGAAGCTTTGAGCAACATTTTTGTTCCTTTTATAAGCATATAATTAGCATACAACCTATATAAAGAGAAAAATATACATCTTTCCAAGATAAATATTATTTTCCCATGTACAATAATACTATAAGAAACAAGAACAAATAATAGCAGCAGCAGCATTTAAAGTTATACAATCTATCTGTTAGAAGAATGACTATCCTCAAAGAATACAAATAGGTTACTGACAAAATCCATGTAAACTATGATGCTTAAATATATTTCCATGCTATTGCAGAATTCTTTTAATCCTGGTTAGATATGAAGAAATTGCATCAAATGCAATTCTCATTTGTTTCTACTTAAAATATGTCACTGCACCATATTGGACCATAATGGAATTGCAAGTACCTTCTTGTCCTTGAGAACAAGTGCAATGTTGTTAATCACAGAGTAGAGAAGCCGATAGTCATGTGGTTCCAGTTCATCATCACCACTAAAGTTGGTACACAACAACTTTATTGAAGAACCATGCATTGCCTTAACAAGCTCCTTTGTGTTTTTCTGTGGTGATGAACATGGGCCTGATGAAAATAAAAAAAGAAACAGATAATCCAAATATGATATGTAGACAAAGTTCTTTGTACAGAAGAATTTTATTTAAAAAAATTAAACAAGCAAAATAAGCAACAGCCGGAAAGAGAAACAAGACCTTTGTTGTAATCCTCAATGCCCTTTGCTTGTGGGAATTTATTGACCACAGTACTTTCTGTTTCGAAAGATTTGACAGCCTCACCTACTTGTACTTTAGAAACTCTCTCAACTTCAATTGTTTTATTTTTGTGTTCACTATAGACAACATCAAACAGGATCTCATTTTCACTGTCATCTTTTCTATAGTCGGACAGTTTTTTGTTTGCATTTTCAGGTCTCTGATGTATGATTGATGAAATAACTGATGAGCATTGTAGCTTTTCAGAAGCAGAATTTTTCTTCCTTTCATCAAAAATCAAGTTCCCATCTTGTTCTGCAGGATTCTTGGACCTCCCAACAGTCTCAAGAAGTTGCCTTCGATCTTGACAAGGACCAACATAGTCTTTTGACTCCTCAATAGCTGTTTGAACAAGCATTTCATCAACAGTAAATGGTGACTGCCAAGAAGCTGGAGTTCCTTTCCAACATGGTGAATCAACAGCAAGGCTATGCTGGTCAATTGCTTCTGAAGAACTTTTAATGGATTTATCTGGTTCCACAGAACTGCATATGGATGGATAAGCATCGGTAATAACCAAATTTGTTAATCTCAAACCAGGATTTTTTGCCCCAGAAAGATTCAAGTGACTGTCAGTAGAATTATCAGTATTGGAAGGAAAATCTTCCCCAAGATCTGCAGCTGAGAGTGTACTTTTTCTTAAGCTGTAATCTTCTCTTCTCTGCTCATCATAACTCCTTTTGCTCCCTAAGTTTTGGTTGAGGTTAGGCTCCTTTAGCTTAGAAGGTATAGTTGATGAATCATTGGTATTACATGGTACTTCATGAGGGACCGTTTTATATGACAAAATAGAATTGACATTTGAAACAGCTCTTAAGTCGGATAGTGAAAATATTTGGCTTGAAACTGAACATGGTATCACTGAACATGAATCAAGTTGTTTCATGTATCTATCATAAGTGGAGTTCGAAACAAAAGTGCCATGTGAACCCATCCCAGGAGTTGATCCTGTTGTCCCAGAGCAATGTATTCCTTTAAGTAAAGCAGTTGGTGCTGAGATCGGTGTTCTAATGTTTTGCTCATAATTCTCCGGTTGCATATTGTGTAACCATTCGGGACTTCGAGATCTGAAGTGTACTTTTTCTGTCACTGAATTAGGAAGTTTTCCATGCCAAACATCATAAGAATCACTGTCATAATAGCTACAGCAATTGCCTGCATGTTCTGCAAAACAGCAATCCAAGCAAATACTGCATAAGTGTTCTGTATCATCTTTCAACTTCAGAAAGCACCATGAGATTATCATCATACACACTATAAAAACAAACACACATCTTCAAATCACATAATGTACTAAAAGAAAAACAAGAACAGTATTTGCAGTCCAATTTGAAGAGATAGAAGGTGATCTAATGTGTGAGTAGAAAATATCAAGTTATTGGAGAAGCAAATGGAACAAAAAAGAAGGCTAAGATTGTTCACGTTCTGCATTTTCATCTACAAGACAAGCAGACAAAATAAAAGAAATTATAAAATGTACATGTTAAACTGCTTAGTGAGTTATTCATCTGATATTGGTTTGACATGGAGGTGTTGTCATGCCCCTGCTTATGCAATAAATAAGGTTTTGACCTAGAAAGAGAATTAATTGTTTTGGCAAACGAAATTGCAATTTATTTTTCTTTGAGTTGCATTTACTAAATTAAGTGAGATGTGTTTCAATCAGCAACTATCACAATTATCATTTTCTGAATTGCTCAATTGTAAGGAAATAAGATTTAGTTTAGCAGCCAAAGAACAGGAATACATTGAATTTTTGGAGGATTTTTCCTAATCACCTAGAGGATATAACTAAGGATACGAAAATTCTGTGGCATTATAATATATTCATGATGATTTGATGCATCTATAGCAAAAAAAAGAACTACAAAGAAAAAGAACAAGTTGTAAACCCAACTATTTGCAATTGGCCATATGGATCTTTTCTTACTGTTGACCTCTTTTTTGGAAATATCACCAGTCAAACTAAGAGCTGTCAATGTTATCGTTTCTTATAAAATAATTAGTTTCCCTCTACCTCTCCTCATATCATTAATTGAAATCGATTCATGATATCTAATTAGGGCTATGGTTATCTTTGGTGCATGTCAACAGAAGGGAATTTCTGTAGGGAATAAAAAGTTTCCACTTCTGATTTTTGGGAAAGAGTTGTTTTCCATTCATCCTAGTGGTATATAGCATTAGACACATTCGAATAAATCTCATTAGGCATGTTTATACAGTTTGGAGATGATATACAACAATTTCATTTATGTCTCTGTTTTGTGTAATCTTTTGCACTCTTCTGTATAATCTTGTAAATAAACGAGGAGGTTGCCTTGCCCTCCTGGTCAAATTTATTACTCTCCCTCTTCTCAAGTAATGTATTTTCTTTAAAGAAGGAAGACCTCATGTACAAAAACACATCTTAATGTTTACAATACTGTGGAATCCTATAATGTTCAGTATTAGTGATTCTATACTTGAGCCAAATTATAAGAAAAGTAAAAGATCACAGCACACTTAAAACTCTTGTTTCCAAACATCTTTAATTATATGGACCAGCATGCAAAACCTGACATGTCAATATTTGTTTAAGAGAATTATTTGATGCTTTTTTACGATCTAACAAAACAATGGCTTTTCGAATTAACTGTAGACAACATAAGAAACAAATTATTATGCATTTAACCTTATTATTTATCTTTATTGTCATTCTAGCCAGTGATCTCCTACCTCCTCAATCAATCACAAATCTTTCTCATCCGTTTACTGAAGAATCCAAAACAAAAGCATGTAGCAAAGGAGGAGTTACATCTTCCATAGACCTTACCAAACTCTTGCCTTCCTTCCCAGACTTTTTAGGCTCACAGGAGTATCCAAAATTGCAACTTTAATGAATATCCCAATACAGAGATATGATAAGATCAACTTCATCCAGCGACAGATACTAACTTGAAGTTACAATCAAAGAACTAAAATATGCAATAAACAGCTCTAAAATTCCATGTTCAACGAAAACAAATTCCGACAAAAGCTAAATCATCATTTATTCTGAGAAAAGAGCTTTACGAAAGATCCCAGCCAGAGGGAAAGAAATAGATTACCATCTTGAAAAGGTGGCACCTTGTAACCTAACGACGGTTCCGTCCACGACCAGACCGCATCAGTGCGCATCCCATGCCCTATCTCCTCGTCAAACGGCCTGTTCCACGGGTCTGTCCCAACTCCAGAGAAGGCCGAAGAGGGCCTGCACGAATCAACAATCGCCGGCGGCTGCGAGTTAGAATAGTAGTGGGCGAATGGGTCAACCCCGGTTCCAGTGCTCGGTTGGGTTCGGAGAGAGCCATCGGAGGAGATGGCGGTGTGCGAGGGCAATAGGGAGGCGGAGGGTCGATCGATGGCGGGAAGACGGTGGTAGGAGGGCGGCGGCGGGGAGGAGTGGAAGACGTGGTCGATGGTGAAAGGGCGAGCCAGAGGCGAGAGGGTGGACGACGATGAGGGGTTTTGCGGCAGGGGCGGGGGCGGGGGCGGGGGCGGAGGAGGGGGCGGCGGCGGGGAAGGGAGGCGATTGCGGTAGGAGCCGCCGCCGGCGCGTATCATTGCATCGCGAGAGAGAGAAAGAGAGAAGAGGAGGAGGAGGAGGAGGAGAGACCGAAGGGAGAGAGCGGAAGACGAAGAGGAAGAGGAAGAGAAAGAAAGGGAAGGAAGCAGAGCAAAGGAGTAATTTCCGTGACATTATGGTGGCATTAATAAATATGGACTTTTGAACGGCCTTTTTGAGTCCCACTTGACTTTTATTTTTCTGCCCTTTTTCTTATAGATTTTATTATTTATTTATTTATCTCTTTAGAGGAATTACTGATTATGATTATATTACTGATTATGAAGCTCCCAAATTCATTTTTACCCTAAATTTATTTTGACTTGAACGAAAATACTCTTATAGTTTTATCGAAATGACTTAATCATGTTATTAAAAAAAATCTTTAAATTTGATAATTAATTGTCATAATTTTTTTAAAAATAAAAGAATAGAAGTAATTCTTAGAATCATATCTAAATGATTTAAAATAATTAATAATGTTTTTTATTATGATAATTAATTATTATTTTTTAAAGACTAAGAGTATTTTCATCTAAATTAAAATATAATAATCCAGATAAGAATAAATATTTTTAATTAAAAATCCTCACAAACTCTTGAAGAACGATATGATTATTTATAAATAGGATTAGGAACATGGTGAAATGATGTTTGAGTTAATATAATTTAGGAATCCTCGATATTGGTATATGATGTCTGAGTTATGTAATTCTATTATATATAATTTCTGGATCATATGATATTGAGATTTTAGATAATATATGTAATGATTTTAGGATTATATAAAAATAAGAAACGGTAATTTACTATTTTTTTGGATTGATTGTACGGATTTTTTTGTCATTACACTCTGTTAAAAACAATATCACTCGTTAAACTAATATTGTTAGATCTTTTCTATTTACTCTCGGACAAAAAATCTATAAATAGAATTTTCTCATCTTATTTCTTATTGAAAATGCACCATTTTTTATAAATATAAACTTTTTTTGGGGCAAACATTCAGTGGTGAAGGCAAAGGGTGATTAATAACTTAACTGACATCTTCAATAAATATAATTTTTTTTATAATATTATATTTTATAACAATTTTATGTATTCATATTTTATATTCTGATATTTTATATTAAAAATCGATCTCACAAAAGTTCACATCAACTTCTTGCTAAAAAATAATTGGCTACATCTACAAATATCACATAACTTTTCATCTAATATAAGGATTACGATACTTAATCTAAAAGATTCTGATTAGTCGCACATCAAAAATAGATAAGATTAGGATTGATTTATAAGAATAAGATAAATATATTATTATTATTTTTAGTTTAAATATTTTGATCAATGATTTGGGCTAAATAGAATACTTAACCCATCAAATTGGAGTCATGATATTTGGTTTTAAAATTGATCTAATATTTAAGTTGTTAGGTCATTTTGATGACAATATTAAGTCTTTGAATTGGAGAGATTTAATCATCTTTACAAGTCTACGTGAATCATCTGTTATTTCTTACAAAAATGGTAGTGGAAGGTTTCTATTGCTTCGTTGTTAAGCCATGTCTGTCCTCCTTTGCAAGTCTCTCGCCACTGAACTCTGAGATCACAGCTTTGGGGTCTTCACAAAGTTGATGGCCTCTTGCCAAAAAAAAAAAAGTCTGCCAAGATTTATGTGATTAAGATCGAAATTTGTGATTTGGTCAGATAATAAATTCAAAAAATAATCGTAAAGTAAAGAAAAGAATTCTTTATGTATTTTTTTTACGAAGTTTAAAATTGTCATTACAAATTTTGATAAAGCATTTGTTCATCATTACTATTAAAATTCATTTAAAAAATCAAAATTAATTACTATTAAAATTTTAATAGTAATTGTTCATCATTACTATTAAAAATTTTATATATAATTTTATTATTTTAGTTATATTAAAAAATACTTTGTTATGTATAATTATAATTTATATACTGTTTTTTTTCCTATTGATAAATTAAATCTAATCACTTAAAACTTATGGGGAAACGATATGGGTTGACGACGATCCAGTGTCTGAGCGAAGCGACGGAGCGTAGGAGGATCTCCTTCCGTTGATCTCCATACGTGGGGCAAAACCAAACCGTTCACGCGTTGGGGCCATCGCCTGTGACTAATGGCGAAGCTCGATACATTGTACGGTCGCTTTGGCTTGGCACAATAGCACCGGGTTGGCCCCCACCGCGGGGGGCGACCAATGACCGAGTGATACTTTCGGAAAAGAACGAATCCGAGTTCCCTCCCTCATCACGTAGCTTTGGCCGTCCGATGGAGATCGGAGCGTCCTTATTCGTATTCTAATGAACAATAATCCTATTCGCTCTTGGACAAGAAACGTCAACTCCCTCCCAGGTCTGAACATCACGTAACCGTGGCCGTCCGATGCAGATCGGCCAATATAATCACGGAATTCCGTTCCAACTTGTTTGATCTCACGATTGTCTCGGCCGCCCCCTCTGGCGCTATATATGAACCCGAGATCTCCGTTTCCCTCCTCCGGATCTTGATTCTCCACAACCGTCAGCGAAGAGGAGAGGAGGAAAATAGAGGGACTCGAGTCGAAGCTCTCGCTCTCAGGTACCGGATCTCTTTCTTCTCCACTTCCCTTCTTCCGATCTGATGCGAGTCACTCGTCGTCCTCGTTGTAATGCTTCGATCCCGCTGCGGGATGTCAGATCAGATGCTTCTGATTGTCTTGATTGGATTGGTTCCCAGATCTGAGGCTGTGGTGTGGTTTCTTGTTTCCTTTCGTTTGTGGATCTGCTGAATTTTGAACCAATGAAGCTTAGATCTTTCACAGTTTGCTCTGTGATATATTTAGGTGTAAATTGGATTAATAGTGGAAATATAGGGGTCTAGTTCGTAATCTTGTCATTGAGGTTCGAGCTGGTGTTGTTGGATTAATGATTATGCTTCCTTGTCTTGTAGATCTTTTGGATCAACTTTGATAAAAGCAAACCTTGTAGATTTACAGCGACAGGAATCCTTTTCCTTGTACAAGTATGCGGAGTAACAGATGTGAATTGTTTAGACCCATAACAGATTATCATTCCACTTGATGTGACATAAACTACCAAGATAAATAAGCTGTGCATTCATTGGAGGCTAATGATTTTGTTATGATTATTTTGCTGTATCTTTGTATTGATTTCATCATGTGACATCAGTAGTGTTTGGTGGACTTGGAATTTCAAATGTGATGTTTTATGATGGATCCTGTTTCTAAAGATCTGGTTGCGTTCCTTGCTTTCTACGGATATTTTTCTGTGTGTTCATCCATTTTGGTTGAAATGCACTTTATGTATGCTAAAGGAAACTACCGTTTTGGCAGATAAAACCATTTGGAACCTAACTTGCATTGAGGGGCACGATGGCAGATTCAAGCAAGGTATCTCACTTTCTGTTCTCACTAAGTAACTTTAAGGGATTTTCTTAATTAAAAAGAGATTAGCTTGCTGATCTTTGAAGCTTCACTTATATATTCTACTAAAGCCACTTAATTTAATTTCTTGCTTGACATTATATGTACCTTCTGGAATTGGCTTTCTGTTTGCACTTTCTCTATAGATGAATCAGATATTTGTTTTGCTACATTCATTAAGTCAGTACCAAGAATATAGTAAATTGTTTGATTGCAGGATGTTAATGGGAGCTTTTCAGGTGACAAGAAGATCATAGTTGTTTTTGTTTTAGGTAAGTTTTTCTTGCCTGAAAACGGCATGATATCAATTGTTTAATCAGTTTGATATACCAGAAAATTTCCAACGGAAATCTTTGGTTAGACCTTTTATTTTATATAAACGTCCATAATTCTGCCATGTATTGATGCTTTCATCAAAATTTTCTTCGTCTTTCTTTCTCTGAAAATTGTCATCCATCTTTTGTGAAAAATTTCATATGAGATTTTGCCAGTAAGCTTCATGCAATCAATTTTTTCAATTGGATCTTAATTTGATTTGCAAGAGTGCAGTATGTATATGGACAAATCTTTTTGTTCTCTGTTTTCTTCCCTGTCTTTGCCTTTGTTTGTAGATTAAAGTCTTTCTCTTTGTTCTCTCTGTGTTTCATTTCTTATCTGCTGTACAACAGGAGGGCCTGGAAGTGGAAAAGGCACACAGTGTACAAAAATTGTTGAAAACTTCGGTTTCACCCATCTCAGTGCTGGTGATCTTCTACGTGCAGAAATTAAATCTGGTTCCGAAAATGGGTATTGAAAAATGTTTATTCTATTTGTTTCGTTATTTTATCTATGTGTACTATGCAAGTCTGTAGCTTCTTAGTGTCATTCTATACTCAGGATTTGTGGAATTACACTGGAAAATGCAGATATGATTTTATGCATTGGCCATTAATTGACAAACTGAGTTTAAATCATTCTGCCATAGTAGTAGACTATAATCATAGGACGCCAATTGATTAGGAGGTTTCTGGAAATTATTCAAACCTACAGTTGCCCAAGGTGGATACAATTAATACGTGGGTTCAACAAGTGAATAACTTCAAAGTGAGTTTGCCACCATCAGGATCTGAAGGATTAGGGAAGGAAAAAGAAGAAAAAAAGGAGACATGACACATGAAGAAAACATGACATAGGCTGCACTGAGTAAATTAATTATGGAGGAGAGACCACTATGTTTCTGAGATACAGAATTAGCTGGCAAGATATATAATATGAGGAAGCTAGAGAGGGAGGAGGCAGGCAACAAAGAAGAAACTAACTGAGAGAAGATTTTCGAAAAAAAGGTAGGTTGAGATGAAGGCAGTGGTAGTTTTATGACATGAATTAAAAAACTGGAATAGTATCATAGAAGGATTTTAATTTTAATTTGATATTTGTTTCAATGACTTACTGGACTGGTACAATAGTGGAACACCAGGAGGTTTATTGACATATACCACCAACGGTCTTATACTATTACCAAGCTATATGCTTCAATAACTGTAGTTGGTTGGACAAGGAAATACCAATCTGTACTAACTGGTACACCAAATTTTGATTCCTTGCCAGCATATGAAACCAAAGGTCAGTCATCTCGCCAATGCTCATCCTTTGTTGGCACAACCAAACCATTGTAAATCATGGATTTGTTGTTAGTTGCTAGTCCAAAATTCAAATTATCACCCATCATTTAACTCCTCTGGTTCTTTTTTCAGGACTTTGAAGTTTCTGCAAGTGAATGTTATATTTTTGTTGAATATGAAATGCTTGCTGAACCTCGTTGACGTGTTATTTAACTGGAACAGTTCTCAATTTTCTCTTACTGAATTCTTTCTCCAGTACCATGATCTCAAACATGATAAAGGAAGGGAAAATTGTTCCGGCTGAGGTAACAATTAAGCTTTTACAAAAGGCTATGCTTGAAGGTGGAAACAACAAATTTCTTATCGATGGATTTCCTCGAAACGAAGAGAATCGTGCTGCTTTTGAGAATCTTGTAAGTTGGTAATACACTTGTTTAATTATAAAATCTAATTAATTTACTATGTACAGTCAGTAACAAATTTCTTTGTTCTCATAGACAAAAATTGAGCCGGAATTCATACTATATTTTGATTGTCCAGAGGAAGAGATGGAACGACGACTTTTAAGTCGCAACCAGGTTCTCTCTCATTTGGTTTCTCAATTTGCTTTGCGCTCCATATGCCTGTGAATCATTAAACTTTCTGTATGATTCAGGGAAGAGTTGATGATAACATTGAGACTATAAGGAAGCGTTTTAGGGTTTTTGTTGAATCCAGTTTACCTGTAGTTGAGTACTATGAACTGAAGGGTAAAGTTCGAAAGGTATCTGCAAGCTGTTCCTTTCGAAGATTTTATCAAAGCAAGCTTTTGTTATTTTTATTTCTCAAATTACTATGACATTTCGTGGTTCCTTGATTTGCCATTTGAAGTGCCAACTTCCATGATATTATTAGAATAACATTGTAGATACTTTTTATTTTTTGTAAGATTGTTTGTTGTTGCTTTTCTCGTGAGTGTTCTCAGTTCTCCTCAGGGTGTTTCTAAGAAATACTGAGGTGGTATTATAAAATAACTAGCACTCTGGATTGATTCTTTACAGGTTGATGCACTAAAGCCTATCGATGAAGTTTTTGAAACTGTGAAGGCCATTTTTGCTCCATTCCACACCAAAGTGAGCTTCTGATTTTTCATGATGCTTTTTTTCAAGATGCATGTGTGTATCAGCAGTATCTTATTAGAAAATGGCTTCATCAATCTAGAACGTAAGTGACTAACTTGACAAGGCACTGATCCAGCTATGGACAAAGTAGTCCCTTGACATCTTAACTAGAAAATATTTTACTAATATTATAGTGCTCACTGCATGAACATCAGGTTAGCAGGTTCATTCCTTTGCATCTTGCATGCTGCACATTTTTCCAGGCAATCTGTTGCCCAGGATGTGATTAAGATGATTAAAACTTCTATTACCTTGGATATTTCGAAATCCACATAAACTAGAAACACATGTGACTGACCTTCTATATACTAATGAGATACACTAGTTCTTTTTACTTATTGGCCTTACTTGTTTGCATGTATTTTCAGGTTGAATAGAGCTGGCTTGATGATGTTAACCTGCATTAAATAAAAGGTAATATTATACTGGGATGCTGCTGTTGTTGGATAATGTTGTTGATTAATTATCTAGGGTAACCCCTTAACAAAATACTGGATGCATTTAGATGTGTAGACAACATTTAAATACCTTGAAGACCGTTCAATTTCTTGAAATTCAGAGGGGGGTTGGGTGTGGGGCGGGGCGGGGGGTTGTTTATGAGGATTTATGAGGAAATAAAATAAGATAAAGGGCTAACAACTTGGTCGAGGCACATTAGCAGAGTCTTTCCGATATTATGACCGAACAAAATGAATTGATTAATATTAGTGATGCGAGGAAAAGAAACGGAAGGCCTAAAGTAATATTAACTAGAGATAGCCTTGCACGAGCTATATATATATATATATATATATATATATATATATATATATAGTTGGGACATTATTACTTGCCATTGTTGTTGTGTATTTTTAAATAGATATTACACATTGCATCTATTGAAATGATTAAATTTGCATTGTTGCTTTGGGTCGTTCAAGCAATATAACAGTGCACAAACCTAGGGTCATAAGAGAAGATTCGTTACAGAATTGGTTCTTCTGGAATCCACTGTATAGAATGAACTGGTATATAATCCTTTTAATTCTACATTTAGGTTGATCAGCTGAGAATTTAATACATTTTTTAAAATTAAAGCATAGTGTTAAAAACTTGGCACAACCTGCTAGAGGGATCAACATAAACTTTACAATTATTCTGTTCTGTCCATATGGCTTAAATTAATTTATATATTTAAGATTATATGAAATACAAGAGGATTATGGAATATTAAAGTAATAATGTTCATTTTTGGTTGATGCTATGCTAATTGAATATGCAGTAGAATATCTAAATGCCTTGAAAAACAAATTAACACTATTCAGGCATCAGGTGTTACAATTGTGGAATTATTGATATAACTTTATAACATTAATATCTTAATGGAACTAAACTATTATGTTTCAACACTTGATGATCACCATCAAATGCTATGTATCTGATACATTAGATCTCTAAATACTTTAGATCTATCATTTCATCAACACTGGTAGGCACATTAAAATTGTGTCTGAGAATTGGATTGTCTAGAATAAATTGAGTAGTTTCAAAACACAAACTAATTCCTCAAGCTGCTAAATTTTATATAAGCTTAGTTTTTTATTCAAAATTCTCATTATTATTTTGATGAATCCTTGTTTATGTACGATTTATTATCTTATTGTTTGCAAATCTGGCAGCTCAAATTTTGATAACTCGGGCAATCCAAATTGCTTCGGTGTACTTTAAAGGTTACTTTTAATCTGATATAAGTTAAATATCATACTGGTACTAGATAACTCGCTTTAAAATAATATCCTTATCTATCTAAAGACAAGTTGTTAACCGAGTATCGTGTTTACTCATTTAGCATTTGAAGTTTGATAACTTGGGTCATTCATGAAGTGTGGCCTTTTCATCTAAATGCGGCCATGTAATCTAAATGTATTTTATTGGTTGTTATTGCAGGTATTGTTCTGTAGCAGTCTTCTTTAATTTGTAATGTTCATCAGCCTATTGTGGCATGTATTGATTAAACTTATATCTTATATGTTATTTTTGTTTAATATAAACATTCTCCAAGCAGACCATCTTCAATTGTTAAAGCTGTATTTCATCCTGACCGCTGTATGCATTTGCACTTTGCACTCTTTGAAATAAATTCTGTAGACAGAATTCATTCCTTTATATTTGAACTACCTTTCTGAATGCACTGTGTGATCTCGTTTTCATTAGTTGAGCATTCTGTTCTTTGCCAATGGAAAGAGCTATCTGATGTAGTCAGTAATTTTATAAGATTGGCAATTAGGTACCGGAGACGTAAGTTCATTCTGTTGGACCTTGAACTGTATCACTATTCGCACTCGTTTTATGGTCATCATCTGTCAAAATTCGATTTAAGCTGGTAAAATCCGATTCTTAACTCAAATGATTACATACGCATATACTTCAACCCATTCATTTGGATTTCATTTGAAATATTAATAATATACAGCTACATTTCACGTTCAAATTCATGATAGCCAAAGTACACCCGCTGGACGCAGGGGAGGTAGACTTCACAAGGGCTGACACTACCTGACACAAGTTGAAATGGACACGGCACTTTTCACAAGGCACTGCAGCTCGCTCGCCCTCGCCCATGCCAAAAAGCCTTCCCCAGCTTTTATTACGCTGTACTCTCCTCGCTCCTCACGTGTCCCATCACCTACTCATCATGCGACCTTTCTCACCCTGTCGCCCACACCGCATACAATTATTTTACAGCCGCCTGTGGTTTTCTTTAGGCTATTCCCAACCCCTGTTTTAGAGAGCCGATGCATTTAGAGCGACAACTTTGCAAATTGACTCGGGCATTTATGTAGCAATGAAGATTTAGCGTAAGTATAATACGCTCTATATATTTATCCAAATACTAATAATACCTTCTCTACAATTTTCATTACTGTCATTAAATATGTTAATAATTATTTTTTTATTAATATTTTAATATTAGTAAAAAAATAAATATCCAATTTTCTCTCATTATGTTTATTATAAATTTTTAAATGGTAGTAATGTACATTCTCTACCACGGCTAAGGATGTTTTCGTTGATGGATTAGGGATAAATATGAAAAGTACTGACTTTAGAATTGCGTATATATAATTTTGTCAGGAAATTAAACAGTTTCTCTGTAATTAATTGCCTTTCGTCCTCACAGCAAATAAATGAGGCATCACCGCATGGTCCCCACTCCCATCTATCACACGCACTCTTGCCCTCGTCTTTTACCGTTCTCTGTTCATTAACTTTTGAACGGGCCTAAACCCGGACCCACCGCATCCCCCTCAGCTGCTCTCTCTCTCTTTCACTCGCTCGACACGCGCATCACCACTGCACTTCTCCTTCTTCTCCTCTCTTTGTCCGCCTTCCGCCGCCCCCCGGAAGCGAATGAGATTCTAGGGTTCGGACCACCGGCGGATATGGGCTGCTGCCACTCCAAAACCACCAATGTCCAGTCCCCCGACGACGAGTCCCTCCCGGCCGACAAGCCAGATCTACGTACCAATCGCCTTCCCCTTCCCTCCCCCTCTCCGCCTCTTCTGTTTTTTCTTTTGTTCTCTTAGTGATCCTTTTGCTGATCTTGTTTTGGGGTGGGCCTTGAAAGCGAATGGGGACGCGGCGGAGCAGGACCAGGTGCCGCCGTTCAAGGAATACGGACTCGCTGAGCTGAGGGCTGCCACCAAAGGGTTCAGCCCCGAGATGATCGTTTCCGAGAGCGGGGAGAAGGCGCCGAACGTCGTCTACCGGGGGAAGCTTGACGGGGGGCGGCTGGTGGCCGTGAAGAGGTTCTCGAAGCAGTCGTGGCCCGACGCTCAACAGTTTGTGGTTGGATCTCTTGCTCTTTTGCTTTAGATTTTGGTGTTTGGTGCTTGATTTGTTTGGGAATGGTATCAATGGGTTTAATGTTTGGTTATGCTAATGAAGACGGAGGCGGCGGGCGTGGGCAAGTTGCGGCATATGAGGTTGGTGAACTTGATCGGCTGCTGCGCCGAAGGTGACGAGAGGCTTCTCGTGGCGGAGTTCATGCCTAATGATACATTGTCCAAGCATCTCTTCCACTGTATGATACTACTATACTATTAATTTTTCAGTTGCATTTTCCTTTCTTTATGCCACTTGTTGTCGAAGTGCCTTTTTGAGTCAAACTTCCTTTCTTCCTAGCCGTAGGGGATCTTTTTGCTAAATATAGATTATGCCAGCTTAGCTCTTTCTACTTCAGGGAAATATTAGTTTATACAACGGTATTAGATGCATTACTCATTAACTCTTTCTATTTCAGGGAATTATTAGTTTATATAACGGTATTAGATGCATTGCTCATTACGAATTATGCAGCAAGCGTGGCTGTCCAATTTTGGAAGGACAGCATTATAGGCATACGGATGCTTTTGAGAGGCAGTAGAAAAGGATAATGTCTGGCAAATCATGGTGGAGGAATGTCCTCTGTCAACATGTACTGACAATCTCATGTAATTAGTACAAAAAAAAGGAAATTTTGGTGGATGCTGAAACAAATTTATGCTTCACAACAGAGTCTGGAGGATTTTGGATGGAACCTTTGAGAAATTTGAACTGCTTACGTTTTTCAGTTGGTACTTGTAACTTGTATGGTTTAAGGGGATTACTTAGTGGAAGAGACCATAGTCGGCTTCCTAGGGAGTTCTTAGAAAGAGTCTTTAGAACATTTCTGGGTTGATATTTTCTTGCTAGTGCTATATAATATGAGATTTCTTGTCATATCTATCTTGAGCTCAGATCCATGATTAAGTATATCTCGCTTATCATTTAACCAGTCCCAAACAATTTTTTGAGCAGGCGTTTGTGATCTTGGCAAGCTTGGTTTCAATCTAAGCTTGGTTCATTAAAAATGAATAGCTCAATTTGTTTGTGTCATGAGATATATCCTCATTCTTCTTTTTCTTTCTAAGAATAGAAAGATGGTGCAGGTTTCATAATTGGAAATGAAGTTTATTCCTTTTTGTTTGGCTTCATCTTACTACACTGTGCTATTGCTCATTTAACATTCAGTTCCATTGTAGACTATTCAAGTAGCATGGGGTGCTGAACAACTACATCAAATGTTTTTCCTGATCCAATTTAATTATCTCTAGTGTTGATTTTCTTCTGGTTTGTTAGCATTCAGTTTTCTATTTTCATTGTACTTGAAGTTTGATCAAGTTCCTAGGTTTGTTTCCTTGTTGATCTCCATGATAAGAATCTAGATTCAAGGAATTTCCTCAAGGAGCTTTTTGGTGTCTTGGTATATAGCAAGGATTTGAATACCTTACCAAATTGTTCTACCCGGTACGGTCGGCGCGTACCGGTCTGTCAGTTGATCGGCACATGGGCCGCCCACTATCAGGCGGTATCATGTATTTGGTTCGGTATCTAACGTACAGGAGGAGCACGACGGCGAGGTAGATGAGGTTTCAACATTCTGGCATCTCGAAGAAGGGAGTTGGATGTGGCGGGTGACGCGAAGAAGCGCTTCGTCGGGTAGAACATGGTACGGAGTGGGTCCTTGCTTCGTCGGACAGAACGTAGTAGGGGCGGGTCCTCATCGTACCTCGGCGACTCGGAGGTGAAGTCGTCACCCGCGTCCTCGCGCAAGTAGAGGGAGTGGAATTCTCGTAGAGGAAGTAGTTATCGTCGGATAGGGTGGCGGAGGGATCGTGGCTGCTATGGTCAGGGAGGTCACGGTCGATGGCGAAGGAAGGGGTCCTGGGATACTTGCCCGTCGACGGTAGCCAACTTGCGATGACCAATTTTGGGGAATTCAGTGTGTAGATGAGATGGGTTTGGTAAAGGTGGCGGTCGTTCTTCCCTATCACTCTTGGATTTTGGATGCTTGGGTTTGGTAAAGGCTTGCACGACTTTATCAAGGGAGGCGATCGACAGCAATACTGCTTGGTACATCGTACCATAGCATACCGAGCAAACGTACTGTTATGGACAAATTTTAGAAGGCTTGTCAAATGTAATGCTTATGCATGTTCGTGTCTTTTCAAGTTGTTCATGAGTTGCCAAGTATATAAAGGGTTGGCCAAAGGCTTAAACAACCCTATTTAAGTGAGTTTGGTGGCTGTGTAGGCTTGTACATAAAGTATGTGTCATGTGAACACTTGTAACAGATTTGGTTTGTAGTGGATCAATTTTATACCTTTGTTGTGCAATCGTTCTGAGCTTGTGATATCCATGGTTGGAATTTACATTGGCTATAAAGTGTTTGCTGAAAGGGTTGCTTGTGGATCCCGTGTGAAGTGTTTTCTCTGTCCCGTCTTCTCTTTTGTAGGTCCTAAGGGATCGTAGGAGGTTTTGGGTAGGCTGACCTTTGCGGACGGACACGCAAGGGTGCCGCACGACTTAGGCAAAACCAGTTAAGTTCATGACAGTTGGTATCAGAGCGGGACAAGCACACATAGAAACACTTAGCATGCAAACGTGGGGGACCTAGTGGGGCTGCGTTGAGGGCAGCCAGCATGCGCGACCATTTGGGGGGGAAAACGGACATGGTGTTGTGGGGAAAGGAGTCGCTCAGAGGAACGGGCATCCGAGAATGACATTTAGAGGAATGACCAACCTTTCTCGCAAGAGGTACCACGAGGACAAACAAACTAAGAAGAATTACGTAGTGCACAAAGGTTGGGATGGTTGAGTTCGAGCAGTGGCTTGATGTTGGCAACCAAACTTGACGGTGCTCGAGACAAGCGAGGCGCTTGGTAAAGGATGAGACTGTGCAAGGTGGAGTGGGTTGTTCAGCGATCGAAAGAGTTGTGCAAAGCTCACAGAGGTGAGGAGATTTGCAAACTCGAGGAATTCGATACTTATGCAAGGGCTTGTATGTGGACGACGGACTGTCCGTGGGCATCCCAAGGCGGCCGAACGTCGGCACCATGGAGCATTGAAACTTTCTCTTTGACATGAGGATACGTTCGTAAGAGGCTGAAGCGTGTAGAAGGTTTAGCATGTTGTTAGACCCAGAGGGGTGCAGTGGGGGTTGTATTGGCGAAGAGTCACAATCTAGCAGGTGCGTTTGCGGAGATAGAGCAATGCATAGTTTGTTCAGCAAGGCAGAGTAGTCCAAGGGGATGGTGGTCTCTGAAACCTTCAGAGGGAAGGATGCAAAGAGAGATTAAAGTTGCTTCAACGGGGCAAATATCCAGGAGGGATAAGTCCTGGTTCTTCAGAGGGAGAATCATGTGCAACGGACTGCACATGTTGAGAAGGAGTACCTCAAGACAAAGCTCAATGGATCGAGCAAGCGGCGAGGAGTCGTCGCATGATCTCGCAAGAGACAATGCGTTGGTGGATGCATAGCGAGATCAAGTGGGGAGCAACCCAAGACAATACAAAATAAAGGCACACTTGGAGCTGATAAGGAGATCGAACTTAACAGAGGGTTGACCCATGGAATGGTGGGCGCGAGGGCCACCATTAACACAATGCACATCGAGAAGCGGAGCAACTTGGGGGTAACTTGATGATGTACCTAAGCCGCATGAAGAGTGTTGGCATAGAAGATTGAACATAGAGCGGAGGCTTGGAGTTTTCCTTAGATAGAGGTTAAGGACATGGACTCTTGTAGAGGCAAGAGCAGGATCATGTCGTTCCATGGGTTTCTTATTCTGATGGAGCAGACTCATCTTGCATAGTGCCAAAGATGAAGGGAACTTTGAGGCATATGCATCTTATCTCGGTGAAGCATTTGACGGAGGAACTAAGACGACACAGCTTGCAGAGGCGAAGTTGGTGTCAGAAGGCCTTAGCACGGGGCAAGAGGACGCAGAGGCGGGTACTCTCGAAGAATTTGCCACAATGTTGCTATTCGAGTTACCATGAGGAAAGCAGTGCGTAGCAGAGATTGTGTTGGTAGGGGCAGAGGCCCGCGATCCTGACAATGGTGCACCAATTCCAGCGAAGTCAGGGGACTTCAGAGGAGCTGCTAGGCGATGGATTGTCCTAGAGCTATGCCTCATCTGAGTGTGACCCGAGAGCGGGTGGACAAAGGTTGATTGCTAAAAGAGCGAATAGAATCGAAGGTGGCAAAGGCCCTGTGATGTGTTGGCGGAGGTCACACATGAAAAGATCACAGTTCGAGTTCATACCACAAGGATCAGACTACAAGGAGATGTCACCAGGAGGCGACATGATGCAGCGGATCATGGTGGAATAGTTCGAGGCAATGCGACACACACAAGACTTGTCCCGTGAGGGACAAGGTCATACGGAGGTATGAACGGGAACGCGATTGGGAGCTCCACTTCGATGAGCAACACGACGGCAAGAAGGGCTATGGATTCAGGGAGGGAATGCTACGGTACCGCAGAGGCGGGTCTTTCGTGCGTGCATCGAATGTTGCATTGAATGATAGTTTTGGGCATCAGCTTATGGGGGCTATGCACTACCGAGGGAGAAGTTCAGATGCAAGTACCAATGAGTCCCATGAGGGGGATTGGATCATGTAGAGGTATGATCGGAGCGCCTGAAGAGTTAGACTGCTTTAGAGCTCACATTCGCTTAAGGGAGCCCGACAAGGCCGAGTAAGCGAACGTTGCGACCAATGAAGCTAAGGAGAACAAAAGCGGTTCAAGCCCTGCAACATGATGGCGGAGGCCATGCATGGAAGTTGCAGTCTGTCTTTCCATCGACCAAGAGGAACTGCTCAGAGAACACAGAGGTGTTGAAGCAGGTGATCGAAAAAGGGTGAGGAAGCAATGATGAGTCTAGAGGGACTCAGCTACCTAAAATCGAGCATTAGTTAGAATGAAAGTGGACTCAAAGGAGTGCCGGAGTGCCGTAGAGGCATATCTACCGATCGCGAAGAAGGGACGTAGATGCGAGACAACAGACAGTAGGGCCATGGGCATGGTAGCGCCATGGTATCGCGGAGGCGGGACTTCCGTAGAGTCATCGATCCCTTGCTCTCATGGAGGGGGAGAGCGCTTGGTCGTAATATGGGCCGTAGAGGAGGAGAATGCAGTGACAAACTCCATGTACCATGACAAGGCTGAAGGGCAGAGGCCAGAGAACTTCGTAAGACCGATGTCAATGGACTTCTCATCAAGATAGCCGTATGGAAGGACTTCGGGTCGATGTAAGAGTGCATGACCAAGGAACGAAGCAGGCAGTATGCGGTGCTGTACCTTTGCTACTAAGAGGAGTAGGCGGCAGTAATGATGGAGAGGGTGGTACAATCCCAAAGGCGACCAAATTTATCAGAGACTTGCTCCAAGTTGGAGTAACAACTTCTTGCATTCCGGAAGCTCAATGGCATTGAGAAGGTGAATCACAATAGCTGACTCAATGCAAGGATTGCAAACACTTCAAGTGCTTCGGAAGTGTGAGCTAAGAGCAGGCGAAGTCTAGTAACCAGCTCGACGCACGGAGTACAACCTCGAGGAGGCGGACGAAGTTAAGTAACCTTTGCCTTCTCAACTTTCAAGAGAATGGGCGAAACCGAGTACCCCAATTCTCTTATTTATCCAGCAGAGGAGCTTTGCACATTATCGAAGACCCTTCGAAGGAACCTAATGAAAAACAACGGTTGTCAAGTCTTCACCAATGGTGATCAGGGTTACTGAGAGTAGATTGTCCGTTTCATTTCACAACTGAATACCAATCGAAAGCTGAAGTGATGCGAACCTACTTGGACAAGACGACTAAGTGGAAGATGATTCGATTGGCAAATTTTGCAGAGGAAGGACCTGAAAACTTCAAAGTTTGTGAGGCGATGCTCGTTAAAGATCCAACAAGCATCCAACCAGTTCAAGCGACAAGAAGTATTTGAAGACTAACGCATATCAAGGATGGTCTTTTCCTTCACCTAAGGAATCTGCAAGAACCAACAAAAATCAACACAACTCTGCTGACCCACACCAGAGTCCAAGTCATTGGCGAGTTGAAGCAATGTGGCGGATTAAAGTTCAACGACTCAACAACAACAACAGCGGAGGCAGCTGGGAGCCGAGGGGCGCATCGTAGTAGGAGCAGAAGATTGAAGATCTAACAAAGGCAAGGAGTTGCAGCGTCAGCAAAGGCTTCGACGAGGACGTCGAAGGAATAAGTGGGGGAGAATGTCACGGACAAATTTTAGAAGGCTTGTCAAATGTAATGCTTATGCATGTTCGTGTCTTTTCGGGTTGTTCATGAGTTGCCAAGTATGTAAAGGGTTGGCCAAAGGCTTAACAGCCCCATTTGAGTGAGTTTGGTGGCTGTGTAGGTTTGTATATAAAGTATGTGTCATGTGAACACTTGTAACAGATTCGGTCTGTAGTGGATCAATTTTATACCTTTGTTGTGCAACTGTTCTGAGCTTGTGATATCCATGGTTGGAATTTGCATTGGCTATAAAGTGTTTGCTGAAAGGGTTGCTTGTGGTTCCCGTGTGAAGTGTTTTTTTTGTCTCGTTTTCTCTTTTGTAGGTCCTAAGGGATCGTAGGAGGTTTCGGGGAGACTGACCTTTGCGGACGGACACGCAAGGGTGCCGCACGACTTAGGCAAAACTAGCTAAGTTCATGACAGTACGGTATAAGATTAAAAACGGTATAAAGTAGAGAGAAGGTGCATGGATGAGAAGGATGGGAAACATAGCTAGCTAAATCTTGTTTACTTTTACAATCATCTGTCATATCATAGTATTCTTATATTCAGATTCTTATTGATAGATTGTGAGAATTATTTACTATGGTGGTAGTTCAAGTTATCGTAATCTTCTTTTCCAATTTAAACTTTGAAGTTCCATGCTTATTTGCATTAATCTTTCATGGTTGGCAAACCTTCTATACTTTCTTGTGTATTTATTAGTATTTGATACAACCTTTTGTTTATTTTGGTGCATAATTTAGAACATAGAATTCTTAAATTTTCCTATATCATTGTTAAATAACTTTTTCATCTTCATCTGACTTAATAGTTTTCTGTTCTCAGCTTAAACTTCAAATATTTTCATTGCATATCCAAGTACAAATATTTATTTTGATTGCTTTCCCACCCTTCCAGTGCCTGCGATTTCAATGTTGTAGTTAATTCTGCACCTTTTTCATGATATGATTTTGGTAATTGATATTTAACAACTAATATGGATTTTGATAGTCAAAATGTTGTTTTGCTAGCTTTATGAATGTAAGAAATATGTAATGTTGGCAGGGGATAAGCACCCATTACCATGGCAAATGAGAGTGAGGGTGGCATACTACATTGCTCAAGCGCTTGACCACTGTAATACTGAAAATCGGAGAATTTATCATGACCTAAATGCTTATAGAGTTCTATTTGATGAGGTATGAAAATTTGAAGTTGTTTGAAAGTGATGCTTTACTTTCTTGCATTTGATATTTATTGATTTGAACTAAAGAATTATATAATTAGGGATCTTCATCAAGTTAAGTGCCATTTTCGCATATTTGTAAAATTTCTAATTGACTTTGGAATGTATTGGTTCTTCTCTTGATTAGGTTTTGTTCTTTGTTTGTTGCAACTGAAGCAATAAAATGTGCCTTCCATTGCTTTAGGTTAGAATCCACACCAATATGTGCACATAGAAGTGGTAGGCTACAAATGTAGAATTTTTTGGATTTTAAAGCTACTTTTGGTTGTAGGTATGGGTCTACTTTTGTTAGTTTCTTTGCTTATGTGCATCTCTCTGAGGCCAACTTGTGTAAATTCATTTTTGTCAATATAGTAACTCATCCTATTTACTAAGGTCAGGTTGATCAAGCTTTACACCTAGGTGATTGTTAGGCTTGAATAATTTAAGTAGATAAAGATGAAATAATGTTTTGTAGATGCCGTGGATATAGTAGTCTTTGGGTCATCATTGCCATTACTGTAACCAAGTGGCAAAAAAGGTCCTTTTGGCTGACCTTGAATGGTTCAGGGTGTAAAGGATTGTTGTCATAGTAATTCTTAGTACTGTTCATATCCTCATACTGAGTTCTGTAGAATGATATTTGAATGTCAAATTATGTTTCGAGTAATTAGTGGAGTTATTTTTTTGAGACTTAGATTCTCCTGGAATAATGGTTAAAACAAGTAGACCAATATTTATTGTTTACTAAGCCATGCTCCATAAAGAATGTTGTTTGAATTTTATTTTCAATCTGTTTGTTTATTAGTTTGGACTAATTCTTGATTTTTTTAAATTATTTATATTGAGTCAGGATGGGGATCCTCGCTTGTCTAGCTTTGGTCTAATTAAGAACAGCCGAGATGGAAAAAGTTACAGCACTAATCTTGCTTACACTCCACCAGAATTCATGCGCACTGGTATGTTAAATTTATAGGTTTCAGTTTTTGGTTTCTTGTGGTTGATTGTGATGCACAGAAATCTTACACTCAGTTCTGGATTCAAAATATCCAGCATGAGCCCATATACAGCAAGATCCTTTAATTTCATTGGAAAAGGTTTACGTATAATCCATGATTTAGCTACTTAATTGTTGCATATATAGGTCAATCAGGTGGGGCTTTTTGTTTCCTGATTTTTTGAGGGCAGTAAATGAAGATCGTTAAAAGAGATGGTTTCAAATGATTAGGAGCATGAGGGAGCCATTTTCCAGCCATTTTATTATACTTTGACGATTGGTGTTGGGCCAGTTCTAGGGTGAGCTGGTGGAGATGGTCAGCACTAGACTGGATTTTAAGCTGATTCACCAATTTGACTGAGTCCTAGGTTGATCCTGAGTTTCAGCTAGGATATTCTTGAATGAAAAATATAATGATGATAAGCTCTACTTTCTAGTGGATGCTGTAGGGGTTGAAAAATAATTAGAGTGAACAATAATGTTATTCATTACATGTTGAAGATTACTTTTCAATTTTATCACTCCCTTGTTAAGTTATCCTACTTAGCTGCCCACATAGAAACTTCAGAGATTGCTTGAATTCGACAAATTCATGTTTATACATACCACTGTAAGTTATTTAGTTTTCCCTCAGGATGCAGTGGTTTGAGTCACTTTATGGATAGGAAGTTCAGAGTTGGAGATGTGATGAAATAATGTACTTTCACTATTTGAGATATAACAAGTTTAAGATTTTATTCAAAAAATTATCTTGACCCATAAAATGATATTATAACTTTTCAAGCCTGCAAGAAGCTCCTTTCATGTATCTGGACCTTAATAACATGAATGTATATACCTTGTCAATTGGATTTTATAGTTGGCTGCATTGTGGTTCTGGTTTAACTGCTGCTAGCATGGGGCCTTTGCTTTTGACATTCCTCATGCCTCCCTTCTATGCAAATTTGTCATGGTTTATTCTAGGGCTTTAGTCAGGATGTCTTTTGATGATAAAGAATTTATTTCAAGGATTTTCATAGTTGCTCTCTTAAAAATTTTATCGGTGCTTTTGTTGGCTTGAAGCACTTTTCTAAGAAAGAAAATCTATATGATTGCCTAATATGCTGCAAATAGTTCATTTTGTGAAGTCAAGTATTTGGTTTCTGATCATTGTTTATTTATCTTGATGTTAGTTTGTGGGACTGCTAAGTTCATTCGATTCTTATCGGACTTTATCTGGAATTCTGGATACATGTATTTGTGCAGGCAGGGTGATTCCAGAAAGTGTAATCTACAGTTATGGAACAATTCTTTTGGATCTTTTGAGTGGGAAACATATTCCTCCTAGTCATGTATGTTTCAAGTTACCAAAACTTTGGTAGTTCTTTTATTCTTTGAAAATTTAAATCACATGATGTTCATGATATTATTGCTATTCTTTCATCATTTGTTTTTTTACAAAGAGCATAGAAAAGGGGACAAACTAAAAAACTTTGTTCTCTAGCTAGTGATCCTGGAAGATATGCTTGAAAACTTATAGTGCTCTTGATATACGCTGAGATTGGCCTTGCTCGTTTTTGGTTCTGTATTAAGTTTTTTTATCACTTAATCTGGGCCAAATCAGCATCTTAGACTTGTCTCTGAATTCTTTTTATCTAGATGAGTTAAAGTTAGTCCTTAATATTTACTGATTTTCTGCAAGACAATGGGTTTCATTTTTTGTCTGTGTTGTTGTCATAATTAGGAACTGGAATGCTTTAAACTGTTGGTGCATTTTGACTTTTGATTCAGTGGTAGTAAGTTTCTGTTATATTTGTTCTGTGAGCACTTTTTTTTTTCTGGTAATCACATGTTCAAAATTAATATACATACTCATTTCTTCTTGTAATGATCATAAACATTGTGTGAAGTTGCCTTGTCTGATCTCTTTGTTTGACATTAGGACATGTTTAGTTGCGTCTAATTTTTATCATAACTGGCTAACCTGGTGGCACTCATTTTCTGGTGGCTCTTGCTAGGCACTGGATCTTATAAGAGGGAAAAACATGTTGCTTATAATGGATTCATCCCTGGAGGGGCAATATGCTAATGAAGATGCTACCAAGCTTGTTGAACTAGCTTCAAAGTGTCTACAGTTTGAAGCTAGAGATCGGCCGAATTCTAAGTTTCTTCTATCTTCTGTGGAACCTCTGCAAACTCAGAAGGAGGTAAGTTTTGATTCATTTTCTTGCATGTCTACTTGTTGCTTCACAGTATTGTGATTTATGTAAATTCCAACTTTGTGATGATGTAGGTGCCTTCACATGTATTAATGGGCATAACAAAAGCGCCACAAGTGTTGCCAACAATGCTTTCCCCACTTGGAAAAGCTTGTGCAAAGATGGACCTAACTGCTGTGCATGATATACTGCTCAAGACAGGCTATAAAGATGAAGAAGGTGCAGAAAATGAGGTATGGTGCAGCTGCTTTTTATTCCATTATTTTATTATGCATGTAATGACACTATATATTTGAAGACATGCATATTAGTATGTATAAACATCTGTGTATATATGAGCATGTTCTGTTTGTGCATCGACTTTATCCATATTCAGTTTTACACCTCTAATTAGATATTGTAGCACTTGCCAGTGATATGCATATTGGTCATATTGATTGCCCCCAACCATATTGATCATTATATTTTTGGCAGTCTCATGATGCACTGGAGAATTTTTATTGGACATTTTATCTTTTACTTGGAAGCTCTTGACAATCTTGAAGCACTTGTTTCTTTAGCTTTCTCAATATTAGTGTTGTATAAATATTAACAGTGCTACTAATTCCCAGTATCAGAAGAAGAATAAATTAAAGTTGGTCATGTCCAATACCTCTTATTTAATACGTATAAAACTGTGGATATTTTACATGACAAAATAATTTTAATGTAGTAAGAAGATATTTCAAGATAAAACAATGTTCTTTCTCTTGTTCGTCTAGAAGTCAACATAGTTCATATTTGTGCACTCTCCTCAATCCATTATGGTTTTTTTTTCCTGGTGGTGTGCTTTTTTGTGTCCAAAAGTTGAGACTTTGATTCAGCGATTTGTTGCTTCTACTGCATAGAATTCTTTTTGGAAATGACATTTACTAGGTTCTGGCAATCTTATATTGTATGTATTTCTGTTTTTCACTGTAAATAAAGCTTTCTTTTCAAGAATGGACACAACAAGTGCAAGAGATGTTGAATACAAAGAAGTTTGGAGACATTGCATTCAGGGACAAAGATTTCAAAAGTGCTATTGAGTATTATTCCAAGGTATGATACTATGAATCTTTGATCATGTCTGTCTCTTTCATTGGGAACTATTCCTGAAACAATTTGTTTTGCAATGTTTGTGTAAGGTAGACTTTTTATACTTAAAAATCATGGTTTCGTTCATGTCAATCCTTTCCATTTTACTCAAATAGCAGTGTTGGAACATGGAAAAATTGTTGAATTAATTAGGACCTGGAAGTTTAAAATCTTTTCTTAATTATCAATCCGGAGAAAAAAAATCCCTCCTCACTTTAAACACCTAGTTCCAGATTTTGGTCTGATACCGATACTGGTCCATGGACGGGCCAATTGGTATCTTATAATGATCAGCATACAATACTGTGTGTCAGTATTTCCCCAGGCTGATCAGTATGGCTTGGTCAGAGGAGACTGAGGAGGTGGAGGCAGGGGAGAAGGATGAAGCAGTGGAAGAGGAAAAGGAGGAAGAAGCGGGTAGAAAAAGGTGGCAAACTGTAGTTAACTGACTTTACATGCCTTGACTTAGCATCATCCTTTCCAGCAAAGTTGCTAGTACTCATACCATAGTGAAGGACAGCATGTAGAGTTAATATCCAGAAACTTTTGAAGAAACTACTGACTAATCACATAAGACTCTAACAGCCACCTTAAGGCCTCGTTATGTATCATCTTGCATTTTGAGACTCGCCTACAGCTTCTATTTAAAGAGGAAACTAAATATATATATATGCCATGAAGCGTTCAGTGATTTGTATAGAAGTATATCAGGACGAGTTTCAGGAATTGTTGTCATTCAATACTTTTATGACAGTTCATATGGTTGATTAATTATCATTATGATGTTTATCTTGTTATGTTCATGACAACTTATATATTTTACTTATGCTTCTCGAGTCCCTGTATAGCTTATTGGATCATGCGGTTGTAACTGTTTTAGGATCACTTGAATTAAATGTATTAACTACTAACAGTTACTTTTGCTCTGCAACAAAACCAGTTAGTGGCAATGATGTCGGTTCCATCGGCCACAGTTTTTGCGAGGCGTGGCCTATCATACTTGATGAGTGGTCAGCCAGAGCTAGCGCTACGGGATGCCATGCAAGCCCAGGTGTGTATGCCTGAATGGCCAACAGCCTTCTACTTGCAAGCTCTTGCCCTCTCCAAGCTTGGAATGGAAACCGATGCCCAGGATATGCTCAACGATGGTGCTGCCTACGAGGCCAAGAGGCAGAACGGCTGGCATGGCTAGATGATCTCAGTGCCCTTTCGGTGTTGTGCTTCTCCTAGCAACTCAATAGAGGTTTGTCTTGGGTTGTAAAACGTTGGCTCTTCTTGGGAAACCAGTCAGTGGCTGTTGAGAAGCGAATCAGCCAGTGTATTGTACAAAATCTTCAGGAAAAGAATGATTCAGTCAGTGAAGTTTCCATGGACATTGTATTAGGATCATCATTTATGATGGCATATCGATGTTCTTGTAATCACTTGGATATTTACATTGACGAGGGTCGATACTTTGCCGTAATATTTAGCAGGACCTTAGATCTTTGAATTTTCATTCCTTTGAATTAGCTTTTGACTCTTCAATAATTTTTTTGAATTAAGAATGTATATATATATATATATATATGTATGTATAATACCAAAATTATATTTAAAATATATTTAATGTTTTTACCATCATAATGTTCACTCTGGTATATTATAAATATCTTTTAAAGTTTGAATGTCTCTTTTCCTACAATAAATGACAAAAAAATAAACAGTAATGGCATATGAGAGACGTTATCCGGTTTTTAAAGCTTCTATTTATTATATAGAGCCTTTTCAGAGGTCTTTCTGCAGTCTCGCCCTTTTTATCTTTAAGCCTCGTGTCCGCATGACGACGCCCATTCTCTGCCCTAAATCTCTTCTCTCGGCCTCGTGGCTTCCCGACAGAATCCAACGTTCTCTCTGATATAACTTGTTACTCTGTTGCACCTTCAGAATGCTTGCTTTGGGATGTGCGCCGTCGATTCTTCCTGGCGGATCGGCCTTGTCAAATCATCCTCAATCTATTAGCGGTTTTGTGGTGAGCTTGTCTTACTTTCTTTTTGTTCTTAATACTAGAAATTGATTGTATAAGCAAATCTTGATGTATTAGCTCGACCCGGTTATCTATCCGCGAATCTGTTTGTTGAATTATTCGGGACTCTTGAACTCGGGGTGTATTCTTGCGGGAACAACTCGTAGTACTATGGCTACTTTGTTCAGCCTGGGGTCTTTAACCGTAGATGTGCTGTTTTCGAGCTTATCTTAGATTTTATTAAAGTTGCATGAACAAAAATATCTTTTTCGACATCGGTAATTACTCGACTCTGATGCCTGTTGTTATTTGGTTCAAATCGTTACAGCATTTGCTTGGGATGTGCAAAATGAGTCCCTCTCTCCCTCGTAATCAGTTTCTTCCTAATCATTCTCTCTTTTGCATGTTTTTGTGCTTTTTCTGATCCGGAGCACCTTCTTGTCATTGAAGAGTAAGGATTGTTGGAGACATCTATTCGAGTTTCAGTTCATATTATAACTTAAATATCTTGCTTTGGTGTACAATAATTGTTTCCAAGAGAAAATGTCTTGACAATAACATAGAGAGAAAGCAGGAATTAGATTTTGTTAAGATATGGAAATGTTGGTGATTGAACTTAGCTTGGACTTAATAAGGTGGGATATCCTATTTATGTCCTGTAACAGGAATCCACAGGTCTTCACAATTTAACCTTGATTGTGATAGGACTTATTTTTGTCACTTCTATGAAGTAGTCATTTACATAGAATCTGATGTTAAGGCTGCCACTGTTGAAAAGAAATGTTGTTTTAGAGCCTCATACTGAAACATATGACTCCTTCTGGATCCTAGTATCTGTTAACACTTTTGAAACATGAAATTTATTGAAGCCACCATGATGACCTTGGGTTGCATGATGTACCTTACAATATAAAGACAAGTTAACCTCTCAAAGAAACTGAGTCACTTTTGCTTCATGTGAAAGGCTACACTGCTATTCTCTTATCACAATGGAACTTTATAGACTGGCAGATCAGAAGGAACATGACATTACTCTGTTTATCTAAATATGTTTGTGTTGAAGGATATATTAAGGCCTCCATTTCATTTTTGGTGCCACAAGTTTGCAGACATGTACAACACTGTCCCTCAGCAATTGAATTATTATGCATAATTTTCTCTGTATTAAGGGCCTGTTACTTAGGATCTGTGGTCATCTTTGTCACACAATTCTAAATTTTTTGTTTCAACTACTGGAGTGCAGCTCCCTTCCTTTCACCTTTCAGTGGAGAATTTACAACTGTTGTTTTGGAGAGGGTCAATCGGAATTCTTGATTATAGAATTGAGAGAACCATCATATCTGAATTTCATAAATTTTTAAAATGCATTGCAATTTTTAGTTGTTGAATGCTTGGTCTCTGATATTACATCTAAAATTTGTTTGAAAAGAAATACAGTTTTCATCGTTCAATTTTTAGATGTGTAATTTCAGGTCTCAGAGCCATTTCTGTGCTACTTATTTTTAAAAAGTTCTTGATAGTTGTTTTGGGTAAATTATTGAGTTACCTACTGTCCTTTTTTAAGTGTCATAGGCATGCCTATTTTCTGTTATTATTCTACAATTTTAATCTAGTAATGTTTCTTTCTTTTGTAAAGTTCATCCATTTTTAGTTGAATAATTACATTCTCCTAAAATGCTAGGTATGTGGAGCGAGAGGCCCTAGACGTAGATTTCCTCGTGTGTGGAAAACAAGAAAGAGAATTGGAACAATTTCCAAGTCACAAAAGCTTGTTGAATGTGTAAGATTCTAGCATTTTTACTTGTGCAACCATCATAAGATGGTGGATAGGAACCTCATATGCAACCTCTAATCCTATATGCTTGAACCAACTCTTTTTAGCTGTTTCTCTACAAACTCCAATTTTGACTGCTCCTCGCTACTCTTGTCATCTTCCTAGTGGAAGTCTCTTTTGTAACAAAAAATGTCATAATATTGATGTCTTAAAGAGATATTCATGTACTATTTGATTGCCACTCTTTTTATGTATACTGGATTGGGCTTTTTTCAGGTTGAAGGCATATTCATGTATGACTACTGTAATATGTAGATAAACATTTATGGATCCATGTAGCTTCTTTAGAATGGAGCTCATTGCATATGGGGAATGCCTGCAGCATTCAAGATTAATCAATCTCTTAGCAGTGTGAGATAACATCATTTTCAATTTTCTAGCAGAGAAGGTACAACAAATATATATACAATTTAGTCATTCTGTTTGGGTTCAACATTTTTTTGCAAGAACTCTGATATTATTTTAACTCAAAGGTTAGGTTCCTGATATATTTGCACCTTCTTATATAACATGTCTTATGTGCTTAATTCTGATCAGGCTAGATATCCGTGGAAGCATGCTTAAGAAAGTTTTGTAACAACAAAAATAAGCAGTAATAGTCAATTTGGAGCAGTTGTTATGGACCTTGTGAATATGTCTAATGCCATCTCAATTATTTTATATATATGCTGTTCTTACTCATGGTATGCAACTATGCATTTAGTATCATAAAAGAGAATGATCTTTTTTGATCTCTTGCAATCATAGAATGTTGCTCATCTCCTAGAATTCCCACAGATAAAGGGATTATCAAATGTCAAGGAGGAGGTTTATGGAGCCCTTGATTCATTTATTGCTTGGGAGTTAGAGTTTCCTCTTATTGTAGTGAAAAAGGCATTGAAGAGACTCGAGACTGAAAAGGAATGGAAGAGAATAATTCAGGTAAGCATCAAAATGTCAAAGGAATCATGTAGAAGTTTGTTCTCGTGTTAATTATTGTTTAATTTCCTTTTATTCCGTAACTCCATATATTGGCATGAGCTTTGTGCACCATGCTTGTGCTTTTTATGAGTTAGCTCATCAATTTTGTTTTATAGGTGATCAAGTGGATGTTCAGCAAAGGACAAGGAAAAACCATGGGAAGCTATTACACTCTGTTAAATGCTTTAGCTGAGGATGACCGACTTGAGGAGGTGGAGGAACTATGGATGAAAATATTTTCAGAAAATTTGGAAAGTTTGCCTCGTGTTTTCTTTGTTAAAATGATTTCAATATATTACAATAAGGGCATGCACGAAAAGATGTTTGAGGTAATATGAATAATCTCTATCTACTAATCTATTGTTCTGGTCGTACATTATATTGTTGTCTCTAAGTGTGTTTATATAGACACCTAGGATGCATTGTTGGCTAAGCTAGTTTACTTGTTTTCATCTTTCTTTCACTTTTTGCTTTAAATTAGATAGTTTCAAGTGATAGATATCCCTATCCTTGTTGTCATGGTATGCATCTAGGGAATGGACTACCAGTGTCACATCCAGTAAAGTTGAGGAAGCTTGTTACTCATAAATAAAGGTGCACCTCTTTTCCTTTAAGAGACTTTCTGCAAGGACAAAATTGTGTAGCCCATGGATCAAAGTTGAAAGGGACAACGAACCCTCAAACCCAAAATTCTATGTTCTGTTGGTGAAAGGATAAATAGACTTTCTGCAAGGTTCCTCACTATGCTCACACAACCTTCTTCGACTAGGTTTGTGTTATGATAGACATCAGGGGAAAGGATAATAATCCCATGTCACACTAGCCTTGTGGATCTTGAGCAAAAGGCCACTCTTTCCCTTTAGGGTTTCTCTTTTATAAGCAAAATCATGCAGCACATGTGCCAAAATGAATTTAATTCTAGGGGCAACAAATTCTTGATACCAATGTTTAAATGTTCATGGATGATGGGTGGTCTATGTAGGTCTTACTATGCTCACACTTCACTTGATCGGGGGTTTTGTTGAGTTATCCATGAGGTGATAGATAAATAGTCCCTTATGGGATATTTCGAGGGAGCATGTGTCTCATTAGCTGGAGCCCATCCCCTTACCTTTCTGAAACCTTTCCGATGTCAAAATTATCCAAGTCATGAGCCAATGAACATAGCTGGTCCAAAAGAATGGTTTATTAATATATTTGATGAGTTTGTCTATAGTTATTTTCTATTGTCTTTTCTTAGCTTAAAGTCTTTGCTTTAAAATTACACCTACATTATGCTGTTAGAAGTTAAATGAAGTATTGTTCTTTAGTAGATGCAGCAAACTTCAAATGCTTTCTCCAAATTGCATTTATTCTCTACTTATAATTTAAAACTGATAATCTACCCACCCTTTCCAACAAACATGTGATACTATTTCTTTGTTCTTCCGGTGCTGCCAATGCCTGTTCCAAATCCAGAAAAAAAAAAAAGGAGAGTTGTGTTAGTCTATAATAGTCAATCTGAAACTTAATCGGATCTCATGAGCATGGATTTTATTTGTTTACATTGCTAGCCAACTCGAAATAGTTGAGACATTACAACTTCTTCTTGTTGTTTTATTCTCCCCTGGCAGATCGAGGTTTTAATGATGCTGTCATTGGTTTGCCAACTTCATTTAGGTCTTTGCTGACATGGAGGAGCTGGGTGTCAGGCCAGATGTCTCAATTGTAAGAATGCTAGGTGATGTGTTTCAGAAAAAAGGCATGTTGGACAAGTATGATAAGCTGAAAAACAAATATCCACCTCCAACATGGGAATATCGCTACATCAAAGGGAAACGTGTTAGGATCCGTGTAAACCAATTGCAAGGATCAAATGTGGGAGTGCGCACAAGCTCCGAAAATATGGAGTAAAGGTTGCATAAGCCTCCATCAACATGCAGTCTGCACTTTGATGAGCCAAGAGTGAGATGATGGAGCATTCTGCAGGACGAACTTCTATGTCAGGGAATTGGTCAGCAATGTAATCAGCACCGCCACTGCATTCTGATGGAAACCAGATAGCTGAAAAAGAACTTCATGAAAGTGCCGCTGAGATCTGTTTGTGCTACGGAGTTTCTTTAGATAGAATAGAACCTGAGAGCTGTTGTTCAATGTCAAAGCCAAAAAAAAAGGTCCTCGAACGGTGGAAACAAATAGCCTCACTCGGAATGTGCCTATCCAGCTCAAAAAACCTCCAGGAGCCTTATGCAACCAAGCCATTGTCAGATCAACGCTTGGAAAAGATCAACAACAGTTGAATTTCCTTCATTCCAACAGTCGAACAAGAGGAAGTCATCTGCAAGAAGTCTGTTGAATATGTGACTGCCTTGCTTTCTAGTTTCATCTAATGGTTATTAATTTTCTGGAACATGTTATTTTGTGGGCGGCAGAAAAGATAGCCGCAAGTACATTAGACCAATTAGGAGATTAAGAATGTTGAATAAATACTAATGGTGATCTCTCAATTATTCTCTTTTTTTTTTTTTGTCAGATGTAATAACTTTGAAACCTGCGTGTATTGTGATCCGAATTTTAAAGTAATTTTAGTCATGACCCGGTTTGATGAGTTAACTAGTCTATCAATTTCGTTTTGGCCTATCAATCATTGGTCAAAATGCTTAAGCTGAAGTTGTTAGTAGTACATTCATCCGACTCATATAAGTCAATTTTAGTTCCATTCATTTTCGATATGGGACTATTGGACTAACTAGAGAGACTATTAGTCCTCGTCAAGGCTCATATCAGACTCTAGCATGATGCATGTGAGGCATAGCCTAATGGTGGCTCTACGCTATGATGAGTTCTTTGACTTCATCCACAGGTAGCCCTTTCCTACTCAAGTCTACCTCACCATGTCTGAATACTAGGTCGGCTCTGATACCAAAAGTTACAACTCGGCCTGATAGGCTAACTAGCCTATCAACTTCGTTTTGGCTTATCAACCATTGGCCAAAATACTTAAGCTGAAGTTGTTAATAGTACACTCATCAAACCCATATAAGTCAATCTTAGGCCCATCCACTTTTGATATGAGACTATTGGACTAACTAGGGGTGTTACAAATTTACTTTTCTTTTCTCCTTTTGTTGAGCTAATCAGATGTCAGCTACATGACGTTCCAGTGCTGTAGGAAAGAACTCTCTTTTATTGAGAAGTTGTTCGATGCTACTTATTCTCACCTTAACAGAGTAGGTTTAGGGCAGCTAATGTGATCGTGAGAATATCATGGTTTTTATATTTTTAAAAGTTATATTGATATTTCTATAGTTATGAAAAGTGATTTTTATATTTTTAAAAGTTATATTGATATTTTTATAGTTATAAAAAGTGAAATATGTAAGTCCATTTATCCTAACGATATTATTTTTATTATAAAATATATAAATAAAGGGTAAAAAATAAATTTAATATTTCGATGGTGGCGTATAGTGGCATCAAAGTCGACATAACTATCATCTTTCGGCTCCTCTCCCCCATTGCCACCCAGCATACTACCTCATCTCCCCCTCATGCTCACCCCTTCCGTTGTTGTCATCAACAAGAGCCCTCACAGTTGACGACAATGGGAGGGGTGAGTGTGAGGGGGAGAGGAGACGACAGTCCAAAGCCCTCACGGTCGCCTTTGCCCTGTCTATCTCCTCTTCCCCTCATGCTCACCTCTCAGGTAAGTGGACGAGGCGACTGTGAGGGCTTTGGCCGTCGCCTCCTCTCCCCCCCCGTGTTCACCTCTCCTGCTATCATCATTGGCCGTGAGAGCTCTAGCCAACAATGACAACGGCAATAGCGAGAGAGGTTAGCGCAAGGGGAGAGGAGGCGGAGGCGACTACGTTGGCATTGATTGATTATTTTCATAATTATAAGGATGTCTATATAATTTTTTAAAGTATAGGGATTGAGATATTAAAGGTGGCTAACTATAGGGGATAATATATAATTAGCCCTCAGACCCAAGTGTATGATCAAAGGCAACGAGATTCATGCTATGATTACCTTCTGCCAATAATTATGACATTCAAGGTTGGATCCGAGATGGGATTTTGATTGCCATCCTCGCACAATGACATTGTTTGAGGTTGGATATATACTGGTTTATCAACTAGATTGCAATAGCTGATATCGACCATAGGACTCAAATTGTGATCCATTCATATCTGATTTGGTCTGACTTGAGCAGAACCGTAACTACAGTATCTGAGAGGATCCCTTGACCTACGAATGGATCTCTAAGGCGAGACCTAGACCAACCATTGTTGGCCACGTTGCCAAGGGACACATCACATACCCCAGCCCGGACACATCGTGCCGACGTACGTGTTACTCTTAGGATCTCTTTTATTTTTAAATTTTAAATAATATTTTATTGGGTTTGTCTAGTTCAGTAAGAGTTAGATATGAGTTATTTGATATTTATCTTTTTATTTACTAAGAGTCCAAGTCCTAATGGACTCCAAGTAAAACTCTATAAATAGGGATGCAACTATCTTTTTTTATCAATGAATGAAATATTATCTAGTCTTTAGATAAACCCTATCCCCTTGAAGTGATCAAGGAGGTCGATCCCCTCGAAGTGATCATACTTTTTTTCCTCTTCTTTTATGATAAAACCTTATGGGTCTTATCATTTGGTATTAAAGTGACAATCCTCAATGTACTCGTTGTAATTTCTCACATCATCTCGCCGTAGCTATCATCATCTCAAGAGAGAGAGAGAGAGAGAGAAGAAAAGAGGTAAAGTCGACAGCCATGACTCATCCTCTAAAAAAGGTCACTGCTTCCCGACCAACGACTACCACCACTGTTGCTTCCCAACCAGTGGCCACCCCCTTCTTCGCTGCCTACATTGACGTCGCCGCCACCACTATTTCTCGACTAGTGGACCACCCCACCCTGCTCGAGCGAGAAGGGTTGCGACCGTTGTTTCCTAGCCAATGGACCACTCCCCTCATCGCTTCTACCGTCGGTGATGCTGCTCCCAACGAAGACCCTCGCTGCCTCCCCTTGGGTCACAGCCACAGTCACTCGACCATCCCTCCTCACGGCGACTGAAACAGGGCAACCATGACTGTCATAGTTTCCTCCCCTCTTTACTGCCGGCATTGACAGCAATCGTCGTAGCCTAGTCCTCAACCACCGCCACTGCTATTTCCTTAACCGCCCGTGATCCCTCAGCGTCGCCAGCCCCTCCTTCTGTAGTGCGATAGAAACAGGGCAACGCTGCCTCCCATATGCACTGTCATAGCCTAGTCCTCAATCGTCGTAGCCACCATAGCTGCCATTGTTTCCTCGACCGCAACAAGCCTTCGATGGCGCTGCTCCCAGCCGCACCCCATCGTTGCCTCCCATCCCTCTACAGTAACGATCTCTCCACGCAATGACCGTTGCTACCACTACCACCGACCGATGTCGCAACAGTAGCATCGAACCGACCGATATCACAATAGCAACATCGAATAGGGCCTTGACCTAATACTAGAAACAGGAGTTGGGGATTATAGATCTATAATCTTACGTAATGGCTACTGACAACTCAGTGAAAGCCCAATTAGAAGCCTTGGAAACTAGAATTGAGAACTGGTTGTAAGAAACCCTTAGTAATTTTAAAAAGAGTCTATTAGAGAGCTTCAGCAAGTTTCAACAAAATGAAAGTTCAAGTCTTACATTCAATCGATCTAGAGATAAGAAAAAGGAATAAAAAACAGGACATAAGCTACCCATGTATAAAGGTGAAACTTCCAAGATGGAAAGATAGAGATCCAACCAATTGGATTTCTAGGGTAGAAAATTTTTTCCATTTTCATAGAACTCTAAAAGAATCTAATGTAAAAATAGCTTTAATCCAACTAGATGGAGATGCAATACAATGGTATGATTGGTATGAAACTTGCCATGGGGTCTCCTCATGGGAGCAATTCAAGAAAAGGCTTCTCATTCACTATGAACTATCTAAATATGAGAATATTGATGGATAACTTGCTAAAATTCGTTAGATATCTACAGTATTAGAATATCAGAGTAGATTTGAATGATTGTCAAATCAAACTAGAGATTAGTTTAAACGATAACTGATGGGAATATTTATCGAAGGACTTAATTTAGATATCTGGTGTGAAGTCAAAGCTCGCTAACCTTGCACCATGGCAGCCATAATCTCATTTGCATATTTGCATAAGGAAAAAATTAGCAGAAAAAATCATCAAAACAGAAGTGATAATAAACAAATGATCAGTAAGCCACTAGCTCTATCTATTCCTAGCCATAACTCTAACACTCGAAGACTAACCCGAGAAGAACTCAAGAAAAGATTAGTGAAGAGTTTGTGTTGGAACTGTGATGAAAAGTAGAACAAGGAGTACTAATGTAAATAAGGGCAGCTTCTGATGATTGAATCAATTGGAGAAGAACCGAAAGCTAACAATGTAGACTCTGATGATGAAGGTATGGATTCTAATGAAGATGTTGGACCTATCACACATACAGTGCATGCATTAACTAGCTATTCTAACCCGTAAACTATGAAAGTTGGAGGAATTTTAGAATATCAACATGTTACAGTTTTGATTGATATTGGTATTACTAATAATTTCATAAATAGTAAGGTTACTGACCGATTGACCTACCATATTGAAGACTGTGACAAATTCAAAGTAAAAATTACTGATGGATGAATTTTAACTTGTGACAGCAAATGTTCGAAGTTAAAGCTAATTATACAGGGCCAAAAATTGACGGTGGATTTCTTTTTGCTACCCTTGGAAGACCTCGAAGTGGTGTTTGGAATTGAATGACTATTAACACTGGGTGATGTTTCTTGTAATTCTTCTAAACTAATCATGAAGTTTTTTTTATTAATGGAAAGTAGGTTATCCTAAAGGAAAGATATAGAAATAAGGTCACAACTATCACTAGCCATCGGATTGAGAGAATTCTTTAGAAGACTATAATGACTGTTACACCAGAAGGTTGGCCCAAAACTTACATTATCACAAAGTGGAAACCCTACTTAATTAATGGATTATGATGCGCCTCAGATATCCTATGACTGAAGTGCTAAAAGAGAAGCTTCCAGACTTTGATGTTACTCAGCCTTGAGGATAAGGATGATTTAAAGAGGGAGAAATTGTTAGGATCCATTTTATTTTTGAACTTTGAATAATGTTTTATTGGATTTATCTAGTTCAGTAAGAGTTGGATATGAGTTATTTGATATTTATTTATTAAGAGTCCAAGTCCTATGGACTCCAAGTGAAACTGTATAAATAGGGATGTAACTATTTTTTTATTAAGAAATAAAATATTATCCAATCTTTGGACAAATCTTATCATCTCAAAGTGATCAAAGAGGTCGATCCCCTCAAAGTGATCATTCATTTTTTTTCTCTTCTTCTATAATAAAACCCTAGGGGTCTTATCAACTCCCTCAACCACCACTTCCATTGCGCATGGAGCTCATGTGCATGGCCAACCAGAAAGGGAGCCTCCATCTCTGATCGAAAGATGAATAGCTCCATGATTGTAACTTGGAGCAGTAAACGATCTTGAAATGCCACCATCCATGGATTCTCCATTTAAATTAAAGTAAGAGGCCACCACCTGCTTTTCCAAACCACCACCATCGCAACAGCTTTCTTTTTCTCTCACATGATAACTATACATCTTAGCGAGCATAATTCATCAATCAATCGAATATAATCTATTAAGTTACATAAATGACTCTCTTAATTATTCATTAGAAAGATCTAAATAATAAAAATATCCTAATAAATCCTGATCATAAGTTATGACTATAATAAGATCCTTTTATTCTATAAGTCATTTAAGTCTTAGCTGTTGGCTCTATAGTACTATTAATCTCCTCATGTAACACTACAGTAAAAGCATGGTCCAAGGTACAAACCATCCTCACTAATCTCTCTTGTACTCGCATGCTAAGTCTTTTATTTATTTTGATGAAAATAACATAAGAGAGAAATACTATTGCTAATTATATACAAAATCTAAAAGTTATTATAAATTATTTGGCTTAAATAAGTTATCCCATGAATAAAAAAAAATCATTGTTCATATTCTCAATAACCTAAGAGATGAATATAAGGAACTGACGGTAGCAATTTGGGCACATAATTCACCAATATTATTTGAAGAACTATAAGACAAGTTGATTGATTATGAAACATATCTAAAATAAGAATAGATGAAGACATGACCAGCTATCACAACTAAATTCAATAAAAAATCTAAAGAATAAGAAAATTAAAGCAATAAGAACTTCAATAAAGAATCGAACAATATACTTCCTAGATACATTATCAACTCTCTAACCATAGTGACAACTTTAACCCAAATAACTCAGAAAATAACTTCAATTATAACTATTAATAATTTTGGTGTCCTAACAATAATAATCAGTAAAATATCATTTATAAGTTTTGTGACAAAAATGGACACAATAAAAGTTTGTTAATCTTGACCCAAGCCTATTGCTACATGTAACTAGCCTCAAGCAAACATTATAACTACTCTAACTACTTATTTAAACAATTGGATTATTGGCTATGGTGCTTCTCATTATATTACTTATAATTTATGAAATTTATCTATTCATATCAATCATGGAGGTAATGAAAATTTATTATTGGTGATGGTAATAGAATCTCTATCACCCACAGGTTCCACAACACCTAATTCACATATAAATTTTTTTACACTTGATAATGTTTTATGTATACCTCATATTAAAGCAAACTTCTCAATTTTATAAAGAAAATAACATCTTTATTGAATTATTTCCTAGCTTATTTTTTGTAATGGATCTAACCATATGAGCATCTTTGGTCTAAGGCTACAATAAAAATAATATCTACGAGTGACCGTTAGGTTCATAAATCATCCAACCAAATGATCTTATTTTAATTATTGCTCCAATCGATGTATAGCATCGTTACCTTAGTCATATGTCATCCTCAATTCAATAATAAATAATTTTTTCATTACTCCCTTCTAACTTCAAATTAAGTAGAACTATAACTCATTATGATGCTTACTTTAGTAATAAGTCATAAACTATTTTTTGGAATGTCTTTTATGTCTTGCTCTAGATCACTTTAAATTATTTATGTTGATGTTTGAGGCCTTCCCCAACTATTTCCTTTGATGATTTTAGATTTATGATATTTTTATATATTATTCACTAAATATACATGACTATATTCTCTCAAATATAAATATAAGGTCACCATAATCTTTACTCATTTTAGAAAGATAAATAAGTACTTTTTTCAATTTATCATTAAAATAATTTATTCTGGTGGAGAAGGTGAACTCTAAGATCTAAAAACTTACCGCTTATCATGTAGTATATAATATCTCAAGTCACCATTGTATATACCTAAATGTGGCTTTATCAAACCAAAGCATCGACACATAGTTGAAACTTGTTTCATCCTCCTACACCAAGTCTATGCTAGTTACAAGTGCTATACAAGTAATTATGTGAGTGATGACATATATGACACACCGTATAATCTTTTTTGTTATTATTATTATGATATTTTATCACTTTATATTAATGATGAATATATATGTTGATGTCCCTGGAACTGTGCAATGGAAATTGTTGAATCTCGGATTTTGATGATGAAACTAATTGAGTGTGATTTGTGGTCTAACTGCATTTTGAGTTACGTAGGTCTACTATCGATCAGGATTAGACAGTTGACACTGGAGGAATTGACGTTGCGCCAGAGGTGATCACGTCAGGATATTGGATGTCAAGCCAGAGGTTCGGTCGACTATCGGCAGGAGGCTTCGTACGTCGGGCATCGGGCCAAGAAGTGCGGAATTGCGCCATGGATATCGAGGTTGCGGAGGTCAACCGTCGATTGGGCAACAAGCCGCTAGAGAGGACGATATGCCGAAGGATCGGACGAAGCGTCGACCAATGACGTCTTGAACGGCAAATCGAATGTCAATTCGCATTGTAATAACTGTCTAGATCAAGTAGAGTGTTTGTTGTTTGTGTGCGGAGTAACTACGAAAGGGATGAAGACGTAAAGCGAAACCAAGGGCCGAAGTCAAGTGCGATGGATCGTTGGGAGTTCGAGAGTTTGACGGAAGTCCGAAGATTCGTTGGGAGTGCTGCCGGAACCAGCCGAGAACGGTAGGGAGCTTGCCGAAGGGTTTTTGGAAGTTCGCCGGAAGGTTTGACGGAAGTTCACGGAGCTTGCCAAGAAAGATCGGAGCTTGCCAAAGGAGCTCGAAGAAACTCGCCAAAATCATCGTGGAGTCCGAGAACTTGCCGGGAGTCCGCAGGATAGTTTCCGAGGGATCGTCGGAAGACCGTCGGAAGTTCGTCGGAAGCTCGACGGAAGAAGACTTGACTTGCAAACTTTGTAATAGCTTAGGAATATCTTTAATTTCGTAGTTAGCACATCAATTTGGGTTAGGATTAGGGGTTAATCCTTTAACCCAAGTATGGGCCCATTGGGCCTTGTTCGAAACCGATTTGGGCCAAGTTTTCGGCCCAAACCAAATGTAGATTTGTGCTGGGCGGTGGAGCCCAGCAGCCAATGTGCCCAAAGAAGATGTGTGCATGCATGCATGCTAGGCTACGCATGCATGCTTTGGCGCGTAGCACCGCCAGCAGAACCAAGAGCTCGGCTGGTCAAGCGTAGCACCGCCAAAGCCAGCTGTCTTGGCTAGGCGGTAGCATCGCCAAAGAAAGACCAAAGAAGATGCATGCATGCACGTGTGCATGTTGTTTAGTTCGGTATCGCCAGAGTGCCAGCGCAGAGCACCGCCTGGCTATCGTAGTCCGGCTACTATAGCTCGCCATCGTAGCCTGATTCTTATGTGAAAGGCGCGTAGCACCGCCTAGTGGGCGGTAGCACCGCTTAGGTGTGTCGGGCGCCAGATCGACAAAGACCGGTAAAAAAACTCAAAAGATTCAAATTTTTGGCTCCAAGTTTGGGCTCCAAATTTGAATCACTTTGAGGCTTATAAATACCCCTTCTTTCTCAGTTGAAAGTAGAACCTTTTTGAGAAGTTAGAATCTTAGTTTTAAGTCTTGAAAAGTCTCATTCTTGCTAAGTGTTCACCTCATTCTTCTTGTGAAATCTTGTAAGAGTGTGAACCACTTGTAAAGGGTTGTAAGAGGGGTATTTGATCCTTCCCCTTCAAAGGATTTGGTAGTGGAAGAAGGGAGCCTCATCGGAGAAGGCTTCGGAAGTGGATGTAGGTCACTTTGACCGAACCACTATACATCGCTGCGTCTTGATTGTGTGTGTTTAAATTTCTGTTTTATCTCTTTACTTTGCTGCAAGCCTTTACTTTACGTACTCCACTTCCTTTTCATCTTCGTACGCATGCTTTAAAGTTAAAACGCAATCTTTTTGGGTTCAAATGAAACGTTGCTTTCATCGTACGAAGTTTCCGAAGCTTGTTTTAAATCGCTAAAAAATCTATCGTTTTATCCGCTGCATTAATTCACCCCCCCTCTTAGTGCCGCTCGATCCCTAATAATTGGTATCAGAGCCACGTTCTTTCTCTTTCGGATTTACACCCGTGAGAAATGGCTCTAAATGGTTTTCAAGAGGGCTTTTCAGTTTTTCGTCCACCGTTCTTTAACGGATCGGACTACACTTATTGGAAAACTCGAATGAGAGTTTTCATGCTTTCAATAGATTTGGATTTGTGGAACATCATCGAAAATGATTTTCAACCTTCCTCTAAACCGACGAACGAATGGTCGATTTTGGAGAAAAGGTCGTTTTCTTTAAACGCAAAGGCTATGAATGCCTTATTTTGCGCTTTGAACAAGAACGAGTTCAATCGGATTTCTATGTGCGAACGGCTTTTTTGACATTTGGCGAACTCTTGAAATCACGCATGAGGAACTAGCGAGTTAAAGACTCAAAGTAAACCTCTTGTTGCATGATTTTGAGCTCTTCCAAATGACACTGTTTAATCTATCGACGACATGTACACCCGCTTCACGGATGTCGTCAATAGCTTGAAAAAAGTCTTGGAAAAAGTTTTTCGGATTTTGAACTCACTAACAAGATCTTAAGATCCCTTTCAAAATAGTGAGATCCTAAAATAACGGCGATTCAAGAATCAAAGGATCTAAATAATTATTCTATTGATGAACTCATTGGGTCTTTAAAGACCTATGAAATGGAACATGATGAATATGATAAACATGATGAACACATGAACCACCTTCTAAAGAACAAGAAGGTTTTTAAACTCCGAACTATGATATGCCACTTGAGTGATGACTCAAGTGATGAGGACATTGAAGAGGACTTTGAACCTTTAATCGATCCTAATAAGTTCATTAAATAAAAATCTAAAATCAACAATGAACTTGAACGGAGGAAGAGACCAATGAAGAAGAAGAAGACTCACCAAGAAGAATCAAGGAAAGAAGAAGCAAACTACGCTTTAATGAGCTTCGACAATGAGGTAAGCAACTTAACTTCCTTGAATTATTTTAAAATTACTTGATGATTTCCATGAATGCTTAACTTAGTTAGTAGGAATTTTTTTTATGCTTTTCTTATGTTTTTAAAAATTAAAAAAATTTAAAATTATACTATGCTTTTCTTTATAGTATTTTTGAAAAGTAAAAATATGAATGACGATTGTAAGATTTATGATAATGCTTAGGATTAAACCATGCTTGAGTATCTTGATGGTTTACATTATCTCTAAACATGATGCTTGATGATTTTATATCATGTATGAGTTGTTGAAGTGATGTTGATCTAAAAACTTCTATCTTGGATTAATGGGTCTTAACCTTTTTTTATGATGAAATTTTTAAATGATATATATCTTCATGAAATCAATTATAAAGACCTAACTCATAAATTTTTTCAAATGAAAGAAATGTGATTTTAATGTTGCCGTGTATTACATTTGGACTTGATGATTTTCATGACGAAAATTATTTTTCAGATTTATAAAATGATGCATGATTTTACCAAAAATTTGAGCATCGATCATCTTGTTATAACTAATGTAAGAAAGAATTAAAATGATTTTGATGATATTTTCGTTTTTGAATATGATGCATGACATTTTCATATGAAAATTTTGAATATTCTTATGAAAGATCAAATCACTTAAATTGAAACTCATAAAGATGAGAAAATGAATTACCATGATGTTTGATGCATATGATCTTGATGGATTTAATGACAAACTTATGTTTTGAATTTCTACAATGACAAACATACATTATGAAATCATCATTGAAATAAAAATACTAAAAGTTTGTTATCATGCTTAATGACTTTGTGATATCATATCTTGATGACAAACTCATGTTTTGGTCTTAAATTTGATACTCATCTTTTGAAATATGAGCACACTTGTTTGAAATAAAATGAAACACATTATCATGATAAGTTAAATCTCATGTCTTGAAACAATGTGTTGTTTTGACAATTTTTATAAGGAAGTTTGTCTTCCGGTTTTGAATATTTTGATTTGGCATATAAAGGCAAAAGACATACTTATATGAAACATAAAGAAATTATATTTACTATCTTATCGAGATTAATGATTTCATGATATCTTAAGAATCTCATAAATTATAGAAGTGATTTCGATGAATTGATTATGATTTGATAATTTGAACTTTTCTCTCATGTTTCAATACTACTTTGTACGCTTCATGACTTGTTGATTGAAATAATAATGTAGACTTTTGATATATCACTTGTCATGATGGCTAGCATTTTGAATCTCGAAAATAATTACTTCTTTTTATCATTTACTAAAGAGGAAAATAATTCAAGTTTATATCATTTGTGAATCTCACAAACTATGGTAATGATTTTGATGATTCGAACTTGAATGAGCTTTGTCATAATCCAAGTCTTGATATTTTGATATTTGATACTTGAAATTCTTATACATGAATCTAGTGACTCTTTGTGCTATATTTTTTCAAATGGATCATGAGCCTTGATGTCATATATTTCATGATCCTAGAAGTGATATGATTTCTTTACCTTGTGTGGTAAATTGAATATTTGATTTTCTTTATGATAAATTATGAATCATGACTTGATCTATGAGATTGATATGCTTTTATATATCATGATTCTTGGTTGTATGATATTTATCTTGAATTAAAAAATTAATAAATATGAATTTTGATCTTGTTAAAAAGAAAATTATGAATCATGAATGATATATTTTGGTTGTGATCCTTGTTGAATTTATATATTGATATCCGTCGTGATATGATTTTTTTGCATTGTTGTCTTATTTGCATCATGTAATGATTGAACAATTGATGGATATTTTTATTGATGTAAACTTTTAATTGATATGAAAAATAGCTTGTATAATGATTGAAATTTTTAGCTATTTAGTCCTCCCTTCTTTTTGACAAAGACAAAGGGGGAGAAAAATTGTTACCTTGCAATTTCACAAGAAGAAGAAGGATTGTTATTTCAAAGGATGCAAATATTGCTATCTTGACTATATCAAAAGAAGCAAAATGCAAAACTTCAAAAATTTGAAATGTTACATGCCTTTATGTTTGTATGTTTAAATAAAAAGTTAGTATATATGTTTAAAGTGATCATACATAATTGCTAGCTCATTGCAAACAAAAGTTCATAGCTTGCAAAGGTGAAACTTAGTTACAAAAGAGAAGAATTAAAAGGAAGCTAACTTGCGTGTCTCAAAGTATGTTAGCTTGCTTATCATTATTGATTGCTTGCTTATCATCTTTTTATCTCATATCTTGATTTTTGACTCCCTTGAATTCATGACTTAATATGCTAAAAATTCATATTGTAAATTTTTTATTTTGTCATGATCAAAGCATTGGCTATTTGTCATGATCAAAGCATTGGCTATCAAGGGGGAGAAGAATTATTGCTAGCTTATGTATTGCAAAGAAAAATTTTGCTAGCTAGAACATATAAAGGAAGCAAAGAAAGTGCAACTTGCACATCTCAAGAAGCAAGTAAAAATTACCATCATTGCCCATCCTTGAAACTTGCTATGATTGAATGGTATGATTGGATGTTGTAATGCAAAGCTATGCAAAAATGTTGTATGATATGATTGATAGCTAGTATGTTATAAAAACTTGTATATCTTTTAAACTAGCTATGATGCAACTTCTCCTTTTTGTTGATGACATAGGGGGAGAAGTAGATTGATGACTTCATGCATTGATTGAATATTTTATATATTTGCATGATGATTTGTTATTTTCTCACTACATAAATGAATGTTGCTTGGATTTGGGATAATCCAAGTGTTGTATCAATGGCATATTGATAGGGGAGTTTGTGTTAAACTCCGGGGAGTTTTGGTTAACTCTGTCAGTCATCAATTAGTTGTCATCATCAAAAAGGGGAAGATTGTTGAATCTCGGATTTTGATGATGAAACTAATTGAGTGTGATTTGTGGTCAAACTGCGTTTTGAGTTACGCAGGTCTACTATCGATCAAGATTAGATAGTTGACGCTGGAGGAATTGACGCTATACGCGGAGGTGATCACGTCAGGATATTGGATGTCGAGCCGGAGGTTCGGCCGACTATCGGCAGGAGGTTTCGTACGTCGGGCATCGGGCCAAGAAGTGCAAAATTATGCCATGGATATCGAGGTTGCGGATGTCAACCGTCGATTAGGCAACAAGCCGCTAGAGAGGACGATGTGACGAAGGATCGGATGAAGCATCGACCAATGACGTGCCGGACAACTGAATGTCAATTCACGTTGTAATAACTGTCTAGATCGAAGTAGAGTGTTTGATGTTTATGTGCAGGAGTAACTACGAAAGGGATGAAGACGTAAAGCGAAACCAAGGGCCAAAGTCAAGTGCGATGGATCGTTGGGAGTTCGAGAGTTTGACGGAAGTCCGAAGATTCGTTGGGAGTGCTGTCGGAACTAGTCGAGAACGAGTAGGGAGCTTACCGAAGGGTTTTTGGAAGTTCGCCGGAAGATTTGACGGAAGTTCGCGGAGCTTGCTAAGAAAGATCGGAGCTTGCCAAAGGAGCTCGGAGAAACTCGCCAAAATCATCGTGGAGTCCAAGAGCTTGCCGGGAGTCCGCAGGATGGTTTCCGAGGGATCGTCGGAAGACCGTCGAAAGTTTGCCGGAAGCTCGACAGAAGAAGACTTGACTTGCAAACTTTGTAATAGCTTAGGAATGTCTTTAATTTCGTAGTTAGCACATCAATTTGGGTTAGGATTAGGGGTTAATCCTTTAACCCAAGTATGGGCCCATTGGGCCTTGTTCGGAACCGGTTTGGGCCAAGTTTTCGCCCAAACCAAATGTAGATTTGTGCTTTGGGTGGTGGAGCCCAAAGAGCCAATGTGCCAAAGAAGAAGATGTGTGCATGCATGCATGCTTTGGCTACGTGCATGCATGCTTTGGCGGTTGCATGCCAAAGAAGCATGCGTGTTGCACCGCCAAAGCATGCATGCGTGCTATGTGCATGCATGCTTGGCATGCTAGCACCGCCAAAAGAACCAAAGCAATGGCCGGGTCGGGCGTAGCACCGCCAAAGAAGACCAAAGAAGATGCATGCATGCATGCTGTGCATCTTCTTTAGCTTCTGCATCTTGTAGCTGGTATTGTAGCCCGGTACTATAGCCCGCCATCAGTAGCCGTGAGGTAGCACCGTCTAGTCGCAGTGAGCACCGCCTGACCATCAGAAAGGTGGTAGCACTTTGCTGGTTGGGGCGGTAGCACCGCTTGGGTGTGTTAGTCTGCCAGACTAACAAAGATTTGAAAAAAAACTCAAAAGATTCAAATTTTTGGCTCCAAGTTTGGGCTCCAAATTTGAATCATTTTGAGGCTTATAAATACCCCTTCTTTCTCAGCTGAAAGTAGAATCTTTTTGAGAAGTTAGAATCTTAGTTTTAAGTCTTGAAAAGTCTCATTCTTGCTAAGTATTCACCTCATTCTTCTTGTGAAATCTTATAAGAGTGTGAACCACTTGTAAAGGGTTGTAAGAGGGGTATTTGATCCTTCCCCTTCAAAGGATTTGGTAGTGGAAAAAGGGAGCCTCATCGGAGAAGGCTTCGGAAGTGGATGTAGGTCACTTTGACCGAACCACTATACATTGCTGCGTCTTGATTGTGTGAGTGTTTAAATTTCTGTTTTATCTCTTTACTTTGCTGCAAACCTTTACTTTACGTACTCCACTTCCTTTTCATCTTCGTACGCATGCTTTAAAGTTAAAACGTAATCTTTCCGGGTTCAAACGAAACGTTGCTTTCATCGTACGAAGTTTTCGAAGCTTGTTTTAAATCGCTGAAAAATCTATCGTTTTATCCGCTGCACTAATTCACCCCCCCCCCTCTTAGTGCCGCTCGATCCCTAACAGAAATTGGACCACGATGAGATCATGATAATGAGACCAATTCGCTTATAAATATAGACCCTAAATATTCCCGGTCATAGGTTACTCAAGAGAGATATCGAGATAACCGAACAAACTGGTATGCTATATACTCGTTTATATGATAAAAGTAACTGGTCTTATGGCTACATGTATGGGGACACTAGGGATATAGTACAGGTATTCATTGGAGAATACGTTCACTAAATGATCTGCTTACGAAATGCTGGTTGCTTAATGATGCCTCATCATCAGACAGTAATTTCATAGTCCTAATTATGTATATGGTCCATAGACTTAAGACTCCAAAGATGCCCTGTATGAGTATGAAAGTTTCAAATCTAGCATAGCCAGTCATCGGGAGTGGTAACCAACCTTACAAGGGTAATTGAGTACCAATAGAGGATTATCCACTCTCGATATTATGAAAAGAATATCTCATATGTTCTCACTCAAGCAAATCCCTGGCCAAGGTCGATCGGATCATGATGAATCTGATAAGCGTGATATTCGGATTGAGAGAAGTTCTCTCGGATAATCCAATTAGAATGAGATTTTGATAGAGTTCGTATGGGCTTGATAGCGTCATGCCAAGTATATGATTTTTGGGATATTAGATGGATGAGAGACTATAGATACATAGTAATTGAGAATAGACAGGTCCAACGGATTAGATCCCTTACATTATATAGAGACTATGGCGTAGTAGCCTAGTACGTTCATAGTCGATGAGTTGAGTGAATTATTATAGGGATAATAATTTACTGAGTCAGAAAGAGTTATGACAGGTGCAACTCATGACCAACTCGATATTGGGCCTAGAAAGTCATACACATATGATGAATGATGTGATAAATAGAAGATTAGATATGTGATATCCAATAAGCTCCTGTTTTAATAGATCTATTAGGTAAAATCGAATAAGAGTTTAGAGTGGATATTTGGATGGAAATCCAATATCTAATATATTAGGGTAATTGGATGAAGATACAGTACCCAATAGGGCAGGATCTATTAGGGCTAAGTTGAGAGGAGCTCTTTATGAATAGAAGAGGGACTAAAGAGTCATAGGTTAGACTTTTTTGACTGCCCACCTCCTTTCTTCTCCTCCCCTTTTCTTCCCTTGCCACTAGCCTCTACCTAGGGTATAAGGACAGAAAGAAAGGCTAACCCCTTGTTTCGTCGTTGCATTATGGTGTGCAAAGACGAGACAAAAACATGCTACAAGATATGCATCGTCACTTCATCCATCATATGGATCACCGCTAGAGAGGAGTTTGCAAGAGCTCCTTCATCCATGGACTAGGATTTACAGATTAGGGGATACACGATCTCTATTAGGTGAGAACGTCTCATACATCTTATGCAGTTTCCGGTTTCATAAGTTTTTCGCTTATAATCATTACACAATAATTCGATATGATTCTTTTGGGAAACTAGTTTTTATTTTTATTTTTCACTATGCATGTGATGCTCTCTGTAGTTTCCCAACAGCCTTTATGCCACTAACCTTTTAATCAATAGCCTTTTAAACTATAATCTAACTCATTAATTTATGCTCACCCCAATTCTATAACATCGGTCATCATTTGAAAAGAAATTTTATAAAATCTTAAACCTTCAAAATTTTAAAGTATTTGGTTATTTCCATAGCTACGTCCCTATATTTCACATAAGTTAGCATCAAGATCCAAACCTTATATCTTCATTAGGTACTCTATTAAACATAATATTTTTTTATGCTATGATCTTCAAACTCAAAAGATCCTTATAACATGTTATGTTATTCTTGTTAAGTCCATATTTTCTTTTCAAAATCTTGCTCATTCAACAATGCAAGCCACAACAACAACTATCAATCATTGGGTTTATATGAGTACTTCTTAAAATTCCTCAAGCGTATCTCTCACTATATCAATCAATAGTTTTCCTTTAGGCCTATACTCCTTTATCACTCCTGTACAGTAGCACCTCACTCTTTCTATGACTTCTTCATCTACTTTTTTACCAACTCACTTTACAATATTTGATAAGTGATGCCATCAGCACCACAAATAATGTTTTTATTCTCTCTTCGATCAAGTGATACCGAAGTGCATTAATCTGATTACATATGTATCACTAACTCTTCACTAATTCTCATACCTTCAACACAACCCAATAATACCATCGAGTTTGGACATCATATAATAACATGCTCCAAATATAATATATTCAAACTATATTAAATCCTTGATATTCATACTATCACAAGCTCCTCACTTGAGCCTACTGAACCTACAACCATCACTCCAGTCCAAAAAAACTCCACACTAGCGCAAAGCTATGTGTAAGGAATACAATGTCCTACACCACAATACTACATGGTCCCATGTACTATCTCACCTTATATAGAATGTAATGTAAGTGGATCTTTTGAATTAAACAGAACCCAAATGAATCCATTACTACATATAAAGTACGTCTAATGGCTAAAGGATTTCATCAATGACTAGGTGTTGATTTCATAGATATCTTCAATCTAGTTGCTAAACTAATAATAATTTGACTCATCCTAAGTTTGGCTATCAATCAAGGTTAGTATGTAAACTAACTAGATATTAACAATACTTCTTATAAAAGATCTTAACTGAAGATGTCTTTATGTAGCAACCATGTTAACAAAGCTTCTTATAAAAGACCTTAACTGAAGATGTCTTTATGTAGTAATTGTTAGGAAATCATGAATCGACATCTCATGCATAGCAAAAAACAAAAACAAGATCAGATTTTCCATAGTAAAGCACTTGGTGGTTGTGCAATGATTGGTGCGCGAAAAAAATGTAAATCCGAAAAACTGCATGTATCATATTAGAAGCGTTACCTAGGGAGATTGTATATTCACGAAAATTCTAGATCCGATGAAGAGGATGAAAGAGCGCTAGCGTACTCCTCTTTAGTGGTAATCCACATAGCGGATGCAGTAGATGCAGTGAAGACGCTCCTCGGATTACCGTGGGATCTTCTTCTCCATATGCACCACAAGGCTATCGGAGCCAAGGAGGAGTAGAGGAGGCTGAGGAGAATAGGAGGGTCGACCACCAACAACTCTAGCCTATAAATCATAAAGTTTCTCCAATTTATAGAGGTACTTGAAGCTTATCCTATAATGGATCCTATCCTCATTGGATCTCTATCCAATCATTCAATTAGATCTTATCCATAGGATCCAAACTAGGGGCTCTACAGATATCTCATATCCACACCTCTACTTGTCGCAACATCCACTATATGTGTATGACCCTCGAGGCCCGATACCGAGCTGGCCTTGAGTCACTTCTATCAAAACTCCTTCTGATATAGTAAATTATTATCTTCATAATAATTCACTCGACTCATCGACTATGGACGTACTAGGCCACTACACCATAGTCCCTAGACAGTACAGGGGATCTAATTTATCGGACCTATCTATCCTCATTTACCATGTATCTATAGTCTCTCATTCATCTAATATCCTAGAGATCGTATATTAGGCATAGTAATGTAAGGCACATACGGAATCATGTCCGAGTCTCGCTCTAATCGAATTCTCCCGAAGAACTTCTCTCTCAATCCGAACAACTATGACTAGGGATTTTGTCTGAGTGAACACATGCGGGATATTTCTCTCACGATACTGAGGGTGGATGATCCTCTATTAATACTTAATTGCCTTCGTAAGGTTGGCTATTATTCCCGAGAACCGATTATACCAGATCTGAAACTTTCCAAACCTGTAAGTCCGACGTCAAAGAATAGAGTGCTCATACAAAGCATCTTTGGTGTCTCAAGTCTAAGGACCAGACACACAACTAGGATTACGAAATCGTTGTCTGACATCATGTATCATTAACTATCCAGCATTCTGTAAACGGATCAATCAGTGAACTCATTCTCCAATGAGCACCTGCACTGTGCCTCTAGTGTCCCCACACGAGCGATTATGAGACCAGTCACCTCTATCATATGGATGAGTATACAGTGCACCGGTCTATCCGGTTATCTCAATATCCTTTCTTGAGTAACCTATGACCGAGATAATTTAGGATCTGTGTTTAAAGGTGAATCAGTCTCATTATCATGATCTCATCATGATTCGATTCTCATTGTATAGATCCAAGGATATCACAATATACATCTAGATAATATATGATAAAATACCAGTAATCATAAGCAAAGAAATTGACACAGCATGTTACAAATATCATCACTCATGTGATTGACTTGTAGAGCACCTATAACTAACAGTAACCATATTAATAATGTTTCTTATAAAAGATATTAACTGAAGGTACCTTTATATAGCAACCCCTTGGCTTTATCCATTTTCAATATCTAAACTATATTTGTATACTAAAAAAGATATTTATAGACTTTGTCAACATCTAAGAGCCTGGTATACAAAACTTGACTTATTTTTTATATAAGTCAATTTCATCAACCCCAAGTCTGACATTTTTTTATTCCTACAATAATAAGAGGGATATACTATATATTTACTAATCTATATTGATTATATTATCATCACAGATAATAATTCCATAAAGAATAAAAAATTTCTTAAGTAATTGACAAATCGATTCTCCAACAAAGACCTAAAAATATTAAATTATTTTTTAGGAGTGAAAGCAACGTTCATATCTTTTATATTTTTTCTATCTCAAAAGAATTATATTTAAGTTTTATTATCAAAGACGAATATACAAGATGCCAAAGAAATTATCCCTCAAGTCTCCACTACTAAGTCACTCAAATTATATAATGATAACCTCATTACAAATCTCACATAGTATTGATAATTAATTAGTTCCTTACGGTATTTATCTCTCAAACATCTAAGTATTTTATTTATAATCAATAAAGTATCATAATTTATGCATCAGTTCTTCATTGTATATTGGTTTGCACTAAAACATATCTTACAATATCTGAAAAGAACTCTTAATCATGGAATTTGTTTTCGTAAACACCCATCACTTCATTTTCATACCTTCGTCCATATTAATTGGGTAGATAACACTAATGATAGAATATCTACATCAGCTTACATTGTCTTCTTTGTAACAAATCTAATTGATTGAAGTTTCAAGAAGTAGAACATAATTGTAAGATATACCATTAGAACTAAATATCGAGTCATTACCACAACTATTGCATAACTCGATTGGATTACCATTCTACTATATAAACTTGACATTACCTCTTAATTCACTTATACGATGACACCTACCTATGCGCCAATCCGATATTCTACTCATACATGAAACAAATTGTTATTAACTTTCAAGATCAAATTATCATATATTAATTATATGTTTCTTATACTCATACTTTCACATTATCAAATTGTTATTAATTATATGTTATTAATCTTATACTCAAATTATTAATCTTATACTCAAATTAATCTTATACTCAAATGATCAAATTATCAAATTGTTATTAATCTTATACTCAAATTATCATATATTAATTATATGTTTGTTCACAAAATCTCTAACTTGTAAAATATTTTAGTTCGTCGATGAAAGCTCAATCTTAGGATAGAGAAGATTATGATAGAAACAAATATTGAATAATTATTTTGCATTCCTTACAAATTATAATCATTAACCTAAATAAATCTATAATTTGATGATCAATCAAATCTATAATTATATGATTAAAAAATTTCTTCCTTACAAATTATATAAATATATATTAACTCAATGAATTATATTATCTATTTTATAACAACTTTTTTAATTCTTCATATACCGAATGTACAAGCTATAAAACTAAGAAAAAAAATTTATGATATATTCCTCCTTTGCGGTAGCTCAAAATTTCTGGCGAAGCACACCGTCGCCGGCGGGCACGTCGGCCCTTCTCCTTATCCGCTGACGACAATGACGTGGCTGGGCGCCGCCAGGTCCGACCTGCACACGGGGCACGTGACGTGCCCGGCGAGCCACGGGTCGATGCAGCCCACGTGGAACCCGTGGCCGCACGCCCCCATCACCCTGACAGCGTCGCCGCCACCGAACTCCGCCAGGCACACGGCGCACTCCGACCCCACCATCCCTGACCCTGCCACCTCGGCATACGGCGCCACCGGGAGCGACGCTAGCACGGCCGGGTCGAGTCCCTTCGGCGAAGACTTATTCATTCCACGCAGGTCCGGATCCTCCTCTTCATCATCCTCCTCCTCGTAGGCCTGGCCGCCGAAGGCCAAGTAGAAGAGTGCGGCGATGACGAGGAAGCAGAGGACCATGGAGAGGAGCTTGGGAAAGGCGTATTCAGCGCAGGACGGGGTGTCGCTGTATGGTGAAGGCGGCGCCGCCGGAGACAGAAGGCGGCGGGAGGCAGAGCTGGCGAGGGAGATGCAGCTCGAATAGGAAGAATCCATTGGGCGGCTGTGAGGCGATATCCCCAGTCGCCACGTTCGAATGGATCTAAATAGTGCACCCGAGACTGGGCCCCGCCAACCAACAAGTGGGCCTCAACCATCGGAGTCAAATGGGAAGCGTTGACCGTGGTTCGGTTTGCGTCCTCAGAATGGAAAACGGCAACTGTTTCGCATCAGCCGTCACGTTCCCGTACCCCAACTGGTTTGACACGAGCGAACCACCGTGGGTCCCTGTGTCCCTGCTCACCTGATCCTCGAGCGGGAATCGTTGGGGCAGGAGATGGAGTAATTGTGCAACCAATATTCCGTGCTGGAGGCGGTCAACCCATAACGGGTAACTAACTCCTTCATTACAAGAACATTATCCACATATTTATCCAATTCGGTACGGCCACTCGAGTAAGTCTGATTGTACGGTATAATCTGACATCATAATAAAGATATTGAGTTGAATGACGCTTGGGCACAAAAGATCAATTTCTATATATTTACGAAAAATCATGTCACTTGTAAATACTTAAAAATATAATTAACTTCTGATTAGAAAAAGATGGTCTTGGAATTTACTTCACCTTTTATTACTTGATCGTGAATATTAATAACGATTTATTTTTTAATTTAAATTAGTTAATTAATAAATCATTATAAACACCCGAGATTTTTTTTTTTTTTGGGATGAATGTGAGCGGGAATAGTGTCTAGGGAGAATTTTAAAACTTAAGAAGGACATACATGTTATTATATTAAATTTATAGGGGCTATGTCGTTATTTTGAAATTGATAAGGACAAATATATGAAAAAAAACCTGTTTTTATTTTTCTTGTACGGATCATTGTGATGGAGATTGATTACCATGTATGTCCTTCTAGTGGGTTGGCACGCTAGTGGTCACAGAAGTATCTCACATCGTAATGCTAACCACTCACAAACTAGGTAAGAAGGAACGCAGGGGACTCACAATGGTTCCAACTGATTGATATACAGGAGACACACAAGAGGTTCCCATAATAGGTCCTGCCAACTAACACGTGAGCCTCAACCATCAGCATCAAATGGGAAGCATTAACTATGGTTTGGTCTTCTTCTGGTTTGGTTTTCGTCTTCGTAACTGAAAGCGGCAATTGTTTCGTGTCAGCCATCGCCTTCCCGTATATCAACTGGTTGATATACGGGTAGGCGATGGCTGACACAAAACAATTGCCGCTTTCAGTTGGAACCATTGTGGGTCCCCTGCGTTCCTTCTTACCTATTAATTGATTTTGTGAAGAAGTCTATTAGTTGATTGAAAATATGAATATAAGAAACATATAATTAATATATGACAATTTGATCTTGAAAGTCAATAATAATTTGTTTCATGTATGAGTAGAATATCGGATTGGCGCATAGGTAGGTGTCATCGGTATTATCATAGTATGTTATATGAGTGAATTAAGAGGTAATGCCAAGTTTATATAGCAGAATGTTTGAGAGGTTTGATAATTTATTGATTATAAATAAAATACTTGGATGTTTGAGAGATAAATAACGTAAGGAACTAATTAATTATCGATACTATGTGAGATTTGTAACGAGGTTATCATCATATAATTTGAGTAACTTAGTAGTGGAGACTTGAGGGATAACTTCTTTGGCATCTTGTATATTCGTCTTTGATAATAAATCTTAAATGTAATTCTTTTGAGATAGAAAAAATATAGAAGATGTGAACATTGATTTCACTCCCAAAAAATAATTTAATATTTTTAGGTCTTTGTTGGAGAATCGATTTGTCAATTACTTAAGAAATTTTTTATTCTTTATAGAATTATTATTTATGATGATAATATAATCAATATAGATTAGAAAATATATAGTATATCCCTCTTATTATTGTAGGAATAAAAAAGTGTCAGACTTGGGATTGACGAAGTTGACTTACATAAAAAATAAGTCAAGTTTTGTATATCAGGCTCTTAGATCTTGACAAAGTCTATAAATATCTTTTTATAGTATACAAATATAGTTTAGATATTGAAAATGAATAAAGCCAAGGGATTGCTATATAAAGATATCTTCAGTTAATATCTTTTATAAGAAGCATTATTAATATGGTTACTGTTAGTTATTGGTGCTCTACAAGTCAATCACATGAGTGATGGTACATGTAACATGTTGTGTCAATTTTTTTGCTTATGATTACTAGTATTTTATCATATATTATCTAGATGTATATTGTGATATCCTTGGATTTGTATAATGGGAATCGAATCGTGATGAGATCACGATAATGAGACTGATTCATCTTTAAACACAGATCCTAAATTATCTCGGTCATAGGTTACTCGAGAAAGGACATTGAGATAACCGGATAGACCGGTGCACTGTATACTCATCCATATGATGGAGGTGACTGGTCTCATAGTCGCTCGTGTGGGGACACTAGAGGCACAGTACAGGTGCTCATTGGAGAATGAGTTCACTGATTGATCCGTTTATAAAATGCTGAATAGTTAATGATACCTGATGTCAGACAACGATTCTGTAATCCTAGTTGTGTGTCTGGTCCTTAGACTTAAGACACCAAAGATGCATTGTGTGAGCACTCTATTCTTTGACGTCGGACTTACAGATTTGGAAAGTTCCAGATCTCGTACAATCGGTTCTCGGGAATAATAGCCAACCTTACGAAGGCAATTGAGTATTAATAGAGGATCATCCACCCTCAATATTGTGAGAGAAATATCTCGCATGTGTTCGCCCAAACAAAATCCCTAGTCATAGTTGTTCGGATTGAGAGAGAAGTTCTTCGGGAGAATTCGTTTAGAGCGAGACTCGGACATGATTTCGTATGAGTCTTACATTACTATGCCTAATATACAATTTCTAGGATATTAGATGGATAAGAGACTATAGATACATGGTAACTGAGGATAGATAGGTCCGATAGATTAGATCTCATGTACCGTCTAGGGACTATGGTGTAGTGGCCTAGTACGTCCATAGTCGATGAGTCGAGTGAATTATTATGGAGATAATAATTTACTATATCAGAAGGAGTTTTGATAGAAGTGACTCACGGCCACTTTCGATGATCGGCCCTCGAGGGTCATACACATATAGTGGATGTTGCGATAAGTAGAGGTCTGGATATGAGATATCTATGGAGCCCCTAGTTTGGATCCTATGGATAAGATCTAATTGAATGATTGGATAGAGATCCAATGAGGATAGGATCCATTATAGGATAAGCTTCAAGTACCTCTATAAATAGGAGGAACTTCATGGTTCATAGGCTAGAGCTGTTGGTGGTCGACCCTCCTATTCTCCTCAGCCTCCTCTACTCCTCCTTGGCTCCGATAGTCTTGTGGTACATGTGGAGAAGAAGATCCCACGGCAATCCGAGGAGCGTCTTCACTGCATCTACTGCATCCGCTATGTGGATTACCACTAAAGAGGAGTATGCTAGCGCTCCTTCATCCTCTTCATCGGATCTAGAATTTTCATGAATATACAATCTCCCTAGGTAACGCTTCTAATATGATACATGCAATTTTTCAGATTTACATTTTTTTCGTGCACCAATCATTGCATAACCACCAAGTGATTTACTATGAAAAATCTGATCTTGTTTTTGTTTTCCTCTATGTATGAGATGTCGATTCATGATTTCCTAACAATTACTACATAAAGACATCTTCAGTTAAGGTCTTTTATAAGAAGCTTTATTAACATGGTTGCTACATAAAGACATCTTAAGTTAAGATCTTTTATAAGAAGTATTGTTAATATCTAGTTAGTTTACATACTAACCTTGATTGATAGCCAAACTTAGGATGAGTCAAATTATTATTAGTTTAGCAACTAGATTGAAGATATCTATAAAATCAACACCTAGTCATTGATGAAATCCTTTAGCCTACTTTATATGTAGTAATGGATTCATTTGGGTTCTGTTTAATTCAAAAGATCCACTTACATTACATTCTATATAAGGTGAGATAGTACATGGGACCATGTAGTATTGTGGTGTAGGACATTGTATTCCTTACACATAGCTTTGCGCTAGTGTGGAGTTTTTTTGGACTGGAGTGATGGTTGTAGGTTCAGTAGGCTCAAGTGAGGAGCTTGTGATAGTATGAATATCAAGGATTTAATATAGTTTGATTTTATTATATTTGGAGCATGTTATTATATGATGTCCAAACTCGATGGTATTATTGGATTGTGTTGAAGGTATGAGAATTAGTGAAGAGTTAGTGATACATACGTAATCAGATTAATGCACTTCGGTATCACTTGATCGAAGAGAGAATAAAAATATTATTTGTGGTACTGAGGGCATCACCTATCAAATATTACAGTGGGAGTTGGTAAAAGAGTAGATGAAGAAGTTATAGAAAAAATGAGGTGCTACTGTACAGGAGTGATAAAGGAGTATAGGTCTAAAGGAATACTATTGGTTGATGTAATGAGAGATACGCTTGAGGGATTTTAAGAAGTACTCATATAAACCCAATGATTGATAGTTGTTGTTGTGGCTTGCATTGTTTAATGAGCAAGATTTTAAAAAGAAAATATGGACTTAACAAGAATAACATAACATGATATAAGGATCTTTTGAGTTTGAAGATCATAGCATAAAAAAAATATTATGTTTAATAGAGTACCTAATGAAGATATAAGGTTTGGATCTTGATGCTAACTTATGTGAAATATAGGGACGCAACTATGAAAATAACCAAATACTTTAAAATTTTGAAGGTTTAAAATTTTATGAAATTATATTTTAAATGATGATCGATGTTATAGAATTGGGGTGAGCATAAAGTTAATGAGTTAAATTATAGTTTAAAAAGCTATTGATCAAAAGGTTAGTGGCATAAAGGTTGTTGGGAAACCACAGAGAGCATCACATGCATAGTAAAAAATAAAAATAAAACCTAATTTTCTAAAAGAATCATATCGAATTATTATGTAATGATTATAAACGAAAAACTTATGAAATCGAAAACTACATAAGATGTATGAGACGTTCTCACCCGATAAAGATCGTGTATCCCCTAATATATAGAAATTGATCTTTTATGCCCAAGCGTCATTCAACTCAATATCTTTATTATGATGTCAGATTATACCGTACAATCAGACTTACTCGAGTGGCCGTACCGAATTGGATAAATATGTGGATAATGTTCTTGTAATGAAAGAGTTAGTTACCCGTTACGGGTTGACCGCCTCCAGCACGGAATATTGGTTGCACAATTACTCCATCTCCTGCCCGAACGATTCCCGCTCGAGGATCAGGTGAGCAGGGACACAGGGACCCACGGTGGTTCGCTCGTGTCAAACCAGTTGGGGTACGGGAAGGTGACGGCTGATCCGAAACAGTTGCCGTTTTCCATTCTGAGGACGCAAACCGAACCACGGTCAACGCTTCCCATTTGACTCCGATGGTTGAGGCCCACTTGTTGGTTGGCGGGGCCCAGTCTCGGGTGCACTATTTAGATCCATTCGAACGTGGCGACTGGGGATATCGCCTCACAGCCGCCCAATGGATTGTTCCTATTCCAGCTGCATCTCCTTCTCCAGCTCTGCCTCCCGCCGCCTTCTGTCTCCGGCGGCGCCGCCTTCACCATACAGCGACACCCCGTCCTGCGCTGAATACGCCTTTCCCAAGCTCCTCTCCATGGTCCTCTGCTTCCTCGTCATCGCCGCACTCTTCTACTTGGCCTTCGGCGGCCAGGCCTACGAGGAGGAGGATGATGAAGAGGAGGATCCGGACCTGCGTGGAATGAATAAGTCTTCGCCGAAGGGACTCGACCCGGCCGTGCTAGCGTCGCTCCCGGTGGCGCCGTATGCCGAGGTGGCAGGGTCAGGGATGGTGGGGTCGGAGTGCGCCGTGTGCCTGGCGGAGTTCGGTGGCGGCGACGCTGTCAGGGTGATGGGGGCGTGCGGCCACGGGTTCCACGTGGGCTGCATCGACCCGTGGCTCGCCGGGCACGTCACGTGCCCCGTGTGCAGGTCGGACCTGGCGGGGCCCAGCCACGTCATTGTCGTCAGCGGATAAGGAGAAGGGCCGACGTGCCCGCCGGCGACGGTGTGCTTCGCCAGAAATTTTGAGCTACCGCAAAGGAGGAATATATCATAAATTTTTTTTCTCAGTTTTATAGCTTGTACATTTTGTATGTAGTCGAGGAATTGAATTAACTTTATTAATGCATAATACATGCTAAGGCCTTCCATGCCATCCTTGTCTCACACTGTTCAGTGTCACCGTCTTCCACCTAATGTCTGTTGGTAACATTCTTAGAGATAAAATTAAAACACCAGTGAATCTTATGGTGTAATGGCTAACACTTTAAATATAAAATCCAATTGACTCTCCTTTAAATCTTAGTATATAATTTTAAAAATATATTTTATCAATCAAAATGTGTGGCTTTAAAATCAAAACCATCAAGAATATTCTAATTTCAAATTTTGAAGGATAACCTAATATGTTTTACCTTAATATTATAATTTTTGAGAAAAAAAGATACTTGAATTTATCAATTTGAAGATCACTAAGTGATGAATAACAATGAAGGATGTTGGTGAAAGTGGCATTGGATTTATAGGTGTCATAAATAATAATATCGATGTCATCAACATATATATATATAGGGAAAAAATAAATAGAAGCATGAATTATACAAAATAAACATTATTTAATTCCTCGAGCATGTACAAAATGTACAAAGTAGAATAAAAAGAAAAAGCTGATGTATTCCCCCTTTGCAGGAGCTCAAAATTTCCGGCGAAAGCACGCCGCCGCCGCCGTGCCCTTCCCGCCCTTCTCCCTACCCGCCGACCACAATGACGTGGCAGGCCGCCGCCAGGTCCGACCGGCAGACGGGGCACGTGGCGTGACCGGCGAGCCAGGGATCGATGCAGTCAGCGTGGAACCCGTGGCCGCACCCCGTCATCGTCCTGACGGCGTCGCCCCCGCCGAACTCCGCCAGGCACACGACGCAGTCCGGCCCCACCGTCCCCTCCCCGGCCACCTCGGCGTACGGCGCCACCGGGAGCGACGCCAGCACCGCCGGGTCGAGCCCCCTCGGCTTAGCCATCTTCAGTCCACGCAGCTCCTCCTGCTGCTCTTCCTCGTCTTCGTCCTCCTCCTCGGAGTCCGGGCCGGAGAAGGCCAAGTAGAAGATTGTGGCGATGCCGAGGAAGCAGAGGACCATGGCCAGGATCTTTGGGACGGCATATTCAGCGCAGGAAAGGGTGACGCTGTGTGGTGCAGGCGCCGCCGCCGGAGGCAGAAGGCGGCGGGAGGCGGAGCTGGAAAGCGAGATGCAGGTCGAATAGGAAGAATCCATCGGTGGGGTGTGAGAGGATGTCCCCTATCGTCGCTTTCGAACGCTGCTAATGAACACTTACTGGGCCCCTTCAACTGACTTGCCGGCGTAACCATCTGGGTGAAATGGCAAGCGTCGGTTGTGGTTTCGTGTCCTTCTGTCTGGTACGGGCCGTCACTCCGGAACGGAAAACGGACGCCCGTTTCGATTATGCTGTCACCTACCCGCATCCCAACTTGTTGGACACGGCAGCTTACCACTGTGGGTCCCCGCGTCCCTGCTCGCCTGATCTGCGAGCGGGTAGCGTTGCGGCAGGAGATCGAGTACCTGTGTAACAAAAACCATGCCGTCGGTTGACGGCGACAAACGATCCGTTGCAGGCAACCAATCTCCATCACAGCGGTCCGTAGAAGAACGTTCGTTTTACATATCTACACTTAATAAGTTTAGAGATGTCATATTAGCTCCTATAAATATAACATAGCCAATATGTACTTTTGCATATCAAAATCCTCCCGCTTAGCTTCATCATAATTGTAAATTAAAAGTTGAAATATTCAAAATACCCTTAATATTACATGCATGATATCTCCCCGATTAAAACCTTCCTATGATACTATCAACAATAATCGTACCAGTAAAGAAATTGAGAAAGCGCATTGATATCTATGGTTTGAGATCCTCGCATTTGATTTGGATCCGATTTGATTTCAGTTTGAATCCAATCACGATTATGATAAGAAGGCTTAGGTTAGCCAACAAAAGGAAAATAAATAGAAAAAAGCCTTGTCAACAATGGATCATTTCTTAATCTTGAGTCATTTGTCTGGATGCTAATCTACACTCCCAAATTAAATCAACCTTAGCTGTTCTTGAGTCAGGAATCCTCTCCACCGGATCATTTTTGCCAGTCTAATTTTATCTACCAAGGTAAGTTGGCATGCATGGCAGATATAACCATGGCCACCTGTTCCTGCACCCTCTCACTCGAAAATACGAACATGCCCCGTCACCTTTCCTATGCCCTCTGACCAGAAAAGAAGGAAGGACACGATCGTAATATAAACCTGTCATGTGTGCAAATGTCAGGAGACCGGATGCATGAGAGCCCCACGTACGACCGTGCCCTTCCATGCACGGGGTGCTGCCGAGTCCTCGTCTCCTTCTTCCCCCTCAACGCCATATAAAGCCTCGTCCCTCCGTCTTCTCCACCATCAAATACATCCTATCTCCTCCTTCTGGTTCGCAGGGCGAGCGACGGGCACGATGAGCTTGTCTTGCCTTACGTGCGGCGGCTACGGGAAGCCGACGAGCGACATGGATCTCGAGCAGGACGACTCCTACGGCGGAGGCGGAGCCTGCGGCGGCCCGTGGACCGCACGGTGCTGCTGGGAAGACAGGAACTGGTCGGGGGAGCTCACCCCGCCGCCCTACGCGAATTTGAGGAGCAGGTCCATTCCTGCGAAGCCGGCGGACAAGAAGAAGGGGCGGCGGAGGATGGCAGAAGGCGGGGGTGGCAGCCATATGTTTGCCGGAGAGGCTGCAGCGGGGCCGCAGCTGAAGCGCAGCGGAGGCATGCGGAGGGACTGGAGCTTCGAGGATCTCCACAACCGGAAGGCCAACGAGGGTAGGAAGGTTTAGGTAGAGGAAGGTGGTGAGGGTGGGACGAGAACGCGATATGATGGGTTTGGGTGGTGCTGAGTTGTCGGTGTTCGATCGGAATGGTTAAAGAGAGGGAATTACTCATGGCATATTCAACACGATGTGTTTGTTTGATTCATTCATTCTGCTCTGTGAATTGATTTATTTGATGCGAATGGCTGCTTGTTTTTTCCTAAGAAGAAGATTTGTTCTCAGAACAGATTTAGGGCATGATTCATTTTCTGTGTGCATCTTGCAATATTTCCAATGGATTTTTTCCATTCGTTTATGAGATCATGAATGTGGAAGGCAGTGGTGGCATTGATTCCATCACAACAATTATATTTCGCCAACATTTTTCTATGTTCTATGGGCGAATAACGAAAAGTTTTTTTTTTTTTAACTTTTTCTCACGAGATGCTCTCAATTTCATTTTTTTTAAAGGATGTTATTTATTTATCATAATTTCTAAAACCTAATACGTTACACCTTATATGAATCGGTTTATAGGGTGAATGAATATTTATTATATTATGAACCGATCCAATCTTCCATGTATAAGATTTACAATGATAATTATGATATTTTTTTTATAGGCCTACCGTGTCTTTTTGATATTTTCATAAAAAATATTATAAGTCTATTCAGAAACATTGTAACTAAAACAAATGGATTTAAAACCTAATAGATTCTAACCCATATATAAAAATAGATTCTTAGGAATCCTTATTGGTTTAAAAATAAGAACAATCAAGTCTGAAGATTTATATATTAGTTACAATATTTTTAATAGGCTTATAATATTCTTTAAAATACTATAAGCTTTTTAAAAAACTATAATTGAAGAATTGGATTGATTTATTCTACAAACCGATTCATATGGTATGCTCAAGTACTAAGGGGCATTTCATAAATTATGATAAATAATCCGAGTATTTTTTTTCAAACACATTTGAATAAAATTCATGTGTACAAGATAGATGTGTGTTACAAGTTAATCCCCTTACTCTATTTTCAAAGAATCATATAATATATATATATATATATATATATATAATCTTTGTTTATAAGACTAAAACAATCACAAAAGCTAACAAATATAGGATTATTAAATCTACTGCAAGCTCTCTAGCAAAAACAAAATTGAAAGTCATAAACATATACAAACATTATATATATATATATATATATATATATATATATATATATATATATATATATATATATATATGTATATATATATATATGTATATATATATATGTATGTATATACATAAAATCAAAAGTCGGCTTACAATTGCTTTTCATTGCTATTATTGAGTAGTCAAACTTTGATTCACCAAAAACTACTTCAACTCGCTAGTGATTCTAACTCTAGTGTATGATTAATCAAGTTGTACTGATATTTACTGATTCTTATGCATCACTCATACGAAAGAACATACCTTTTTTATTATATACTAATCTCTTAAATATCTCACGGTACTTGAATTGGATTGATCTATGTTGGAGCTTTAATTAGTATCGTCACACAGACTTTAAAGTTTTTAAGAACTTTCCTCCATAAAATTTATCCATCGATTTCTCTTCTACTTATTTGTTACTTCCAAATAGATTCACATTACTTCTACTTTTGATTGATGTTCTATTAGAAAATGAAGCAAAAAATCTACTCTCAATAAAATCGATCACCATTGGTGAGGATTTGATAGCTGTTGTCTTTCACTAATTTTTTTCGAAGGGTTTTTGAATATATGTAGAACTCCTCTACTAAATAAACAAGACTGAGGTACTTAATTTTACTTATTCTTTTAAGAGTTGAGAAAGCAAATATTACTTAACTTCGCTTGTCTCCTCAAGGGTTGTACTTCATGTATCAAGCTAGTTATTAACCTTCGCTTGCTCTTTACTTATACTTTTGAAGCACATGAAGTTTTTACATTTGTTGCATTGAATTAACTAATGTAATTCATATCCTTATTGCTATTGAACTTTTAAAAAATAAAAAAAATTACCCAAAATGAGTAAAATTTTATCTCAACTTAGAGCAACTCTTTGATAAATTTAATTACCTCTAGGATTATATCATCTTCTTCATCATTTCTATCATCTACTTCTCTAAGCAGAAATGGTACAACACTACATATTGCCTATTTTATTCCTTAGTCGAGAACTTCTACATGAACGTAAAGTGCCCCTACTTTCAATTATCTTAATGATAAGTCCGTTAACATTGGCCTTATGAAGTTCTTTGGTCTCGATCATTCAGTCTTATCTTGGTACTTAGAGTTTGCTTCTATATTCTTACTTCCTTGTTTCCTTTTCACTACTATTTGCTCTCCCTCCATGAGAGTAACGAATCAATAACTCCACTGAAGTCCTAACTCTACGGTACCATAGTGCTGTTATGCCCATGGCCTAACTATTTATCGTCTCATTTCTATGTTCTTTTCTTTACAATTTGTAAATCTACCTTTGTAGTATTTTTATACTCTTTCAAGTTCACCTATATCCTAACTGATGCTTGATTTTAGATATTTAAGTCCCTTTGATTCACCACAATCAAAAGTCCTTACAAATGCTTGTTGAATCTTAAATTTTGATGATGAAACCAATTGATAGTATTTATGATCTGATCTACATTTTAAGTGACGCAAGACTAGCTTCGATCACGAAGAGACAATTAAAGTAGGAGGAATCGGAAGTTGGGCCAGAGTGAAATATGTCAGAAGATTGAACGTCAAGCTGGAGGATCGGTCGACGTATCGGTGGAAGGCTTCATGCCATGAGTTCGGGCATCAGCCAAGAAGAGCAGAAATGTCACGAAGGAGATTGGAGTTATCGAGGTCAATTAGCCGATTAGGCAATAAACCACAAGAGAGGACAATGCACTGAAGAATTGGACGAAGTATCAGTTAACTAATCACATGCCGTCAACAATTGATTCAAGCTTTGTAATAATTATATAGATCGAAGTAGTGTTTAGGTGTAATTGAGTTAGAATCGAGCCAACTCAATTAGAGACCAACTAGGCTCGAATTAGAGCTGTGTTGGGCCAAATAAAAGGTTCAAATAGTGATTTGGAGCCATGTCAAGCGGTGGCACCATCAGGGTTGGTTGTGGAGCCGCTTGAAGACTCGACCTCCTAGGCTAAGTTTGAGCGATGGTACCACTCGAACATAATCTCCCAAACTATTAGACGATGGTACTATCGAACTGGGTGATGGTACCACCTAGTGTCAGAGTGTACTAGGCGATAGTACCGCCTAGCACAAGCGATGGTACCGCCAGTACCCCGAAATCTTAGGGTGTTTGAATTTTGACTCTAATTTTTGAATCCATTTGAGGTCTATAAATACCCTAACTATTCTTACTTAGCTGAGCAAAAATTGTGAAACAAAAGAGAGCAAAAACTCTATGATTCTTAACCTTTAAAAAGAATAGAATCCCTTCTCATAAAGCATAGAGAATATTCTAAGAGAGAGTGAGAAAAACCTTGTAAAAGAGGGTTGTAAAAGATTAGTTGGTCTTCACCCATTGAAGGAAGACTGTTAGTGGATGCTGGTGGTCTCGAGGAAGAAGGAATTAGGAGTGGACGTAGGTCGGATGATCGAACCACTATAAAATTGGTTGATGCCTTTCTTTTTTGTTTACTCTTATTACGAACCGATTTTCTTGATCAAACGTCATTTTCAAAATGTGTTTTGATCAAACGAATCCTTGAATCGAATGGAGTTTTTCGAATCAACGAATTATTTTATCGTTGCGCTAATTCAAACCACCCCCCACCCCCACCCCTTTTAATGTTGATTGTGATCCTAACAGCTAGTAACAAAGTTGGTTTATTTCTCGTTTGGTCTAACACCCAAGAGAAATGGGTCCTTTTGGCTTTCAAGAGGGTTACTGTATCATTCGTCCTCCTATGTTCAATGGACAGACTATATATATATATATATATATATATATATATATATATATATATATATATATATATATATATATATATATATATATATATATATATATATATATATATATATTGAAAAACTTAAATGAGAGTTTTCATACTTTCTTTGGATTTGAACTTATGGAATATTATCGAAAATAATTTTTAAAAGTCTTTTAAACTAATAAATGATTGGAATGATTTGGAGAAGAAGACTTTTTCGTTAAATACAAAAGCTATGAATGCTTTATTTTATGCTTTAGATATAATCATATTTCTATTTGCTAAAATGCATAAGAGATTTAACATACTCTTCAAGTCACACACGAAGGTACTAGTAGAGTTAAAGACTCAAAAATAAATCTTTTGATGTATGATTTTGAATTGTCTCGAATGGAACCAAGCAAAATTATTGGTGACATATATACCCGGTTTACAAATGTCGTCAATAGTTTAAAAAGTTTAAGTAAATATTTTTCTAATTTTGATCTTATTAACAAAATATTAAGATTCCTTTCAAAAAGTTAGGATTCGAAAATAATCGCAATACAAAAGACAAAGGACCTAAATGACTTTCGACTTGAAGAACTTATCAGGTCCTTGATGACCAATAAAATGACTGATTTGGCACATGATGAATATGAGAATTATTTTTCAAAGAATATGAAGGATTTGACACTTCAAACTATAGAAGACCACTCGAGTGAAAGTTCAAGTGATGATGACTTTGAACTCCTAATAATAAAATTTAAAAAATTCATAAAACAAGAATTAAAGAATAAAAATAAATTCAATCTAGACAACCATTTACTATGAATGCAAGAAGTTGAGGCACTCCAAAGACAAGCATGCAAAAGTGAAAAAGAAGAAAACACTCAAAAGATGAAGATGAAATTGTAAACTGCGTTTTGGTGGCCTTTGACAATGAGGTAAGCAACAAAACCAAAACCCCTTTACTTTATTATAAAATTACTTGATACTTTCATGAGTTATTTGATTTAGTTTGCAAGAAATAAAAAAAATATAAAAATATATCATGCTTTTCTTTCTAGTGATTTTGAAAATTAAAAAAAATTTGAGCATGACTATTACATATTGATTTCTTGCACTATGCATAAAGAGTTAAATTCACTTAAGAAGAAAATTCTGTTATCATTAGAATTAAAATGATAAATCGAATCTTTTGTTTGAAAATGCCTTATGTTTAATATGTTATATTTTTTGTCTTCATTTTTATGATGAAACTTGTATCTAGATTTTAAACATTGATGCATATTTTTATTTGGATAAAAGACTTAAGCATGCTTACATATAATCAATCATAAAATTTGAAACTAAAAGAACTTTAGCTACTTTAAATCTTATACGAATTAATCTATGTTACTTTCAATACATTTTTCAAATGATAGAAAAGTGATTTTGATGATGATTTCGGATTTATACAATAATGCATGGCTTTCATATGAAAAACTTAAGTATACCTATATGAAATCAATCGCATGAATTGAAATAGAAAAAAAAGGTGAAGAAAGTATCTTTCTTGAAAATTTTGCTATCTTTAAAGCTTATTGATTTTTCAATAAGAGATTAATGAATTCATGTATATTATCTTTTGTGAATTATCAAAGTTATTTTGTTGATTTGATGATGAGTTTTATCCAAATCTATTTATGTCATTTTGAATCTCCAAAATGTGATTTTTGATGATTTAAATTTGAATGAGTTTTATCTGAATCTTACACTTGATATTTGAAATCTTTGTTTATGAATCATGATGAATTGAGATATATAATGCATGAATCAAATTCTCAAATGTTTCATTTTGCTATAAAAAAGTTTTATTGAAATCATGATATTGATTTCTTAAAATTGTAACTTAATTTTTTTTAAAAAATCAAGATCGTACACTATGATTCTTCTATTTAATTAAAGAGAATGTTTTTCCAATTGAATCATGATTGTTCTTTTGATTTCTTGGATTTATAACTCAAATTCTGTGTGAATCAAGATCATTTTCTATTAAATCTCTTAAGATCTCTTTTTATTATTTAAAAGGAGATTTGATTCATGGATTCATGACTTGATTTTTCATTCATTTATGTGATGGTTGAAATATTTGTACTTTGAATTCTTCTCTTCTCCTTTCCTTTTTCCTTTAATGACAAAAGGGGGAGAGAAAATATGCTAGCTTGAATGATAAATTGGTATTTATAACTTAATTTTTATGATATTTATGAAAAAAATTTATACCTCATTTGTCATGATTTAAAAATTTATGTAAAAGGAAAAGAATTATAATATTATATTCTTCCCTTCTTTTTGACAATGACAAAGGAGGAGAAAGTAATGCTAGCTTGCTCATTACAAAGGAAGCAAAAAAATTACTAATTTACGTATCGCAAAGTTTGCTACCTTGCATATTTGAAGGAAGCAAAAATTTGCTAGTTTGCACTTCTTAAAAGAGAAGAAAGAACCTGTTATCTTGAATATCATAAAAAATTGTTAGCTTGCAAAGAAAGATAAAACTTGCTTGCACTTCTCAAAAGAGAAGAAACAAAAGTTGCTAGCTTGAATATCGTAAAGAGAAGCAAAGAGTTGCTATCTCAAGAGAAGCAAATTTGCACTTGCTAAATTGCTAACTTGTATATTGTAAAACTTGCATATCTTAAAAACTTGCTAGAGGCACTTATCCTTTTTATTGATGACAAAAGGGGAGAAGTTGTGTACTTTTGAATCATGCATGATGTGATGTGCTTTTATGTCTTGAAACATTATATGATTTCTTGATTTAAAGGATCTATCAATATGACATATTGATAGGGGGAGTTAAGATTAACTCTGTTATCAATTGAATGTCATCATCAAAAAGGGACAGATTATTGAATCTTGAATTTTGATGATGAAACCAATTAATATTATTTATGATCTAATCTATATTTTGATGACGTAGGACTAGCTTCGATTAGGAAGAGATAATTAAAGCAGGAGGAATCGGAAGTTGGGCTGGAGTAGAACATGTTAGAAAATTGGACGTCGAGCCAGAGGATCGATCGACGTATTGGCAAAAGGCTTCATGCCATGGGTTCAGGCATCGGGCTAAGAAGATCAAAAATTATACCAAGAAGATCGGAGTTACGGATGTCAACTAGTCGATTGGGCAATAGGCTGCAAGAGAGGATGATGCGCTGAAGAATCGGACGAAGCATCGATGAACTAATGACATACCAAACAACAATTGATTTAAACTTTGTAATAATTATCTAGATCGAAGTAGTGTTTAGGTGTAATTGGGTTGGAATTGAGCCAACTCAATTAGGGACCAATTGGGTCTGAATCAGGTCTGTACTGGACCGGATGAAAGGCCCAAACAATGACTTGGAGCCACGTCAGGTGGTGGCACCACCATGGTTAGCGGTGGAAGCGCTTGAAGGCTCGACCTCCCAGGCTAAGTCTGGGTAGTGAAACCACCCAATGTCATGCTATGGTACCACCCAAACATAGTCTTCCAAGCTGTCAGGCAGTGGTATCATCAGACTAGGCGATGGTACTGCCTAGTGTCAGAGTGTACTAGGCGGTGGTACCACCACGATAGTACCGTCAGTACCCCAAAATCTCGAGATGTTTGAATTTTGACTCTAATTTTTGAAGTCATTTGGGGTCTATAAATACCTCAGTTATTCTTGCTTGGCTGAGCAAGAATTATGAAAGAAAAAAAAATAAAAATTCTATGATTCTAAGATTATAACCTCTGAAAAGAATAGTCTCTCTCCTCTTAAAGCATAGAGAGTATTCTAAGGGAGAGTGTGAGAGAAACTTTGTAAAAGAGGAATGTAAAAGGGTAGTTGGTCTTTGCCCATTGAAGAAAGACCGTTAGTAGATACCGGTGGCCTCGACGAAGGAGGAATCAAGAGTGGACATAGGTCGGATGATCAAACCATTATAAAATCGGTTTACTATCTTTCCTTGTTGTTTAATCTTACTGCAAACTACTTTACTTCATTGCCCTTATTATATTCTTATAATCATTTTCAAATTAAACGTCATTTTTGAAATGTGTTTTGATCAAACGAATCCTTGAATCGAACGAAGTTTTCCGAATCAATGAATCATTTTATTGCTGCTCTAATTCACCCCCCTCTTAGTGTCGACTATGATCCTAACAATATCCATATGACACTACTACAAAATAAGGTTGGGAATCAACCTTAAACATTACCCAAAATGCCTATCTAACAATGTACCACCCAGGTAGCTCCAAGATGTTATGCTGGTTGATACTCTACACTATTTTATAGGACTCAAAAAACCCTAAAATGATTATATAGATGATATATTTTTAGATAATTTTATATCTATGCGATGATTGTATGCAACCTATGTGTACAGGAGTAAAACGATAATAAAAGTCAACTAAAATGTAACTATTAAGTCTACTACAAACCTTTTATATGCTGTGCAGAGTCTGAATATAATCGAAAAATATGAACATATATAAATATTACATCAAATATCTTTTATACAGATTTATTTATGATCGTTTATTTTTGACATCTCCATCAAAATATTATAAATCTATTCAAAAACATTATAGTAAAGACAAATTGACTCAAAACCTAATATATTTCAATCCATATAAAAAATAGATTTTCAAGTAAAAATTTTATTGGTTTAAAAATAAGAATAATCAAGTAAGAAGATTTTTATATAAGTTATAGTAAAATACTATAAACGTATTTAAAAGTATTATAACTGAATAATTGGACTGATTTATTCTACAAATCGATTCTTATGGTGTGATCAAGTATTATTATTAGTTCATAAATTATGTTAAATAATCCTTCGTCTCGATTATCTTTTAAAGAATATTTGAATAATATTTATGTCTATGAGATAGATGTGTGTTATAAGTTAGTCCCCAAAATCTGTCGAAAGAATCCTCTCTCTCTCTCTCTCTCTCTCTATATATATATATATATATATATATATATATATATATATATATATATATATATATATATATATATATATATATATATATATATGACCTAACTTAGAACTTGTAAGCTCAAAACTTTTTAGGTTGTGTGGGTGACGACTCTCAACATATGCTCAGTTCGTCTTAGACTAGAAATATTAACTAATAAATCGTAACATATTATCAAGACAAGATAACAAAAAGTTGATTCAATTAGATAGATAACTCATCTCAAATTATCGGATGAATGGATCGTCCAGTTGGTGATGAATCAGTCGTTGGTTGCCGCCGTGCATGTCAACCTAAAACGTTGCTTAGTGTTAAACTTAAGGTACTCATCTCGTGCAGTCAAAGTATGCTCAATTGGCTTCATCATGTTTGGCGGTCCAACTTGGGCAGTTGGCCCAATCTAACAAAGTTTGGGTCTGATTTGGACGTTCCTAATCATGAGCCGGGCAATCAAATCCAACCTAAGCTCGAGCACGTAGGAGCCGACCTCGATCCGACCTAATCCCTTGCTAATTCTTTGTTCAAATTAAGATGTTGGAAACTCCACCCCGATTGATTATTCATCCTATATTGGCGAAAGGAATCCAAATTCGGGATACAAGTCAAACCTAATTCGAATGATGGTTCATGAAAATATTTCGAGCAAAGATACACAAATTGTTTTCGAGCCGGATGTTAATATTTTATCACGGATGCAACTTTTATATCGAACCAATCGCCTGTTATTGAAGTCTCGTGAATTGGGTTCGTCCTTTTTCTTTTTTTTTTGTCTTTGTATTTGTATATTTACCTTTCGTGAGTTACTATCAAAAGTTAAACATCTTCTGCTCGCTAATGATGAATAATGGCTTTTCAGATGAAATCCCCACCTTCTGTGGTCCGTGTGGTGGAGTTGATGAAACCATGCCTCACCAGTTCTATGGCTTCTCAGTCTGTTGCAGATGGAGAAGGTTTCGCTTTTCCTTTCTGTTCTATGCATTTATTTTTCGATACCCGAAATGACATATAAAAAAAAAAAGCAAATACTGAACAGATTTTACTTAATTGTTCAAAAAGGTTCGCCAGGAGCCGAGTGATTTCTCTGATTACTGATACAACAGAAGTGAACATTAACTTGATCAGAGAATGTGTCACCTGAGCAAAAAATAAAGGCACAGCAACACAAAGTTCGAGTCCAACCTAACGCCTGGTGCCATTGCTACTGAGCATCAAGTCTTGCCGATTTAGCGCAGGAAGAGAATGAATGCACTTCTGCTGAAGTTGATGTCTGCAAATGGAGGATTAGAAATCTCCAATCGGTAAGGTTATGTACTTCACTTCTGACCCTTGCTTATAAGTGTAGGTGTCACTGTAACAATTCCTATGAAGAAGAGTGTAGCTATTGATTGGAAATCATACAGGTCGGCCACCGATTTCAACTCACCGAGAGCTGTCCCTGCCTGCAGGATTCAAGTAAGGTGATGAATACCTGCTTTAGTAGCTTCATAATGAATTAGAGCAGAAGAAACCATTACCCGGACTGTCACATATGCAGCTGGGATGAGCCCGATAAGAGTAGCCAAGAAGAAGATAGGGTAGGGCACATCAACTATTGGAGAAGCCATGTTGATGAATGTGTTTGGCAATGTAGGTGTCACTCTGAGAAATAGAATGTAGTTTAACAACTTCTCTCTTCTTTTAGCAACCTGTCAATAGAGATACCTGGTTAACTGGGTTAAGATGCAAAGAAGATGCAGTCGAATGATGGAAAATGTGCAGGGAAAGGAAGAAACAAGCATATAGATGATAAATTTTGATCCTGATTTTTCAATTTAGCAAGATCTAAATTTACAGTAAAAATGTGTTCAAATTTGTTGTGCTTGCCACGGGAAATCATAGTTTAATAAGGCCAAAGCTATAATTTTAACGAAATTGTCATCGGACAAATTGGGGTATCTCTCTTTTCTTGCTTTTGGCATGTCATGTTTTTAACCTCTTAAAGCAGTTTTCTTAAAGTGCATGATGAAACAGAGGATATATCGATATGAACCACTAAGATTATTTTGCTGCAGATAGACTAAGTATCTCAAACTCGTATTAGAAGGGCACAAGCAGATTGGCCAACGTAGAACAGCTGCTAACCAGAATTGTCAATAGGTTAAAACCTGCTGAAGTTACAAGTACTACGAAATTTATGCCCTGTAACCATAGGCAACATTCAACATAGAACAGCTGCTAACCAGAATTGTCACTAGGTAAAAACTTGTTGAAGTTACAAGTACTACGAAATTTATGTCCAGTAACCATAAGCAACACTCAACTTGATGAAATCTAAATTTGGTATCCCAGTTAATGTACAGGGTTGTCATAAAACTATTGGTGGAGAAATGTATTTTACCTGAGCCTGGAAGAAACTCAGCTTGTCTGGCCACAATGAAAAGACCAGGGGCCTTCCTATTATCTTCGACAGGAAATAACAGGAAGATGCACCAGCTGTTGCAGCAAGAATCACCAAAACCATTCCACCAGCAACTCCAAAGAGGGCTCCAGCTAGTATTGACATAAACACAGTTCCTGGGATCATGAAAGTCTGCATAAAAATGTATACCGTGAAGTAGCATATGAGGACCTGCACAGTGTAGTCGTTCGTGTAGCTTTCCAGATTATCCCTGCACATAGTTTTAAATTTTTATTGTACATCTTGGCTCCCGAAAAATTTCAACATTTTTTTCAGAAAATATGTAAGATGAATAACACTGTAAACAATAATGTCATTGTATTAAACTGAAGAATTAATCAAACTTAAAGAAAAAATATCGAAAATAATCTAACAAAGGCATAATGACTGTAGGATTTCTAAGCTGTTGGTAACTATAGCTAAGGAACCAAAGTGCAACAGCATCAGATGACTGCTAACATGAAGTATTTCAACATCATAGTTAACCATCTACTATCAAATTTCGAGCTGTTATGATCAAATCGCAGCATGTAAAAGAAACTAGAAAACTGATGTTGTAGAAAAGTAATCAAATGGTTAAATGATGGATGGCACACCCGCACCATCCTCACTCATGCATATACTAACCGTAAACATGACATAAGCCAGTGTGACCAAACTCCAAAGCAAAATCCATTGTCATATTAATTCATTGTTGAATGATGAGATCACTTTTCTAGCATTTATGCTGCAGATGGGAAATATTTTGAGGGCGATATATGCAAAATTTCAAGCTTAAGAACAATCAAGTTCGGCATATGTACATTCATTTGCAGAACAAAGATTCATGAGTGGTCTACCATGGAATTTAGACACCCACAAATGAGTATCATCTGCTTTTAGCAGTTCGCTATGACAATTCGGCTGCCATGTGAATCGTAAGTACTAATGTCACATCAATTTTCTCAACAATCATGAATAGAACAAGTGTTAATTCAAGTTATTTCAAGAACTTTGAAATGCTCTTGGAATCAAAATGCCAAGCACACAAGAAAATGACCTTCTGGGTTTCTAAAGCTCACAAATAAATCTTCAAATGTTTCCCAAGACAAACTAATGAGTGCAACCATAAAATTCTTCAGTCTAAAAGTTGCAGGGAAGTTTAAGATCCCATTGATGTTTTATTGCCAAAGCCTACTTGAAATTTGTTTAAGTACCCAAAAGCATTTCCTCAAAAAATAATTCCTAAAAATAATCTAATACTTCTTTTTTAGAAAAGAAGGGTCCTTTTAGTAATGCATGTGTCTGATTACAATAGTAAAAAAGATCAAACGAATGAAACAAACCAGAAAGTGAGTTCTATCACATAATAAAATAGCCATATTGCCCACTACTCAGAATAAGAAATATTACAAAGCTCTTTCAGGAATTTTTCTTTCCACAAAGCATCCTATCCTGTTTTCTTGGCAAATTTATGATGCACGAGAAGCTAATTCATGAAATCAAAATGGCAACAATATCAATAGTTCTTCAAATAGATGCAGATCCCCATTGAGAAACACCATCAATTAAGTTCCATTGCACGTAAAACAAAAGGCATATATTCCATTACCCGTTTCCACATTCGCACATGGTACAACAATATTATATTCTATGAAACTAATCGGAAGACACATGAGATCTACGAGATCTCATAGGTACTGTTCCATTCCCCTCATAAAGATCTAATTAGCAGAAGAAAAAGATAACTCCAAAACAGAACCAAATCATTCCAAACCCAAAATCAGAAAACCGTCCAAAGAAACCCTCCGAAAGCACAATCCCAGAAGCTGCAAACTTTAAACCAAAGGTGGAATCTTGACGGCAAGGACAAGTGAATACGGTGTTCAAACCTGAGGATCCGGATGTCTTCGAGCGTGCGAGGAAGCTTAAGGAAGCTGTAGTCGGAGGCCGGCATCGAGAGGTAGAGCCCCGCGAGCCCCACTCCGAAGATCGCGAGCACCACCGCGGCCGCCGCCAGATCACGCCGAGACAACGGCAAACTCCGGCCGCCTTCCATCCCCTCGCCTTTCCCCCAACCACTGCGGCCCAGATTACAGGCCGAAGCTTCCTCCTTTTACTCTTCTTCTTTCTTTCTCCGTTTCCTTCGTTCTTCGAAGGGCGCGCGCGCGAGAGAGAGAGAGAGAGAGAGAAGGTGGGTGGTCAATAAATAGGATGCTCTGCAGGAGCAGAGGAACGGTTGGGGAATATTCCCTGTCACGTGGGTTGGGCTCAAACAGAAACGACTTAATGATTTGCTCACGTGAACGTTACAGCTTTCCCCGAATTCCAGCCTACCTGTCTTGATGGAGACAGCAATCAGGGAACTATGTCGTTCGGGGGCTGGGTGGGCCTATCGAATTTCCCTGTTTGGTGTTCTGGGAAAAGCAGAAAAGAAAATTTAGAAATTCTCAAAAAAAAAAAAGAAACGTGAATTACACTGTTTTGAAATATCCGGGTATTAATTTTTTTCCGTATAACTTTACCAAATCTTCTTTTATAATTTCCAAGTGATTTTTGGCTCAAAATGGTTGTAAATTTACCTTAAGGTTATAAAAAAAATGTAAATTTTAGCTTTTAAGGATCGATATAAATGAAAAATAATTATTATCTTAAAAAATAAAAATATAAACGTGGTAATTTAGACATTCTTAAGTCATTCGTATTTTTTTATTTTAAAATTTATCTAAAACAGTTAGTGATGAATTATTACAGTTACCAAAAATAGTGAACTCCTCGTAACAACAAAAAATATTCTCTAATAATATTCAAGTGATTTTTGACCTGAAGTCACCTCAAATTGGATAAGTTTTAAAAAATAACATAATTTCGAGCTTTTAAAGGCTGAAGTAAATAAAAATACTTATTTTAAAGACTTCAAAATTTAAAAAAAATATATAATCAAGATTTACTTGATTAGTGTCTGCAAGTTTATTCTCTGCAACAGCAAATAGACAGTCAAGGAGAACAGAATCCACACTCCAACTGCAGATACTTCAATAGAGACACACAAGTCGATAAACTATAAGCAGACATTTCTACATTTTAGCTGTCAAAATTTACAGTAAATAGCATGATGTTTAACACTTGATTAAAGGTTCTGTAGTACGGTATCACACCATGCAGCCATGTCCACATGAGGGTAGGTTTGGTAATGCAATGTGGGGAATTTGGAGTTCCTCAGCTTAGGTGGAGCTTAATTCTGGCATATAAGGGAGACCCGATTGGTGAGCTTGAAGCATTCAAACAGGCACAAGAAGGATCAGTTCATCGTGACCTGACTTTAGCTGCGGCTTCCTTGATTTGCTCTATTGTGAAAACGCCAAAGAAATCATCATCCATGAGTGCATTGATCACTGCATATGCAACATCATCAACACTCACAGGGGGTGCCAAAAGGAGATCGGATGCTGGGAGTGATTTCAAAGGCCTTGTAAAATTCTCAGCGGCAAGCAGTAGCCTTTCCAGTGGTTCACCTATTAGATCAAGTGGGATCTCATAACCATCCACCTTTTTCTTACCATAGATGAATCCAGGTCTCAACACAACACCTGTTGAAGCATGTGATGACTTCTTAGGAGAAATTGGATGATATGAGTAGATACCAAAATAGAGGTGAAGTATTAACCTGATCTTGGGTACTTGGAGAGGACCTCAGATTCTGCTTTTCTCTTCCCAATGAAATACCCCGAAGAAAGAATGAAAGAGGGGAGATTGTAGTCATGGACAGATATCAGGACGAACTTAGGGACACCTACATTTGATAGGACAGGAAACTTATCAGGGAGCGGAACAGTGTATAACGTAATTTCATGCTACGAATAAAAATTTGAATGAACTATATAAAGAATGATTTTAGACTTGCCAACATAATCCAATTCGCACATGGGTACTCATGACATGAGCTAACGAAGACACTTCTTTTAAAAGGAACGACTATTTGCTCTCATGCATAAGGCATTTTTACTATAATAGGTAATATGCTATAGGTTTTCACATTTCACTCATGGACAAAATTACTAAATCTTTAATTTCTGTTGTCAGTTATTTTCACTTTTGATATTCTTCATTAAGTCTACCATAGTCCTGTTCATTAGTTTGTACTTTGTTTAGTTTCCTATCTAACCCTCCTCTTCACATTTTTACTTAAGCTCTCCTCTTTTCTTTTATAATCTTGGGACAAAACAGCTGCCGATTCAAAAAAGGTGCTCAGTAGAAACAAAAGTATGCTCAGAAACTTCCTCCCACTTTGCTCTTGTTCCCTCTTGAGAAGTTTGTGTTTAATCTCCACATAGCAAGTGTATGGTCAATAACATTGAAAAGGATTTCAATTTAAAGAGTACTATTGCACAATGCAAGGTTGAAGGCCATACTTATGCTTTTGCATGTTCAGATGGTCTTTTATTAATTGCCAATATAATCACAGAAACACATCATAAGTAATCAACTTGAGTGATTTATTACCTCATACACATTTTTGACACATTCTAAGATTTATCCCATCTGTAAGATGCAATCTAGAACATAATGCGCCTAGTGTTACAACAACCAACTCTTGCTGAACAAATCACAAAATATCCTCACTAACAATAGTCATAAGACCTATCATAATCCTAAGAACAATACACCAAAAAAGGCTTACTTACTATTTGAGGTTCATAATAGCTAGGATAACTACAGAGTTATCCTTTGCATAATAAGCAGTACAGCCAACTGGAGAGAGTCTTAAGGCTAAAGTAGCCACTGTACGAGGTATTCTATTAAATGAAAATTGGCTAGTATGGTGAAATAACAGACCTCAAGATTCACAGAGGCAAACTCGCTTTAACTATATGAAACATGCAAGGATGGTATTAATTACTAACCACATGGTAATTATCTATGTCTAACTTGTCAAGAGATGATAATACATTCCACCATTAGGAGAGAGTTGGCATTGTTTGGTAATTAGTACCATGATTCTGATTTGCATAATTACATAATTTTCATATTTGGCATAAAGATCTGACCTGAGAAAAGACTTAATGAGCATCTGTCTAGAAACCTCAATGATAAAGCAACGATAAGTTCAAAGGCTTGACGGCAGAGCATAGTCAACGATTTATCAGCTTTAAATAACAACACTTACCAAAATCCTTTGCAGCGCCTACTGCTAAGATATTAGCTTCACCATTTATCCTCTTCATCTGTTCCTCATTTCCTAACCCTCCAAGGGTTGATACAACAGCTGTTGCCCCAACCAACACCTCCTCCCACATTAAATAAAAAACATCACCTGCATTAAAAAGAGATATTCATTTTACTGAAATTTCTTAAATATATACTAATAGCTATCATCATTTGAGCCTTTTTCCATCAACATGGGCTTGGATTCAAAACACAACACAACATGGAGAAGGCTTAGCAACCTGAAACTGACCTATTTAAAATTTACACACTAGAGTAATTAGTTAAGATCTAAAAGGTTGGTTAGTAAGTGGGAAAATCTACACACGAGTAATTACTTAAGATCTAAAAGTTTGGTTAGTTAGTGGGAAAATATACCTTTTTATCCTGATCTCGTGCAAGAAAGTAGAACCCCACCATACCCATGTATATGAAGAAGATTAGGAGGAGGTATGGTATTCTGTCATGAACTTTTCAAGTTTTCTGAAGAAGAATGTGTAATATGGACATTATCTTATGCGGAATAGTCCAAATCTACAAAATTAAAGGACATTATTAAATTAAATCCCAAATTTGGTGTGTTCTAGGTCACCTATAGGGATGAAAATAGGTCAGGTAAGGTCGTCAGGTTAAATGGGATATGGTAAGGGCAAATCATCAGGTTAAATGGGATATGGTAAGGGCAAATCTTAAAAGGGTCAGTTGGGTTGACATGACGGGTTTTAGGTCAACATTCGACCCCTGATCATCTATTTTGATGATATGTGCTGCAAAAGTAACAGAAAATGGCACAAGGATCCAGCTTTGTCCAACCAATAGTTTCAAACCTCAAACTACAAACTTGACCTTCATTTCTCAGCACTCTAGTCTTCTACAAAGCAACATCACACTGGTGGTAGTAATCTGCTGTCTAATACCACTATATCTCATCCATTCACTCTTTACCATCCTTCAGTGTACAGTCTGTTTTAACCACTTAACCTAAGCCTCTGCAGAAACTTTTGGCTGATTTCTTAACTTGCATATACAGGTATTCCAATATATATATGTATATGTGTGTGTACATGTATATATGTATATATGTATATATATATATATATTTATTTATTTATTTATTTATTTATATTTATATATATGTGTGTGTGTATATATGTGCATATATATATATGTGCATGTGTATATATATGTGTGTGTGTGTATATATATATATAATGTGTTCATACAGATGAAAATCATTTGAAGTTTTAGAGCCCATAATTTGTCCACTCTTGAGTTTCCAAGAAACAATTCTAGAAGATTCTCTATAAGCAACAAATGAACAAATTTTTAACAGGCATCTTTTGGAAGAATCAGATAATGTAAAACAAGCTAAAACATGGAGTAGAGGCATGCCTGTCATCCAGCTAACTTGGTCAACCCATGAGTCCGTGTAAGGAGGCCTTCCAGACCTAAAATAAATAAATAAAAAATCCAAATCTTAGGTTGTGGTGGGATCTATAACAAGAAAATTAGATTCATACTGCTAACGTTAATATATTTTACATGAAAAGCTTAACTAACAAAGTAAAACACCTCCAGTAATAAATATGATAAACATTGAAGGACTGCATGCACCTGCTTACACTGACCACTTCAATGCCCTTCAACGCTGCAGCTTTGCAAATTGCAGAACCAACAAACCCATTGCCCCCCAAGACAACAATCTGTTAAACAACAGGTAAGTGTAAAAACTACACACAAAAGTAAGCATTGCTAGGGTATTACCTTTTCAGTTTTCACATCAGCGACAACATCAATCGGAAGGGAAGAGGAATCCTCTACCATATCTGATGTGGCATAACTGCATCTAACATTGACCCTATATGGAGTAACAAGGAAGTCATATTAAGGCATGAAGATCAGGGTAATACAAAATTGATATAATTAAGGAAACTTTCATTTAAAATTAATTTGCATTTTTAATTAATTTTAGATACAGGAAAAATATAAATAGCATGCTAGCATTAACTCATTGGGTCCTATGTGGTGGTTGAAACTTGCAAATTCAATAACTGATTTACAGTATCATCAAGATTCCATTTCAAAATTCCATACTTATCCCCGGAAAGCAAGGAATAACAGCTAATGTGTTAGAATTAGAAAAGATGCTAGCATTGACTCATTGGTTCCTATGCGGTGGTTGTAAGCTCCTAAATGCTCCTACTGCATGTATTAGAATTAGAATAAGTCCTTCTCTTAATTTGATAATGTTCCACGTGCAGAGTCATGAACCTAACTCCAATCCTAGTCATCGTTCTCATGTAAAAGGCACAAACTGTACCCCCACACACACTACTCTTACGCGAATGCTATAAGATTTTACAAGAAAAGAGAAACAAGCAGAGCCAACAATGGCCTGCTTGAGTTTGATTACCCAGGTGATATCTTAAAGATAATTAAATGGGTTGATCGTGGGTCTGCAGTAATCCGGGAAATCAAGTTTTCTTGAACCTTAAGAGTCAAACCTGAACTTGAACCACCCAAACCAAGCTTAGATATGCTCGTGCAACTGTTAGGGGGCGGCTCAAACATTCAGACCCTCCGTATCTCCTCTTAAATTCAACCAAGAACTCCTTTTTCGAATCTGATTCGTTTGTTCCTCTGTCCTTGTTTTTCTCTTAATTTTTCCCAAATATAACGTATCGCACCAAGAAGTCACTTTTTTCTTGACGAGAACCGCACACAATGTTTCTTATCATCAAGCCGTCCCGCAATCCGTAAGACGCTAGATGACTGACGCTGAGAGCAGCTCAGGTAAGTGTCTAAGGCGGCCAATCCTTCCACTTCACAATGATTTCGACACAAATTCCAAAAGAATTCAACGAACGATTGAAATTGAAAGCCCAAAGAACCGAGTCTGCGAGGCTATCAGAAGACAAGAGTGTGCATCAAAACTACAAGTCGACGACGTAAGACGTGCCCTGACCTGGATGGGGGCCGCAAGGGAGAACGAGACAGGGAACGAGGGGAAGGGATCGAGCGGGTCGAGAGAGAGGGAGGCCTTCTCGACGGGAGCGCAGGGGCAGAGGCGAAAGACCACAGCGACATCAGCGCCGGAGACGAAGCGGCTTCCTCGCTTCGCGATTCTTCCCCCTTCTTTTACCTTTTGCTATATATTTTTTTCCTTTACCATTCCTTTAGATTTATTTAAGATGTAAGCTTGATGCGCTGCCAAGTGGCAAAAGATACGGAGCGCAACATTTTGTGGACTGCCACGAACGATGCGGCGTTTCCATCTGTTAATGTTTTCTGGGGGCTGATTCTGGAAACATATTTTGCTTCCTTTTGGTATGGGTTTGTTGTTGTCGGTGAAGCGATCATCAATTTTCTTTATAATTTATTTTTAGACAAATTTTATCGTGAATTTGATCCGCCCAAATCCATCCCGCCGGATCTGTTTTTAAAACTCCTATAGGATTAAGTTTATAATCCTCCTAACCAAATCAGACTTGAGTGGTGGTTCGGAATTTTAATCTCATTCGTGATATTTCGAAAGCCGACTTGATCGATTTACCTTCTTTAATGATTAAGTTAGTATAAATTTTAGTGCATACGAGAGTTAAGTATTAAGAAAATCGAAATGATTGAAGGAAGATTGAAAGAATTAGAGATCTCGTTTCATACGAGGCTCTACTCACAGTAGAAATCATTTTTGATTTGGAGGATATACCCATAGCAGCTTGTGTGTCCCTGCTGCAATCCTGGCTCCCTACAAGTAGCAAGCACTACTGTCTCATTTCTGAGATCTATCTGAACTTTTTGGAGCTCAATCTGACCTTGAGTACAATCATCAAATAGTTCTCTCAGAGAGATCTTATGAAGTCATAAATGCTCCACCCCTTTTTACAAAATTTTTGAAAGAGCCACTGTTAGTAAAAGAAGCAATGCCAAATAGATGGCTGAGCTTATTTGCATATTACTCATACGACAACTTACAGACTTCAGCAGACAAAGAACACTGGATATAGATTGCCCTTCTCACTCAATCTAGCTGAACAGCTACTGTTAGAGAATCACAGTAAGGAAGCAGCTGAATGTGTCTTCTATGCGTGCTTCACGGTTTGAAAGACGCTCAACTTCAATATCTAATACTTGAAGTTTAGCTGAGCAACTACTCTTAACAAATAAGTTCATAGCTCGATTGGATCACTCGATGCACAACGAAACTCAGATCGAGTTGCCATCTATTTGAAATCCAAACAAACCATGAGGGGATGACAAGATATGCCTAATTAAGAGCCTGATCTTCAGGTGCATTGCATTCTCCTAGAAGACCATCGATATTATGTTTGGGCGCACTAAGAGACGATGATATGGGACATTTGGCTGGATTCAGCAGAGACTCTTCTCCACCATCTTGGGACTGAAGGCATGATCCATTCTCAAGAACTGGCAAATCAGCCATTGCACGAGTAGTAGCTGAAGTAATTCTTTCTTTCCAGATTCTTCCATCCTGAAATAACAGAAGGGAAATAGCAGTTACTTTTGGATCATGCAAGTTTTCTGATGTCTGATTGTACTTTCTATCCTAAGTGGCCAGCCACAGTTCTTTCATTGTGTGCTGAGCAGACTCTCTAAATCCATAGGTCAATACATTAGTAAAACTAAGTCTGAATGAAAAATATTGTAGCACCATAGGAACATATCCAACTGTCTCATAGTAACTTGTCCACTGACATTCCTATTATCACTACATTTCAAAGTTGGGCATTCCAGGAACACCAAACATTGAACTTCGACTCAGGTGGCACATGTGTGTTACTAGCAAACTCCCTAGATTGTCATATCATGTAATAGTTTCCACAATCCTTATCACTGAAGCGAGACAGGAGGAAGAGGCTAATGAGTCGAACTGCCATATGGAACCTAGCCTTCTTGATGGTTACTGGAAGGAAGTGGCATCTCCAAGGCAGGGGCCCTATAAGATGAATACCATCAAAATGGCATCATCAGGGTCTCCTCCAATGCTCATATCAGATAGATGAAGTAGATGTAGCTGAGGCAGAGACTAAAAGGAACAAAGGATGACTGTCCAATAATAAAGGCAGCCCCTTGGCCAACTCTGATAGAAAGGATGTGCTTGTAACAGTGATTTTGATAGAATATAGAAAGAATACGACCACTTGGATGAGCATATCCTAAGTGAATCGAGACTTGAATTGAACTTGCACCTATGGCTCTCGGGTAATGGATGGGGCTTCAGAACTGAGGAAGTTTTTGAGAATATCTCCCGGCTAAGGAGTCAGGTTTTGGGTGCCATATAGGACATGTAAGGCCACAAAGAAATATCAAGGCATATTCCATGACAGTAGCCCCAATTCTCGGCAGAGAGATTTTACATTTTCTCCAAAGGATCTCCGAGGACACAATAAAATGATCCAGGTTAGCCTGATGTCATGATGGTTGTTACAGGATCAAGCAGCCTTTAGTCTAATACAATAGGACCTATGAGGATCTCTCAAGTCCAGGAAGATATAGGCTGGTATACGACTTGATATCTCGCCATGGTACCATTTTAATAGGTTGTCAAAAGACTCAAAACCAATATTGTATCAGTTTCAAAATTTTTCTGTTGTTGTTACCGTCTATGTTGACTGCTTTTACCCATATCCTTTTCCTTTGCCTTCCCTTTATGTCTTGTTTGGCATTGGCCCCATTGATCTCAGGGTCATGAATTTGAATTTGACCTCAAGGCCTTTGTTGTTTATGACAGATATAGCATCAGGAGACTTGGATTCAAAAGCTTCCATTCATCTATTTTATGGTAGAGTAAACAAGTAGTTTGCACAAAGGAAAGACTTTGTCATGTCTCATTCTCTCCAACAAATTACATCTCAGGTTGTTAGCCAAAACAAGGAACTTTTGGGCATTTATTCTAATGGTAGCATATATATCAGCCGCAATTATCATTTTACATCTGATATAGGAATTCTAGATTCTTGCCTATGCCACGTGTTCCTACTTTCTATTGCTAGTCTTAGGAGCTTCATATCTTTCCCATTGTTCTTATGTTTGTTTGACCCATCATATTATCTATTTGATCACATCTTCAATACGATAATCATGTAACCTAGGATGACATTCAAGACTTGGTGTCTTAGACCTTATAATTGAATAGCAAACAAACATAGACGTTGACACAAAAATTTCATAGGTTTGACTTATTATATTATAGCACTCAAAAAAAGATCTATGTTACAAATTCAACATGTTTTGTTGGACAAACCAGTAGCAAGTATCCAGAGTCTGCAGGAGGAAGGATTGTGAAGACGGCATAATGTTGACATGACAAAAGGCAATTATAATTACCACATGAGCAACTGACAAATAAAACAAACTACAGGAGCAAAAGGATGC
>CM044399.1:46222500-46227500 GCA_024322285.1 Musa beccarii | reverse complement strand
ACTTGAAGTTACTCATAAAGGCACAAACAGAATAAAAGAATATAAGATAAACCTTTTGGTATATAATTACGAATTGTCTAGAATGAAGCCAAGTGAAATCATTGTTGATATATACACCCATTTCATGGATGTTATCAATAGTTTGAAAGCTCTTGGTAAATATTTTACTAATTTTAAACTTATTAACAAAATTTTAAGATCTCTTCTAAAAAGTTAGGATCCAAAAGTGAGTGTAATTCAAGAAGCAAAGGATTTGAATAATTTTTCTCCTAAAGAAGTTATAGGGTCATTATTAACCTATGAGATGACTTATATGTATATGAGAACAATCTTCTAAAGAACAAAAAGGATATTGCACTTAGAACCAAAGAAGACCATTCGAGCAAAAGCTCAAGTGATGATGATGATTTAGCACTCATCACAAGAAAATTTAAAACATTCATAAAAAAGAATAAAACAAAACTCTAAGAATAAAAAAGAACTAAAAAAGGACACAATCATCTACTATAAATGCAAAAAGATATGACACTTCAAAAGTGAGTGTAAAATGTTAGTACAAAAGGAGAAGAAAACACTCAAGGCTTTGATGAATTAAGTACATCGGAAGATAAAAGAGCAAACCAATGAAGATGAGGTGGCAAACTATGCTTTGATGACTTAATTGAAACCTTTTTATCTTATGATGAATTATTTAATACTTTTTATGATTTATATGATAAATTTAAATTAGTTGGTAAGAAATATAAATTACTAAAGAAGGATCATGCTTGTCTCTTTAGTAAATTTGAAATTTTAAAAAATAAGGATGATAATTGTATGTTAATCTCTTGTACTAAATATAAAGAGTTAGACTTAATAAAAATATATATATAGTATTATAACAAACATTAAAAAATTTAAAATTAGAGATAAATCATTAAACATGATCTTTGCTAACAAAAGTCATGTACATAGAAAATAAGAAATTAGCTTTGTGAGTAGTAACACTCTGACAAAAGTCGACTATATTTATTAAAGGACCTACATTGCATATTTTTTCTAATATTAAATATAATTTTTATGGTAGATGTAGTCATTATGCCTATAAATGTTCATTTAAAAAATATAGCTCATATAAATTAGTTTTGATTCCTAAAGGAACCATAAATAACTCAATACAATAGTTAAGATAGATAGAGAGGGGCCCAAAGTTAAATAGATACATAAAAACAAATCCTCTTTCTTGTAGATGTATTTATAATCAAAAGTTATGAGTAAGAGTTGGTATCTTAATAGTGGATGTTCAAGGTATATGATCAGAGATCCAACACATTTCTCTAAGCTCACTAGCTAAGACAAAGGATATGTCACATTCGGAGACAATAACAAAGGAAAAACTATTAGCAAAGGAAATATAGGTAACAAGTCAAATCTCTTGATTGAAGATGTTTTATTAGTAGATAGTTTAAAACATAACCTACTAAGTATTAGTCAATTATGTAATAAAGGATATAACATCAAATTTAAATCTAATGCTTGCATTATAGAGATACCACACAAAAATAAATCTGCGATTGCCTAAGAAGTAATAATTTGTATATTATTGATCTTGATGATTTTTGTGATAAAACTTATTTTTTGGTTTTAAACAACAATGCATAGCTTTAGCATAGAAGATAAGGTCATGCAAGCATAAAATTAATTTCATATATTACAATTGAAGAACTTGTAAGAGGTATGTCTATAAATAAGTTTATCAAAGAGAGTTTGTGATACATGTCAACTAGGTAAATAAACAAAGAGTAGCTTTAAATCTAAAAATCAAGCATCTCTAGACCACTACAATTAATCCATGTAAATTTATTTGGACCAATTGATACCACAAGTCTATGATGTAAGAAATATACTTTTATAATTATTGATGATTATAGTAGATATACTTGGATATACTTCTTGGCACATAAAAGCGATTGCTTTAAATATTTTATGAAGTTTTACAAACAAGTTCAAAATAAAAAAGGTTTTATGATTTTTTCTATTCGTAGTGATCATGGTGATGAATTTAAAAATTATATTTTTTAAGAATTTTGTAAATCAATTAGGTATAACCATAATTTCTCTGCTCCAAAAAATCCATAACAAAATAGAGTCGTTGAGAGAAAAAATAGGAGTTTACAAGAGATGGTAAGAATCATGCTTAATGAGCATAGCCTACCCAAATATTTTTGAGCCAAAGCCATTAACATGACAAGCTATGTCATGAACAGGGTTCTCATAAGACCTCTCGTGTCTAAAACTTCATATGAATTATGGAACAATAAAAGACCTAATATTTTATATTTTAAAGTTTTCAATTGTAAATATTTATTTTAAATGAAAATGATGCTTTAGAAAAATTTGATGCAAAATCTGACAAAGGTATTTTTTTTAATATTCCTCTATTTCTAGAGCTTATCGTATTTTCAATAAAAGAACCTTGATTATTGAGGAATCTATCCGTGTTATTTTTAATAAGTCTCTTAAATTTACAAAAAATAATTTTGATGATGAATTTGAATTTAATACATTGGATTTAAATAAGAATTCTCCTCTCCCAAGCAACTCGGATGCATCTACTTCCAAAGAATCCTTACTCAAGGAATAGAAATATGTAGATGCACATCCAAAGGAACTAATCATTGGAGATACATAAAAAAGTGTTTAAACTCATTCTTTTTTAAAAATTTTTTGTTTGAATGCAGTCTTTTTGTCTGAAATTGAACTTAAATGTATTAATAATACTCTTAAAGATGACTCATAGGTTTTTTTGTAATACATAAAGAATTAAATTAATCTAAGAAATAAGGTTTGGACACTTGTTCTTAGACTTAGTGATCATATTATAATTGACACTAAATAGTTCTTTAGGAATAAGTAATATGAACATAGTATTACAGTTTGAAGCAAGGCTATATTAGTGGTTAAATGTTTCAACCAAGAAGAAGGTATCGACTGTGAAGAAATCTTCGCTCTTATGACAAGACTTGAAGCTATAAGAATACTCTTTGCTTATGCATGTTGTAAAAATTTTAAGTTATTTCAAATGGTTGTCAAGAGTATATTTTTTTAATGGTTTTATTTCCGAAGAAGTTTATGTTGAGCAACCACCCGGTTTTGAAAATATTTTTTTTAGATCATATTTATACGTTATCTAAGGCTCTTTATGGATTAAAGCAAGCTCCTAAGGCTTGGTATGAGAGGCTTGATATTTTTCTTATTCAAAATAATTTCTCAAAAGGCAAGGTTGATATCATATTATTTATTAAAAAAAAATTTTAAAAAATTATTATTTATATTTATGTTGATGATATTATTTTTTGTTCTACAAATAAATCTTTATGTGAATCATTTGCGAGTCAAGAATTCGAAATGAGATTCATGGATGAATTGACATTTTTTTAGGATTACAAATTAAGTAATTAAGTGATGAAACTTTTATTAGTTAATCTAAGTATTCTTTGGATCTATTAAAATGATTTGATAAGTACTAAGGTCATTAACACACCAATGAGCACCTCTACAAAATTAGGTATGAACAATGAAGGAGAATGTTTTAATAAAAAAACTTATAGAGGTATGATAGATAGTTTACTATACTTCATTGTAACTAGACCTAATATTATGTTTAGTGTTAGACTTTATGTTAGATTTCAATCTAATCCTAAATAATCTCATTATAAAGTAGTTAAAAGAATTTTTAGATACTTAAAAGGAACTCTCAATCTAGGATTATGATATCTAAAATCTGAAAATTTTGATTTGATTGCATATTCTAATGTTGACTTTGTAAGATGTAGAATAGATAGAAAAAGTACTTCTAGAACTTGTTAATTTTTATGTCATGCATTTATTTTTTAGTCTTCTAAGAAATAAAATTCTATTGCTTTATCTACAATCGAGGCTGAATATTTAGTAGTAGATGCATGTTATGCATAAGTTATTTGGATGAAAAATACTTTAAAAGACTATGGATTTTACTTGAAAAACATTCCTATTAAATGTGATAATACTAGTACAATTTGTTTAACAAAAATCTTATTCAACACTTTAGGATTAAGTACATTGATATTAGACATCATTTTAATATGGATCATGTTAATAATCATGATATATCTTTAAATTTTTTTGACACAAAACATTAATTAGTAGACATTTTTACTAAACCATTAAATAAGAAATAATTCAATTTTATTAAAAGAGAGTTAGGCATATTGAATCTTTCAAATACATGAATTCTTCTCATATATTCTATCTTGATTTCTTGATTTTTATGACTTAAATTTTCTTTTGAATCAGGATCGTTTACCATGCTTCTTTCCTTTTGCTATTTACAAAAGAAGAAATTTGTCAAAATGAATCATGATCTTTCATGATCCTAGATATCTTTCATGTGATGATTGAAACATTGATATATTTTTGCACCATTATATCTTTTCCTTCTTCTTTTTTTTTTTAATGGCAAAGGGGAGAAAAAAAATAAAATTGCTAGCTTACATATCTTAAGAGAAGCAAAAGTATCAACTTACACATCTCAAATGAGAAGCTAGCTTGCACATCTCAAGAGAAACAAAATTACTAGCGCGCACATCTCAAAAGAAGCAAAATTGCTAACGGCACATCTCAAGAGAAGCAAAAAGTGCTGGCTTAAATGTTAAACTCTAATCGGATTCTTCTATAGAACTCTTTCTCTCTCAATCCGAATGACCCTGACTAAGGATTTGCTTGAGCAAGAATACATGGGATATTCCTCTCATGATACCGAGAGTGGATGATCCTCTATTGATACTCAATTGCCTTCGTAATGTTGGCTACTATTCTCGAGAACCGATTATACTAGATCCGAAACTTTCCAAACCTATAAGTCTAACATCAAAGAATGGAGTACTCATACAAGGCATCTTTGGTGTCTCAAGTCTAATGATCAGATACACTACTGGGACTATATAATCGTTATCTGACTGAGGTATCAATAACTATCCAGC
>CM044399.1:45885000-46217500 GCA_024322285.1 Musa beccarii | reverse complement strand
ACCATTCTGAATCTCATGCCAAATGTTGTTTGATGTTCTCTCCCCAATTCTACTTTTTATTCTTTTTTTCCTTTTTTTTTTCTTGTGATACTGTTATCACAAAATGGCAATAAACAATCAACTATTTTTTGGCCATCCTAGTACGGCAATTAGTGCTTTCTCTCATCCACTGCTTAGATCCAAATTTGAGCTTGGATCCCTTAACTTCTGCAGCTCTGGAGCTATGATGAATGATAACATATGCACTTAAAACAAAACTTGTTTGTATAAATGGAAGTCTGACTTATTTCTTAAATATTTTATATATTAAAATTTCATATGCTACGTGTAAATGAGCGGTGCAGGATACCAGCAAGAAATCACCGAAGTGCCTCCAGTCAAATTTGAAGGTCGGATTGTTGCTTGTGAAGGAGGTAATTGCCCAACCTAATTCCAACTGTGGTGGTAATACACTTTATAGTTTGCTCATTTCATGTTGCTAACTAAATCTCTGCTTCAAATGCAGATAGTAATCGTGCCCCCGGCCATCCGATAGAGTGTATTTGCCTTGACCTGGAAGCACCAGCAGTCTGCAAATACTGTGGCCTTCGTCGTGTTCAATCAAGACCATCATCACTAAGATGACAGAATGCAGCTGAATCTTTACTGATGATTTATTTGATGCATCACAAGAAAATTTATGCGTGTTCACAGCTTTTCAAAGCATAACTAGCTTATTTGGACATCATATTGTTGAAGCTTTTTGGCATAATAATTATGAATACATTCCACCAGAATAGATTCTTGTCAAGGGAATTTTCTTTCTCATATCTGGCTCTGGAAGAATTAATGAACTCAGTTTTATCTTCTTCTTTTTTATGAGTTGGATAGTCATCATTCAAATCATAATTTGATGGTCAATGATCGTAATATAATGATCTGGAGGGATCAATGATGAGGTCTGTCAAGAAGTTATATATGTTTTTGACCTGTGATGTCACCAGGAAATTGTATGCTCTGGAATTAAATTGCTGTAATATGTTTGGAAATCCCCATATTATTTTACCTGCTATTATTGAGAAATCCTGAAGAACAACAGTAGCTTAATTCTTTCCATCTTGAATGCTCTGAATCATAGTTAGACCGAACTGAGTGGTGGTCAGACCGAAAAAATCGAATATTGAACTGTCTGGTGGTCGGATCGAAAAAAAAAAAAATCAGAATGAATCAATTGACCTTGTTAGTTTTTTTGGATAATCGGATGAACCAATCGATTTACATAAAACCTATCCAATATGTTAATATAACAAAATATTATTTAGATAATTTTTTTATTAGTTTAAGATGATATTTACATCAATCATAAAATTAGAACTAATTTAATTTAATGTGATTACTATCAATGTTTATGTTTATAATATTGATTGATATTATTATTTTTAAATAACTTTTTTATTTTAATTAATTTTAATATTTTAAATTATTATTATATATAATTTTAAATTATTTAATATATATATATATATATTTAATTAAGCATACTGTCCAACTAAAAACTCAAGGCTTGATTGGATCACTTCCCAATTGGATTATGATAACTATGCACTTATGGTCCTACGATCTATCAAAATTTTCTAGTCTAGCATTCAACAAGGAACTGATCATCTCGCACTGAAAACTAAATTCCTAGGTAGAAAAAGTAAATAACACAGAATGGTAGCAAGCCATGAAAAAAAGGAATTGAATTATAATAATAGTACAATATCTCTTTCAAGGGTAAACATTTTAATCAGACATATATGTATGCAACTAACCCACTGCTTTGCATTGGTAGCAGACTCAAATACAGTAGCAGCTGCTTCAGGATTTGATGAGGACACCGAATAACAAGCAGTAGTAGAAAATTAAACCGAAAGGGCGCAATGACAGCAGCAACTGCTTCAGGGTTTGAGGACACCAGATAATGTGACAATGGTTAATCCACATGGTAAGAAAGAAAAAGGGAGGAGAAAGGTCGAAACACTCAAGGTGAACCTTATAAGGGTACTGTTTCTTCGAGGTTGGTCTTTGATTTGCTCTGCTGCCTCTTCAGACCCTCCTGAATTCGATCTTTGATGGCAATTTCCTGTAAAGCAAACATTTGAAGAAGTGTTGATGATATTTAGAGAGTGGGCAAACTTACATGATCAGAACTGAAAGCACCAATGCAACAGTAATTCTGAACTTTGATGACTACACCAGCCCTCTGTATTTCTATCAATGATAAGCTATGATATATGCCACTACCACAAACTTACCATGATGTGGCAGCCCTCCTCAAATTTCTCAAGGAAGCCTGCGATCCAGCGGTCTGCATTTTCCACCCATTCGTTGTGATTCACTCCAGCCGACTTTGCTACTGTGTGCAACTGCACAAGAAGTAAGAAACTACTCACTCAACACTGTAAGGAACTCAGTAATCATCTAGTTAATATGCAATTAAAAAGAAAAAAAAAAGAAGGGAAACTTTTGTGAATCTGACAGAAAATAATTGATCACATAATTCTTGGGTGGTGCTCATAGAAAGTTTAACACCTAGAAGGGGTCTCGGTGTTCTGATTACTTATCCATCACACTATGTTCGCATGTGGCTTTACAATAAGGAAACCTAGAATTCAAGATTGAACCATCAGGGGAAGTTCAAGGAATAACCTGCTTAATAGCATGTTCGGATCGAAATTTCATTTAAATATTCGACACTATAATGCAGGGAAACAGACCGGTTGACTACTAGCCAGTTTTAAGGGGTCCAATGTCAAGATCAGTGAATCATTTTCATGTTTGATCTGCTCAGAGAAATGCCCAGATCTCAAAAAGCAAAGATCCTTATCCACATAAAAGCAACTTTTGACTTTAATGCCAAGAAATTGTAAGCCAAACCCGAAAGGTTAATGATGAGTGATATATGAACAGTTTGATAGAATAGCATGTGATAATTGCAATCAGTTTCTCGATCGTGTCTACAAGGACTGGACATATTTCAAGTCTCCTCGGCATGAAAAGGGGCAAGATTTCACAATATACTGAAATTCAATTGTGAAGTTGATATTGGACATTGCAACAAGAGACCATAACAAAAGGTGCAGCACAGAAAACATTTTTGGTCACCTTTTCTTGATGCTCCTTCACTTTTTCCCGCAATTTAGTTATTCCCATGTTCACTCTCAGTTGCTTCTCCTGAAGAAATCAGATATGAGATCCTTCATGCCTCCATGACATTGTTTAAGACAAATATTATAAAAAGAATAAGATACTTGCTACCATCAACATGCTAAATTTTAAGCTCCTGTTTATATTAGTGACATGTAAACCCAAAGCCTTACCTTCACATAGCTCACTCCAAGGTCCTTTCTTGTATATCCACGGGCTAAATTACGCTTCACATACTCATTGTAGTCTTTCAGAATCCTCATTATAATATCTGAAGTAGAAATGCCATCTGTACGAATTGTTTCCTTAAATTTTCCAATAGCTTTGACCTACACTTGAACGTGTCTTGTCAATTGGTGACAGGATTGGAATACCGAACCAAATAAAAAATTAATTCTACTCTTGATGAAGGAAAGGAAACTAACAAATTCATAGACATCATTGCCAGCTCCACTTGCATCTGCATATCTGGAAATAAAGATGTAAAGAAGATGGCTTGAGTAACATAGAAGCAAATTCAAGTGTACCATAATGCATGACCTAGGGAGACCGGTACATAACAGTGCATGTAAATTAACTCACAACTTTTCTAAATTTTGTCATTCTATGTTCATCAGCTAAACCAAAGCAAATCAATAGTTCAATGCCTTTGCTATTAGTTAATGTGGCTTCTCAACTTGGTTACAATTGATTGTTACAAGATAATGACCAGAATTGTGGCATCTTTTTCTGACATGACATCATTCAAGTATCTGGTTCATATATCTTACTTTGTGAATCACCCATGAACTCTTAACCATCCAAAAGTATAATGCATAAAGGGTAGATGGGTGATACATGTAAATTGGCAAAAGCCAGATATGTGCTAATGCCCAATTAATTGGAAACTGTTTTTTCTTACTTGACAATGATAAATTTATGTTATCTAAGAAACACAAAGTTGAATATATAAGAGCTCAAAGCTGAACAAGCTCTAAAGAATGGAAAAATAGAGGGTTGTTCATTTTAACGTATGTAGCTTAATCAAACTTACGGAAGGGAGTCATGAGCTACAAAGTCTATGTTGTGCTTGTCAATGAACTCTTGGTTGAGGACCCATGGAGCATCTGGTATGACTTCATCAACCCACCTATAATATGAAGTGAAAAAACTTAGCTGCAAGAACTAATAGGAAAGTAGCAGCTTCTCAGAATTAACCAAAAAATAGGATATAAGTTCTCAAATATTCCGATGTTAAATTTCATGGAGATTTAGTAAGATAGACATACAACTTGGTCAGGAAGTACCATGCTATGCAAACAAAGTAGCAATTTAAAATATTATATTTGACACCATAATTGTGTCTATCAAAATGTCAATTATCTTTTATGATCTGTAGAAGTTATTCTTTTGTTCTAACAGCATGTTACTTCCAATAATCCTACCAAGCAACATCCAGCTTCAGCAATTTATGCTGCTCAAGTTCTTTCTTATGACATTTATGGACATATTTTCCAAATGAGCAAAACAGTACTTACTGTTCTAGCTGTATTTACCTCTTGCTGTTCAAAACTAATTCTGTGAAGGAACAAATTTCATTATCTCTACATTGTTAAATTGTCCGGAAAAAAAAAACATGAAAACTAATATACTGAGCTCTATGTCAATCTTAAGCCTTAATTAGATTGCATCAGCTGTCACAAAGCAAGTTTGTTCACTAGACAAAAAAAAAAAAAAAAAAAAAAGTTAACCTCTGCAACATAATGTAAACAGGTTATCCAAGCAAAACACACTACAATAGTACAAAAGAGTAAAATATAAATCTTCAACATGTTACTATAAAATAAATAAAATATATTAAACTACATACTTGCAGTGGCGTAGAGATTCATAACGCTCAGCTTCAGTCATCACAGTTTTTCCCTTATATTTGTGAGTAATTTCGTCACTGCAGCACCCAACTAATAAGTAGGTGTTTGGAAATCTGAGGAAAAAGCACATTGTGTTACTTAGTATATAAACATCCATCAAACTACTTAAAAAAAGACAAAGGACATCATAACTGAAAGAAAAAAGAACAACAGAACAAGAAGCCAGAGGAGAGCAGATGACAATTATGAAAACCATCATCTCAAAATTTTCAAAAATCAAAGATGCCAATAAGAAAGTATTTTGAAGTATCCATTACATCTTAACTTTACTGATGTAATCCATTAAAAGAAATGTGGAAGTGTCGCCACAAAAAACAACCTACAACAATGATCCACATGCGGGTTCATATAGACATTTGCTAATGTAGGCAAAGGTATTAGGGTGGATCTGTTTTCTTGATACATCCGAAGGGGGCCGTTTAGGTGTTAAAATTTTCGTAAGTACCAAATTCTCATCAAATTTTGGCATACTGAATTACATATAATAAAGACATGTCTGAGGCTTCCATTGTTACATAAAATACCACTAGAACAATACATTATGTCCATGGTAGTGAAACCCTCGACCACAAAATTAACATGCTGTGAGGTCTCAACTACTTGAAACGTAAACCTCCTTGATCAAATGAAATCCATCATTTGTTCTTTAACAAGAAAAAGAAGATTTTCCCAAAAGACAAACAAATCTAAAGTAATGCCCTTCTTCTAATTCATGGAATTCACGAGTACATGTAATCCCCTGATAACGAATTCAGGATAACAAAAAAGGGAACTTGATGAGATTCTAGATTGCAACATTATGATGAATTACCTCCGACCAAACGAAACATGCAATCCACAGATCTAATTCAGCTAGCAGCAAGAACTAAAGAAGAAACAAGACCAAACGATAACATATGAAGAACCCAATCGGATCTCACAGCTTCTTCGCCTGCTCGAGGGCTCGAGCGTGGCCGAAGTGAAACAAGTCGTAGATCCCATCGGCGTAGACGCGGATGGGGCGTTCCTGCAGGAAGAGGCACTCCTTTCCGGACGCGGGATGAGCAGAGCAGGACAGGCTCTCGTACCACGTCGTCGGCGTGGCGGGGGGCTCCGGGTCCGACTCCGCCACCGGCGGCGCGACGACGTCCCCTCCGGGCAACCGAGCCATGGGATGACTCGCCGGTGGCGCCTGGGTTCACGTGCGGCCTGCTGTCGGACGGTGCGGCGACTTTGGAGGGAAGCGAGGAGGGGGAGGGACGAAAGAGAACCAAATAAAAAAGCCCTCTTTTTTTGCGTTTTAATGATGCGTAGAGGGGAGAGCTAAAAAAGGTGGGTTTAAAACGAGAGCGAGCGAGCGACAGAGAGACCAATTTATTTTATAATTTAAATAAAAGATAAAACTTAAACTAATTTTGAAGAATTATAAGGTTAAATTTATAGGTTTAATACATAATTATTTAGTCAACGCGATAACGTCACAATTATTTGGGATCGATTATATGGTTATCAATACCTTAAAAATTATTAATACATACCCTACATAATTTTTCTCCTATTATTATTATATTACTTTCTCTTCTAATTTTCTCGTCCTCTAATATAATTGGATCTATCTTCAATCTAATTCAGGTTTTGTTAATCAAATTGGCTGGTTTGTTCTGATTCTAAATTTATCATAATTATGCAGCGCATCAAAAAATAGTTGCAAAACATAATAATAGTGCAGGATAATTTGATCTCTCTAGTTCAGGTGGCTTTGCAATCCTTCTTGCAGAAATGGAAATGCTATACTAAAAATTTCTGACCATTCTGAAGCTTACTGGATTTATTAGATTTGCCTAATATGTGACACAACTTTTCCATTGTTCTTTCAAAACCTGGAAATTTGAATCCTCAATTAGAAAATTTACATGAGCAACATTTTGCTTTGGAACTCAAAAGAAAAGTACTGTATGAACATTAGGTTTTAGAAAACATGATTTACTGGGACAGTAATATTGAGCAAGTGCTCTTCTTGGCCTTGCAATGATCACTCTTTATATGCTGTCACGAATATATATTTGGATCCACAGCTGGATGAAGAAACATCCCCTTCCAAGTCTGAATCATTTCAGAGATTCAAAGAATTTGACATGCAGTTCATGCATACAATATATAATTATATATAATGATCCAAGTAATATGGAAAATTTACAATCAAACAGTATTCCTGTAATTTCCATAATTTGTACAATATGTTCCCCTTGATTCATTATCCAATCATGCAGGAAGAAAAAACCATACAGTTCCTATGCCAAAAAGAAATGTCAACAAGCCAAACCAAGGTTAGCATAAACATTGTAGTTTTGCTGCGGTCTTTGCCAATGGGTTAGACAGACATACACAAAAAATAGATGACACATGGATGTAAGTTCAAGCTTTCCTAAACAAAGAATTTAGCAGATTGGTTTTGTTCATGAAGAACACATTTTCTGCAGTCAACCTCCCAGGATGCGTCTGATGTCTGCTCGTTGGTCCGGTGTCAACCTTGATGGGAATTTCACATTAAACTTGACAATTAAGTTGCCCTTCTTGCCTGGCTCCTTGGCTAGTGGCATCCCTTCCTTAGCAACAACAAGTTCATAGCCAGGGATCACGACTTCATTCACATTAATTGACAAATCACGTCCATCAAGGGTCTTAAGATTTATTGTAGTCCCAGCGAGTGCATCGACAAGTGAGATGTTTTGGTGGATGATGAGATCATTGCCTTCCCTCTTGTACACATCATGTGGCTTTTCATCAATGATGAAGACTAGGTCGGCTGGGAGTTGGTTCACTTGCTCATTACCTTTGCCCGGAAAAGTTATCTTGGTACCGTTTTTCCATCCAGGCTTGATATCAATTGTTAAGATCTCTGTTTCGGCTACCAATTGTCTATGATGCACATAACAAAGAAAAGGGATGAAAAGTTAGCCATTTTTTTTTCTATTTCAATAAACTCTAAGATTGTTGCATCAATAAATTGCTTTTATTAAGTTTGGTGCTTTGACTTACAAAATGATGTTTTGAGATAACATTAGAATCTGTCACAATGACAGTAACTGAAGAATCGGTGCTACATGTAGATATAGCTTATATTCGAGTTTATAAGCTACAATTAACTATACAAAATACGTAGGAAATATATCAGACAGAAAAATAAAATGAACTAGAATACAAGAAGGGAGGTCAAACAAGGGTTTGATATTCCCAAGTGAAAGGCAACTAAACATGAACTGATATATACCTAGAAAAAACACATAATAAATTATCCATCGGCATCCACGATTCTAAAACTCAAACAGATCTACACCGTACGTCAAAAAACATCAACAAGTCCACTCAAAATGACCAATTCAATAACTGATCCTAAATATCCACAATTACAAATAAAAAATTCAGGGTAATTGAGATGTCCACAACAGTATTACAAATTACATGAAACCACAACTAGATATCTTGAACATGACAAGAATATTTTAATATCTATGATACAGACATAAAAGGTTGCATGAGCAAAATGTTTTACTGGATTAAAAAATGTGTTTAAAATGACATTGCTTCATTTTAACTGCAGCAAGAATGGACGATAGGGGCTTTACATAAGATGCCGCTGGACTTGTATGTTCCTTATGGATCTACAACCACCACTTTTGATATCAAATAAACAGATTCAAATGAAAAAAAAAACAATTATATGTATAAGGATTGTTACACGAGATCAGCTTTAACGGTCAAGGACATGAAAACTCAAACTATTTGTCAAAGATGCCTGCTTAATAAAAAAAGTTCATTTTACTCTTAGCATATGTGGATAATTCACAGATGTGAACAAATGGGAGTTCTACAAAGTAAATCTAGTTAATCCAGTTCAAAAAGCATAATGGAAAATCAGAAGCTTCATTAACAGACCAAACCAAAAAAACAAGGACAAGTTGGAAGCCAATGTTTAGTATCCTGTACAATTCTCAAATAACGAAAAAAAAAAAGGGAAGAAAAATGTTATCGATTCAATAAACATAAGAACTTCAATTTAAATCATGAAGAATTCAATTCAATCAGAAATCTCCAAAGCAATATAATCTCTACATGCACTGAAGCAACCAAAACTTAAAGCAGCTATATTTTGCTTAAGAAATCAGTATTTTGTCAGGCCAGTGGGACAAAAAATCATCCAACTGAATGATATGGGACAAAGTGTTTACCCATTAGATCGCAAGACACTCCTAGAGATCTTCAACTTCCTTTTTGATCCACCGTAGAGCTCTTCAAGTCTGCATGCTAGGAAGTTCTCCACAGCTGGTGCTTTCCGTGATTGGGTGCCACTAGGACCAGCTCCCTCAGCATATGACCTAGAGGTGCTCTCTGTCATACCAAACCCACCAAAAGTTCCACTTCCATTTGTTTGATATCTCGTGGACTTTGTACGATTCATGGACTCGAAACCAAAAGGGCTGCTGTTCCCAAAAATTTCAGCAAAGATGTCCTTAGCATCTCGAGGATTAAATCGGAAGTTACTAGGTCCACTTGAGGCACTAGATGTTGCACTTTGTGAACCAGGAGGGGGCATGCCCTTCAAACCCTCTTCTCCAAGCTGATCGTATACTGCCCGTTTTTGTGCATCGCTTAGTACCTGGAGCAACATGGTTAAAATACAAGCAAGTCAAATATGACAGTTAGTCATAATACGACAAAGTTAAACACATCTGCCAATCTAATCTCTTATTAATGTGTAAGATTCACTCCTTCAAGCCAACAGAAATTAATAGACCCAGATAGCTCAAGGACCCAAATATTATGCAAAGATGCATGTCAGTACAAAGAATGCAGAATCAAGAGTAGAAAACCAGGTTCTTAAACAGGGGGGAAAGAACCAAACAGAAGAATTAACTACAAATTGTGTTTCACTTAATTTCAGTGTGCTCATTATGCTTCCTAATTAAATTTTAAATTCTTTCCTCTAAATTCAATGAAGTCAGAACCCTTGAAGAAAAACCATCCTAATGCAACTTAAACAAGAATATATAATTGTGTCAAAAGAATCATTTATTCAGAATAAATAATCAATCATATTATTTATAGATATTATCATGGTAAATAGCTATTATGTATACCAGAGAAAGAAAACTCTTGGGTCTGCAGCGTTGAAGTAAACAATAAACGCCGGAGTGGCTAATACTGATCTAATCATTATGTGGTTGAATTGTAGAACAACACAAAAGTAAACCTAAGAAAGACTTGGAATTAATTCTGAACCCTATGACACCTTCATCATATATGATGGTATCCATATCTAATTAAGAGTCCAAGAATTCGACAGGCCAATCGAATTCTTCCCTACCAGAATAATCATGTATACAATGAAGTTTTAGATTTCCCTAAGATGTATCTTAATTATGTCACGGAAAGAAGAGAACAAAATAAAAGGGAAAGAAAAGGACGGGACGCGACTCGCCTCGTAAGCCTCGGAGATCTGCTTGAACTTGGCCTCCGCCTCCTTCTTGTTACTGGGGTTCTTGTCCGGGTGCCACCGCATCGCCAGGCGCCGGTACGACTTCTTGAGATCCTCATCGGTGGCGTTCCGATTCACCTTCAATATGTTGTAGTAGTCCACTCCCATTCCGACTCAAGCATCAAACGTACTCGCAGACAGGCGTTACCAGCGCCCAAACACAAACGACGCGCCGGCTCCAATCTCTCTCTCTTCGAGTTACCGATGCCAAAACAAAACCCTGGTTCCAACCTCTCCGATTCAGGCTTGACTCACTCCAAGATGCTTCCTTTCGGGCTCGATCTGGTCGGCTCCGTTTAAAAGACGAAAAAGCTCCAACTTTCCAGATCGCTTCAGACGCCCCGACAGATTTAGCCAAAGATTTTTCGACAGAACCTAGACCGGAACACGAAATCTTGCGATTGACTTCAGAACGCCGAAGAAGATGTAGGGAACAAAAGGGGGGACAGCTGGCGTCGCTTGCAGCGGTCGGCGCAGCCACGAAATTGCCCGCTTTCCTTCGAAGATCAATATACTAAAAGAAATATAAAATGGAAATATTTTTTTCTACGCATCCTCGCGTTACCCCGTCTTAGCCCAGTCAGAATCTGTGGGCCCGGATGCCAGATCCAGTAGTAATCCTCACTCGAGGCGTGACGGTACAGCGGGTATACTACGTACGGGGGAGCAACCGAATCGCCCTTTCCGGAAACTAACAGTTGTTGTAAAGATGCGTGGACTGCGGACAGGGATACCCACAATGACACCCACGTGCGAAGCGGGGCCTACTTGCGTCAGGGTTATCCTTCTTTGGCCTGATTCGGTGACGATGAACCCAACAATTTGGTCGTGTCCAACGTCATGCATTGTATATATTATTATGTGAAGAGTTGCGTTGGGGAGAATCTAATCAACTTGAACTCCCATCTCCCCGAAGACGCTCATCCAAAAGAATCAAGCAATATAGGTAGGGTTTGGACTGACTAGTAGATTATCTTATTGAAAATTACATCTCTTGATGATTTTTTCTTTGGCCACATAATTCAAATTGCAAATAAATAGTCAAAATAAATAAAGCGCGTTACAAGTTTACTTATAATTGAGTTGTTTTTTTTAAGACAAGAGATATGCTACATGAATTTTTTATTTAAATATTAAATTATCAATAATTGAATGTGATAATACTCGACAAATGAGTTAGATCGGATAAATCTCAAAAAGTTAAATTTACGATCAAAGGTTGACCATACAAGAAGCCCAACAAAAAAAAAACCCCTCTAAATATTTAGGGTTATCATTTTCTTTTCTTGATGTCTAATTTTTGAAGCACTCTCTCCTAAAATGTTGCTTACAATTATATTTATTTGAGATATTATGTTTTTGTTCGTATCAAAACACTCTTTCCAAAAACATTGCTTATACTTATATTTATTTGAGATATTATGTTTTTCTTCGTATCAAAACAGTCTTCGGCTCCAAATTGCACCCTTCGACTTTCAAATATATACGTATTTTAATATTAAAATTCATAGAACGTATAGATATATAGAAATCCTAGAGGAAAGTATACATATATAGAAATATAAACAGTAAAGAAGGTATAGATATATAGAAAACATAAACTGTGTTTGATGGACCATTTTAATGGTCTATATACGAGCAAAGTATAAAAACAAGCATTGGCGAACAAATCACTATTGCAAAATAGTCAAATGACAATGCATCAAAGGACTAATAGCAGCCGAAGTGGCATGCAAATGGTGGCAGATGCATCTTTTTGTCTCCATGATTGGTCATGAAGAGCAACAAGTAAACGATCGTGGGCGACGTATAGCGACTTATTTCTGCTATAAAAGCATGATAAATAAAAATTGATTGCAGTCATAATAATTAGCGAGACATTCAAAGTTTTGATTTTGACTCACAAGTGGGGGATGGCATCTCGATGTGACGCAACCTCCTTGTGATGCAGTAGTCGTACAAACTTAATGTTGATATTGACATATACTTTCTAAGATCTTTCTCCTACTTTGATCTTTTAATAATATAATTATTAATTATTACCTTTGGCAAGGAGTGTTGAATGTTGGTTCCATGATTTATTCTGGTATTTAGGTGTTGTAAGCGTAAAGGAACTGAGCTAATTATAAATTATCTTTGGTACTTGAACCTTATTGATCTTTATATTTAATAAAATTATTTTATTTTTTTATTTTAAAAATAAAATAAACAATCTCACCCATACGTTGTTAGTTGTATTGATTTAAAATACAACGTGTGACATCTTGAATCGGCACGAAAGTGAATAATAAAAATATAATTTTAATATTTCTTTTGTTTTCTAATTACTTTATTAATAAAATAATAATTTCAACGTTTCACATGTTAGAAATAGATATGATATCGAAATTATCTTTTTTATCTATCATTTTCACGTCAATTGACATGATTGTATTTTTCGTCAATATAATTGACGATGACATTAAGATAAATTAGATTTTTTATTTTATTTTTAAAATTATAAAGATTTCAATTTTTTTTTTAAATATAAGAATCATGATACTAATAAAGTCTATGTATATGGGATAACATACAATTAGCTCAGAACAACTACACCGATCCATCTTAAACTTGATGACTATACTATACTCATTTACAATGATCCAATTCGGATGTTAGATACCTTTTATCTGATTTAAAATTATTACATTTAATCTCTCGTGATTATATACAGGTAAATTGGATCAAATTCAGGTTATTGTCCAAGTTGGTCGTGTGTGAGGTGCATATATCAAGTATAAAGATATTTTAGACTATACACATTCATGTCGATCCAACTTGGATCAAAAAGTTTGACCAAAATCATTATTGGAAAATATAGTTCCATCTCTAGAGATGTAATTATCTACTTATCCAAAGGGATTGGTCATGGATTGGATGTTCTTTGTGCATGTAATCTCAAATATAGATAGAGTTGACTGAGTTTTTCTTGGATACTATACATATCAAATTTGAATAGTCACTGCTTGCGTACAACATAAAATGTCTGCAATTCTTGGAATGCATGCATGTGGCAGGAACAGGAAGGAAGTAGTCAATTACTCGCACTTTCTTACGGTCTCTATTTGGTGAAGAGATATAGTCAACGACACTATGCGTTTGAGTTTTGCTTCTATTTGACGCGTGACATGAAGCGATAAGAATGCATGCGAATTATATTCGACGCCAACATACTATGCAACGCTTCTCCTCGAGAAAGGAATGATAAGATAAATTTTCTTGTTCTCTTGCGTGTTTTCCGTGCTCATGTCTCTATCGAGCCTCAATAAGCTACAAAGCGGAAGATTATGACAAGCAATGAGCTAAAAGTTTGGAGTTTCCACAGAGATTAAAATATTTTTCTTTATTATTTATGATCATTAATAATTTAAGGACAATATTTTAAAATAATTTTGGTCCAATTTGGCTACACTCGACGATTCTTTGGTTTATAAAAAATCGATCATAGCAAAATTTCAATCGGATCTACTTCAATCCGATATTTTCTATGTTTCTAGTGCTACAACCAATCTAAAACGCAAATATTATTTTTCATTTTAGTCAAATTGGTCGATCGAGTCCTCCGATCATTCGCCTCTCCTAACGATAAACAATGCAAGAAAACTATTTTTGGGAAGAAACAAAAAAAATACAGAGTTTAATTTAAAGAAGATTTTGCATGAGATAAAAGGCTGTTGGGAACAAACATGATTCATGTGTGACAGCTCCAAGTGAACCTCGCAACTCATGCCATAGTTGAATATGTTGTCACCAAGTTATTCATGTGTGGCCTGAAAGGGCCATCAAAGGATGTGATCCACACTGCTTCTACCTTCTCTTCACACCTCGACAATGACTCACTCGAGAGATCAACATCATGAGGCCAAGCTGTTCCTTCTCCGATGTCTTAACATTTATTTTTTTATTTTTTTGGCATCCTCCATCGATAAGCCATCGAAGAGTTCCTACCCAAATCAACAAGATTCATTAACGCGAAACGTCTTACGTCGTTACTTGTTTCGTTACGCATTAGTTTATCTCTTGGCCTGACATATAATGTTTTCATTTCAAATATTTTCCGTAAAGGATATCTTTCAGGTGATCCCTACTTTATCATTATCAAATGCATGTCTTCAACAATGCAAAAATATCACTTCAATTGATATTAGCTATCTCATACCCATATTTTATATAGATAACGAGTATTTAGGGTAGAAGTATTAGTGACTTTTGTAAGAATTAGATATGTGATGATCCTTATAACATTATTCTATGTCGAAAAAATATTATTTTATATAAAAATTTATTATTTGTTTGTACTTAATCTAATAAATACAGAGAACAATTTAACGCACGAGGTTCTATCACCAAGATTATTTCTTAGGAAGATTTTTTTTAAATATAAAAAAAATTAAAATCTAAAGCGAAATCAATAAAGTCCATGACAAGCCTCATTGTTCGTTGAATCAAATGCGTCTTGCTGTTATTATATGATGACTTTTGGCAGCCTCCGATCCTTAAATTATTTATCCACCAACAGCAAGATAATATATATATTATTTATGGGGGGCATGCAGTGGACGCCATGACATCGACGTGCGCCCCGGGCGGGGCCCGCCCTGTCCCATCATGGTTTTCTCGCCGCCCAAAATTCCCTGATTCCGCACCCTCCACGACCACCGCGACGCCCGCACCCAATCCCCTACCGCACCATCTCTGGCGGGCCCCACGCTATCGGCCACCGGAGGAGCAGGTAGCCGAGACGGGTAATAGCTTCCTGATCGAACAAAACCTCACGTACAGCACGGCGTTGTCGCTCCTCGCGACAATATCGTATCGTGTCGGCTTATCCCGCGATTTTGACCGAAGACCGGTTCGCCACGCCGAATTTAACGCGTCCGTCTCGTTATCGTGGATTTCTCGTCCGATCCCGATATTAAAGCGCCTCTGCCAACACTTCGATTCCGTCCTCGATTCACGTGATCATTCTCGGTATACATTAAGTATACATTAACCTCATCGAGGGCATTGCCGTCATTTTTGAAGCCCGCGTTCCCTTTCTGAAATTGACCGTTGCATCCGCATAGTAAAGCATACTTGATCTGATTAATTAAGTGGAAGTTGTGATGTCCGAATGCCCACCGCTGTCACCGCACTCCTCTCTCGTTCATGAATTATAAAAACGTGGCTGTCCATCCAAAAACACGCATTTTGTTTTTGTGTTGAAAGGAACCACCATTGTTTTTCTTAATGTACTCACGGGTCTCCATCTTCCTCGTTACCTTGTGTACGATTGGACGAGCCGTGGGGGCCATCGGTGCTGCCTCGACGCATGCAAGGTGGGTAAACCGTTGGTGGGCGTGGGTTGGGGTCGTTTGGGGGGGGGGGGGGAGCCCGCGCGAAAGGCGACGTGGGGCGCCTGGAACCGTCGAATGTGGCGCATCATGCCTGAGTTAGTAGCCACCGCGTCCTTTTTTTTGTTTCGGGTTGTCGATGGTTCCATCAAGCAGCGGTACAGCGCGGCGCCCACGGGATCGTGGCGTCCGTGACAACTCACCAGGCCCGGCGCGGGTCCCCCCACGGTTCACACGCCGTTATCCCCAATCGCGATGACGGTAGACGGGTGGGGCGAGGTCGAATGTCTCCAGTAGCTCCCGAAGGGCCCCGCCGTGCCGACGCGCATGATTCCACTAAAGCGTGGGTCCCACGGCGAAATAATTGGTCTCCTGCCATGGGCAACATCGGTAGGTCAATGTACCCACAGGCGCCAGCCATGCGATGGGGGAGGGCCCGCGAAACGAAAGGCTGTGATCCGATAAACGTCTCGGTGCGTATGTTGGATCTGGTCGACGCGTCGTGCCCTGCAAAGCTCTCTGATTTGTTGGTTTTTGACCCGTTTGTTCCCGCACCAAAATGGAAGGGACAAAAGCGTCACCTCAGCCCCAGCAAAGACTTTCCGTAAAAAAGTTCGCTACCCATTCAGACAGTACTACTTCATCTACCGGATGTCTGTCTGGTGGTCCCGTGAGTTTCGCCAATGAATACCGTGAGTTAGCTGGTAAATTTGGAGACCCACTTTTTATTTCGGGGCGCCAAAAGAAAAAGCTGGAGGAAAAGGAATCCTTACCTCCTCTCCCGCGCATCCGCACGTGCTAGACGCAGTGGCACGTGACGCGGGAACCAACGCACGAAGGACACGTGGGCAGATCCGGCTGGTGCTTACGCAGTTGCCCGTTCCGCGGTGAACCTCCCCTCACGCCTTCACTCCCAGCGCCCATTCAAAAGTGGAAAGAGATAAGAGCCCTGCCGGATAAGCCCACTTGCTTATCAGAGATATAACTTGGCTCACTTATATCGCGAGATTCGACAGCTACCACGCACTACACCCGAAAGCGACGACCTGACGGACTGACGTGACGTGGGACTACGCTCACGCCATCTTTTTAGATTGGCTGCTGCAAGTCGAACGCACGGAGACTAACTAAACTGAGACAATAACGAGAAATATGGGGTGAGTTTATCACGTGCCGGGATTCGAAATTTGCCCAATATTTGGAAAAAAAATCTGAGGGTGCGTTAATAAGTACGAGGATGGATGAGGTGGCAGTCTACCGTGTGGCGGTGATGGAATGGCATTAATATTGTCTCGTAACGAAATGACAGTTATGTCCACGGTCCCCTCGAAACTGACGCTTCCACCGTCCCAGTTTGCCCCTCCGGACGTGACGGGTGAACTTACGGTTTTACTTGAATGCCCTCGCTGGCCCGTACGCTGGGTCAGAGTGACGTGACGTGAGGCTGGTAAAGCAGTAATTTTGGAGGAAGACGGGGGTATTTTACCGATCTTGGAGCAACCTGATCGCCAGGGTTTGTTCACTATAAAAGCGGAGGAGGTGTGCGGGTGGAAGCCTCTTTAGGTTATAAAAGGCGAGAAAGAGATTGAGATAGATAGAGAAAGAGGAGAAAAAGAACACGGCGGCTGGAGAGGCGAAAAGAGACGGGAGAAGAAAGAGGTGGTGGCAGGAGACAGAGGGCGAGCCTTGAGTTTTGGATATCGAGAGGGAGGCGTCGATCTTTTGGCTGGGAATTCCTTCTTATCTTTGGAGATTTCTGGTTTTATTTGGTTCCCGAGGGACCGAGCTCCAGATCGAGGGTTGATTCGTGGGGATTGGTGAACGGAGCTCGTCGCGGTGCAGATCAGCTCTGGATCGCTCGTGCGGCTTGCTTCCTTTGCGTTAATGGCGGTCCAATAGCGGTATCCTTCCGTTTTGTTGCGTTTCATGGTGGGTTTCCAGTTTGGCTAGATTAAAAGGGGATTACTTTTTTGTGGGGTTATTTTCGTGGGTAGTCGGGCTTTGGTGTGCTTTTAGCTGTTGGATTTATCTTTGGTTGATATTGTGGTTAAGGTATTCCTTGTTTACCATCTCAGATCTGTTCGTCAAGCGCTACCGACGTTTCAAACGGGGAAAGCTTTTATTTTGATGCATTTTGGAGTGATCTTTCTCATTATTTTAGCTCGTTGAGCGGAAAACCCGCAACCTAGTTCGATCTTTTGAGCAGTGATCGGAGAAGGAGAATAGATATATCTGAAACCTTCGGTTCGTGGAGAAAGTATTGGAAAGTGAAAGAAGCGTGTAGTTCGGGGTTTCAGACCGTGCCTCCTTGTTTGGATTTTAAATCTTTGCGCTGGAGCGTTTAGGGATTCCGGGAACCATGTCTTCCTTGAGCAGGGAATTGGTTTTCCTGATATTGCAGTTCCTGGACGAGGAAAAATTCAAGGAAACCGTTCATAAGTAAGTTGCCTTACCTCCGTTGAATTTTATCACTCTTAATATTGCTCCTGCCGTTTACTTGAGCATCTTGTTGAATTATAGGTTGGAACAAGAGTCAGGCTTTTACTTCAATATGAAGCATTTCGAGGATCTTGTTCAGGCAGGGGAATGGGACGAAGTTGAACGATATCTTGGTGGTTTCACCAAGGTTGAAGACAATCGCTATTCCATGAAAATATTCTTTGAAATTAGGAAGCAGAAATACCTAGAAGCATTAGATAGGTGGGATTTTGATTTTTTCCTTTTTCAAGTTCATTTAAATTTTCGTTCACCCTTTTCTTTCTTGTAAATCCACTCTTGTGGTTGCTTTCAGGCACGACAGGGCAAAGGCTGTTGAGATACTCGTGAAGGATCTCAAAGTTTTTGCTTCTTTCAATGAGGAGCTATTCAAGGAGATCACCCAGCTTCTTACCCTGGAGAATTTTAGGCAAGTTACTGTAGACTCTAATGTCTGTGATGTGCATGATCTTGTGAGCTACTCTTTTTTATGAAGAAAATGATGTGCAAGTTACTTTAATTTTTGAAATCCTGTGCAGGCAAAACGAACAACTATCGAAGTACGGGGACACTAAATCAGCCAGAAATATAATGCTAATGGAACTTAAGAAACTCATTGAAGCTAATCCGTTATTCCGTGATAAGTTGACATTTCCGCCATTCAAATCTTCTAGGCTCCGGACATTAATCAATCAAAGGTATGCATTTCTCATGCCCATTCTGCGTATTAATTTTATGCTCATGTATTTTGTTAGTAGTTGGATCGCTAAGAATAGTGGATGTTTCATATCTCTGGAAGCACTGTAGGAATTTTGCTTCATTCTTTCCCAGCTTTGTTGGAATACTTACTGATGTTAACATACTAATTATCTCCTCATCTTTAGTCTTAATTGGCAACATCAACTTTGCAAGAATCCACGTCCTAATCCTGATATCAAAACACTTTTTACTGACCACTCTTGTGCTGCTCCTGCCAATGGAGCTCGTGCACCACCACCTACCAATGGACCACTTGTTGGGGCGATTCCTAAATCTGGGGGATTTCCGCCAATGGGTGCTCATAGTGTAAGTGGTATTCAACTCCTTTGTCACCCACCTTATTGTTGTTATTTTCATACTAGTATCAACTCCTTCCCTATGCAGCCATTCCAGCCAGTTGTCTCTCCACCTGCAAGTGCCATTGCAGGGTGGATGACAAATGCTAACCCACAATTGCCACACGCTGCTGTGGCGCAAGCCCCCCCAGGACTTGTACAACCTCCAAATACAGGTATTGCTTCATTTAAATGCGTAACCTCTTGATGGCTTGATGGATTTTCAATATGTTGTTGATTCGCTCCCTTGTTGTGTTTCTGCAGCTGCTTTTCTGAAACACCCAAGGACTCCTACAAGTGCACCCGGTATGGATTACCAAACAGCAGACTCTGAACACTTGATGAAGAGAATGCGTATGGGTCAATCAGATGAGGTGTGGAAGAAGCAAGAATATTTAGTACCTAGTTCTTGGCCAGTGTATTTAGATCGGAATCAATTAAGCTTGTTATACTCAAATAAACAAAATTGTTTTTGACAGGTATCATTCTCTAGTGCAACTCATCCACCGAATATTTACTCCCAAGATGATATTCCAAAAAGTGTTGTAAGAACGCTTAATCAGGGGTCAAACGTAATGAGCTTGGATTTCCACCCTGTGCATCAAACAATTCTTCTTGGTAGGTGTCTGGACTATTTTATTCGGCAAAGATTTGGTTTTTATTGAATATAAATTTGTCTCACCTGTATTCTATTGAAATTTTTTATAGTTGGAACAAATGTTGGTGATATTGGCATATGGGAAGTTGGGTCTCGAGAAAGGATGGTGCATAGAACTTTTAAGGTCCGGGACATTGGATCTTGTACTGTTCCTCTGCAGGTACTTTCCTAGGTTGGAACTTGTCCTAGTTTTCTTATTATTACGGCAACAATGTAAAATTTAAATTGCTTAAGGGAAGCTTTGAAAGGTTGAGAATTATTAAGGGCATGGACATGATGGTATTTTATTGAAGTTTGGAGAAGTTCATAAAGTTAAGTGATAGTTTGTTTGGCTAGTCTATTTACTATTTTTAAAAATCTTAAAAACCTAATGCATCGAGAAGATTTTTGGTATATATAAGAATTAGACATATATTCAATGTTTCTTTAATTATAGGGAAATGAAACTAATGAATTATACTATTAAACTTTATGAGCGCATGATTGAAGGGAACAGTGATTAAAAAAGGCGCTCGCCCGAGGCGAGGCGAGGCCCAAGTGCCTCGCTTCACTTCCAGGCAGCACGCTTCAAAGAGGCACCGCCTGGGCGCTCACCCGAGCCCAGGCGTCGAGCTCTTCGGGCGAGCGCCTGGGTTAAACCAGGCGATCGAATCAGAATGTTAGGTCTGGTTCGATCTCCGGTTATTTAGTTGGTTCGATTGAACCAACTAAATCACCGATAACAGCCTCTCTTGCGACTTCACCGACTTCCCCAACCCTAACCTCGCGATTGGCCTCTGCTGTCGTTGCTGCTGGTGCCTGCTGTCGCTCGTTGCTCCCGCCGTCATTCGTCGCTTCCTACTCTCGCCGTCGCTTCCTGCTCTCGCTGTTGCTTCCGCTCTCGCTGTCGCTCGTCGCTCCCGCTCCCGCTGCGCCGTAGCTTCGCTCTCGCCGTCGCTTCGCTTCGCTTCCCGCTCATGCCGCTCGTTGCTTCGCTTCGCTGCCGCTTCCGCTCGCTCGTTGTCATCGCTCACCGCTCCGCTCCTCTGCTTTGCTGCTGCCGCCGCTCCCGCCCAATCGCCATCGCCGCTTTGTCGCATTGCCGCCAGCTTGGTCTTTCTTCTCGATCCACGCTTTCTTCTCCGTCGCGTATCTTGTTATCTTGTTATGAGATGAGATGAGTTATGAGAGTCAATGTGGTTTGTTATTTGGAAGATAAACTGTCGATATTATTTATTTATTGAGACAATTGATGGAGAAATATCACAATATGAATTATATGCAAATGGTCTCTATTGCTTTAGGAAAATTATATGATAAAGTTTTCAAATATTTGTCATGATGGATTTTTAGAAAGGTTTGTATATATTAATAGTTATATTAACACGATTAAAATGTATATGTTCAAATGATTAGTACTGTTAGGATTATAGGAAGTGTGTATAAAGTGTTTCCTACAATTATTAGACTTTGCAAAAAATTTAACTCTTGTCATGACTTTGATATTGTCTTGATTCGATTTTATTTGAGATTACTTCTAAATTGATTAAAGGAGACAAATGTTAGAAATTAAAGCTTTTAGACTAAGTAGGAACAAATCAACTATATGAAATGCAATTTTAGCTATATTAAGAGAGAAATGGAGACTATGGTTAAATTAATAATTTCTACAAGTTTTATGTTTCTTCGGTCTTGTTCATTAGGAAGAAAAGATTGATGAAGACATTTTTAGTGTAAAAATGAGGCAGTTAAATTGGAGAGGAAATTTGAGGGTTTTCTGTCAAGGTTTCATGTATCAGTTGGACTGGTACATATTGATTGGTATTTACTGTATGACCAAAGATTGGTATCAAATCATATGACTCCATACTGATGGATATTTGTTTTTTATTCTTTTCAGTGATATCTAGTGCTGTGGTTCAATATACTGTCTTATATACTACCATTATCAGTCGAGCAAGTTGCTGAGATCAGCATTGAATTGAGTTTATAAACTGTGTTTCTTTCATGTACCACTTTGTTTAAAAAGGAAAATGGTTTAAGAGATCTGTAAATTCTACTGTGCTTCTGTGATTAATCTGTTGGACATTTAGGTTTGTCAACATGAAAATATTTAAAAAAAAAGAGAATATTGATATGGACGTGCAAAACTATTAGCAAAGAAAAAAGTTAGAAATGCAGATATCCACAAATAATTAGGAGTTACTGCAGTAAAGAATGAAATGAGAGAAAATTTAATATTATGAGTTTGTTCAAAGGAGACATAAATGCCTATGTTACTTAGATCAGTTGTTTAGGATTTATGGTGCGAGGAAAGTTAAAAAGACCCAACAAATCTACTAAAGCCAATAAATAGCGATTTGATTGCACAATGATGGGAAAAAAATCCATGTATTGCCGAAGTAGTTTGAACGTCACATTGTTGTTAGTAATATTGTTGTATGATTTAAACAATGTAAAATTCAAAGTAAATTCCTGTTTGTTTATTGTGCAGACTGCATTAATGAAAGATGCCACCATATCTGTTAATCGATGCTTATGGAGTCCAGATGGATCAATATTTGGTATAGCAAGCAAACCTACATCATATTTCCATTTAATTCTATTCCTATGTGAACATATTTGGGTTTTGTGATATGTTATTTGTTCTTCCTCACTCTAAATGTTACTTCTCCTTTGTGATGTCTTGTAGGTGTTGCTTTCTCAAAGCATATTGTTCAAACATATGCTTTTCATGTTAGCGGAGAGTTGAGGCAGCAGTTGGAGGTAAATTAAAGATGTTTTGTTGGCATACATAAACTGATGTCTGACTGGGGTTTTTGTATAGATTGATGCTCACGTTGGTGGTGTTAATGACATTGCCTTCTCCCATCCCAACAAGAGTTTGTCAATAATCACATGCGGGGATGACAAGACAATTAAAGTGAGGAACAGAGGATATGTTTGTTTAAAATTTTTAGAGCACTATGGAAAAACAAAATGCATAATTCACAATCTTGATTACATGAATGTCAGGTATGGGATGCAACAACAGGACAGAGGCACTACACATTTGAGGGCCATGAAACTCCTGTGTATTCTGTTTGCCCGCACTATAAGGAGTCTATCCAGGTTGGACCTTATCCATCAAAATACAAAGTTTTCAATGACTGCTAATTTATCTTTTACATGTGGATTTGGTTCGTTAGCATTACTTCATCGTTTGCTGTTCATGTCGGGAGATAGCTGTTAACAACTCATTCAATCAGCTATTTTGATAAACTTTCACTTTGCAGTTCATCTTTTCCACTGCCATTGATGGAAAAATTAAAGCATGGCTCTATGATTGTATGGGATCTAGAGTTGACTATGATGCTCCTGGGCATTGGTGCACAACAATGGCATACAGTGCAGATGGAACAAGGTAAAGTGTCTCTCCAAGGAACAAAATCTGGAATATGTATTGATGTAAATATTCTATGGAAAGTTTGAAACAACTGGATGCTGTAATAAGGTCCAGCTAACATACGATAGTCATCCTTCATGTCACCAGCAGTCCTTTTCTCTTGTTTCTTGTATGTTCATTTGTGTACAGTTGTCTCTGCATCCTAGATGCCAGTGTTTCTACTCCACAATTCCCATGCTATACTTCACTTCCTTAATCACAGGTCACCATTAACCATTCAAAGGTTTTTTTTCCTTTCATCTGCTTGTAGGCTTTTTTCTTGTGGAACCAGTAAAGACGGTGAATCACATTTAGTTGAGTGGAATGAGACTGAAGGAGCTATTAAAAGGACGTACTCTGGCTTTAGAAAACGCTCATTGGGAGTTGTTCAATTTGACACAACGAAGAACCGTTTCTTGGCTGCTGGAGATGAATTCATGATCAAGTTTTGGGATATGGACAACACTAATATACTAACTACAACTGATGCAGATGGTGGATTGCTTGTTAGTAGCTTTTTTTACTGGTTTTGTTTTGAATACACTGCACTTGAAACTTTCGGCTCGTATGAATTTATTATCTTCTCTCCTACAGGCAAGTCCTCGTCTGAGATTCAACCGTGAGGGCTCATTACTTGCAGTTACAACAAATGACAATGGTATTAAAATCTTAGCTAATCCTGATGGACTACGTTTGGTAAGGATGCTCGAGAACAGGGCATTTGAAGGCCCTCGAGGTTCTTCTCAACAGATTAGTGCTAATGTAAAGGTATTATATTTGCCAATTGATCTTTGGTACAGATTGTCAGCTCTTATAAAAATTCTTGACGAATAGCCCCCTTATTTATTGATGCACTTAAATACTTTTATTCTCTACTTCATGCAGCCCCCAATTGTCAATTCGCTAGGAGCTGTTTCAAATGTTTCTAGTCCTGTAGCAGCTGCCACTGAAGTAACTGATCGAACCCTACCTGTAGTGTCAATGAGCAGCCTGGTAAGTTCATAATGCATTACAAAATGTTATATTATCAGAAGTCAAGCATTAGGGTTATAACTACTAAACAACAAACTGTAGGCTGCTATGGACAATAACAGGACCGTAGACATTAAACCAAAGATTTCAGATGATTCTGAGAAGATAAAAAACTGGAAGTTAGCTGATATTGTCAATTCTGCTCATCTCAAAGCCTTACAATTGCCAGATTCTATGGCAACATCAAGCAAGGTATGTTTGTTTTCATTGAAGGTATTATTTGACTAGTCCTCATAGTGGCTCTAGCAAAAGGAAAATTCAAGTCTGAAATTTTTCATTAATTGAAAGTTGTAGATGTCAAAATGAGTTTTTTTCTTTCTGTGTGATTTCTATTGGTCATAATTTTTGTGGTGATTTGTAACCATAAGAGAGAGATCAAGTACAAAGCAATCTCAAAAGTTTCAACCTTTTAGGTACATAATTTGTATCTCAAAGTTATTATACTTGGGCTACACATATATTGCTTGTTTTCTGACTAGGATGTTAAAGGTACTAGAGAGTTTTTTTGACCTTTGTGTTTGTGTGTTATCATTATCGTTATTATGTTTATTTTTATTGTTTGGGAGGAGTGAGTTCTTGTTGGATGAACCTGCAATCATCATGGGCTGGTACAGAATATGGCATGCCCAGCCCATCCCAGCATGTGTCAAGATTAAACTTCACAGACTACATATGGTATATCTGATGCATGTTGCTGATATAGCAAATGCCTTGATAGTCTATACTCTATACTATGTTAGCAATTTGTTGGGATGACATACTCAAATTTCACTCTGCTTGAAACATGTTCTTAATTGAACTATTACTTTGCTTAATGTGATTGCTGTTGGATAGTTTATGTACTCATGGGTTACTTTTAAAAGATTAAATCGTTATATAAATACAACATAGATTTTCTACTAATATAGCTGTTGCTGGTTACTATTTTCTTTGAATATGACTTGCTACTTAGAATGATTGTTCATGTATGGATGCCGGTATATAGGAATATTGTTTTTTGGACATACAAAAGCATATTTATCCATACAAGGGGTATATGTCTAACAAATTTTGTGTTATTGTTTTGAAGCTTTTCTCAGAAGACCATGCTTACTTTTTTCCTGCTCATTAATCTGTCTGAATTTTAGATGTCTTGCTATGTACTTAATGTAGATATTTAATCTTTTGTGATAAAGGTTGTTCGTTTGTTATATACAAACTCTGGGCTAGCAGTGTTGGCACTTGGCTCCAATGCCATCCATAAACTATGGAAATGGACACGTAATGAGCGGAATCCATCTGGCAAGGTCAACATTTACCATTTATCTGAATAATGCATTTAGGTTTTAGCTTTGTTTCTGATGACTCCTTGTGTTGGTTCTCCAGTCAACTGCATCTGTTGCCCCTCAGCTGTGGCAACCATCAAATGGTATTCTAATGACTAATGAAACAAGTGACAACAATCCTGAAGAAGCAACAGCGTGTATTGCTTTGTCAAAGAATGACTCTTATGTTATGTCTGCATCTGGCGGAAAGGTTTCTTTATTTAACATGATGACTTTCAAGGTACAAGGCTTTCTCCAATGATATGGTGCAATTTTGTTCCTTGGAATGACTATTTTATAAATGTGAACATGACTGGAGAGCATCTTTCAATTACTTCTTTCTGATATGGAAATTTCTATCCTCTGTTAAAAATAATAATGTTTCACAGGTTATGACAACATTCATGCCACCCCCACCTGCAGCCACTTTCCTGGCATTCCATCCTCAAGACAACAATATCATTGCAATTGGAATGGAAGATTCTAGCATTCAGATATATAATGTTCGAGTAGATGAGGTGAGCAGTGTCATTTTGTACTTGCTCGTTGGTGTGCTTAATTTGTATGTTCCTGGAATTACTCATCTTAATCCTATATGTCTACTGTTTTTTTGGTTTTCCATAGCTTGAAGACAACCTTGTTTGTCTTTTTATAAAGTTCTTGTTCTTTTCTTCTCTCTGAATCTGGTGTCTGTCTATTTCATCTTTATCACCCATTCCAAAATCTAATGGTATACCTAACGCATTATTAATTTATCAGTAATTTGTCTTCTCTTTATGTACATAGCAACTTTCTTCTTGAGATGGATAAATAACATAGAGATCAAATATAGTGTTGTTCACCATGATTATATAATTGATTTTAGACAATAAATATATTTCACTTTTCATAGTCAGGGAAGAAAATAAAAAACTTTTTTTTTTCATATTATTGTTTGCCCATTTTCATTTTAGTTACACTTCATACGTGCTTGCAGGTTAAAACGAAGCTGAAGGGTCACCAGAAAAAGATAACTGGCCTTGCATTTTCCCAGTCACTAAATGTTCTTGTCTCTTCAGGAGCTGATGCCCAGGTGTGTAGACACCAAATAATATAGATGCTTCAGTATTTTGATTTAGACATGGAGGATTTTGATACTTGACCTTTAACTAAAATGGAAAAGTATTTTGCTTCAGACCAGTCAGCATTGATTTTTTGCTCTCAGCTGCGCAACTATTAACTCGTATGGATGATGTGAAATTCAGTCACAGCTGTCTGAATGGATCACATTCTAGGATAGAGCATATTATTAGATTCAGCATGTTCTCTTAAAGGGTTACCAACTTTTGTGGCAGCTCTGCATGTGGAGCATCGATGGATGGGAGAAGAAAAAAACACGATTTATTCAAGCACCGACTTCTCGTGCATCCCAATTGGTCGGCGACACCAAAGTTCAATTTCATAATGATCAAACACATCTCTTGGTTGTCCATGAGACCCAACTAGCGATCTATGACAGCAAACTTGAATGTTTGCGCTCGGTTAGTTTTTGTTCTCTAGTTTTTGTTCTCTGATCATTGCAGTTGCACATCTTCTAAGTCTAGTTCCGCTGTTGCTAATTTCTTGAATCTGTTGGCTTGTCTTGGTTTTGTTTGTTTCTTGCTTTACATTAGTGCACTTCCAGACTTAGCTCTTTGGTTTCTGACTTATGATGGGAATAAGGGTGATCATGAAACGTTTTAATACCAGATTAAGCTTGTTTTGAGGAAGGATTCCTCCATTTGAACTTTGATTATAACTTTATTCCCAGGTCGAGTACCAAGTTTTGAGTATCTGAAAAGGTAAAAGATTTACAACGTCAGTAAAATTCTGTGGCTGAATGCATAAGGATACCAAATTTTCTAGGCACTTTCACTTTGATTTAATCTAATGTTTGTTCTTAAAATGTTGCTTGATTAAGAAGCTAAATGTATTTTCTTCTTTGTCAGACAGGAGTCATTCTAGGTTCTGTTATCTTCTAAATAAATATTTTTTCCTTTTAATGCAGTGGTCACCTAGAGATGCACTACCTGCAGCCATTTCAAGTGCAGTATATTCTTGTGATGGTTTATTGGTATATGCTGGATTTTGTGATGGCGCAGTTGGTGTTTTTGAAGCAGATGGCCTAAGGCTTCGTTGCCGGATTGCACCCACTGCCTACATAAGCTCATCCATTTCTAGGTATGCTGATTTCGTGGCAATTGGTTGTCTGAACTTTCGCATAACCACAGTATGCAATGTGTGTCTATTTATGATGGTGAAAAGGATATCCCTCGTAGCTAATGGATTTGTGATCCTCAAAATGTTCAAAGACATTGGTTTGCATGTTGATGTCATTTTTTACTTGATTATTTCCTTGTATATATATCCTGGTTTATATAGATTATAAACCTTCTATAGATCAGATTTTTTGTGATTACAAAAACTACCACAATAAAATCATTTGCTATCCAATCATCAATTAATCCGAATGTGTTGGGAGGATGTAATGTGGTAGTTTAACAAATTTGTAACTTGGACAGCTTTTTGTATGCATGCCAAGTCATTTATGTTTTTACTAATATAACCTTAGATTAGGGATAGTGTGTTTTGCCCAAGTTATGTAATATGGAGGACATCTATAATTTTATTCCAAGTCACCGCCATTTCCTGTGTAAAATGTGCATTAAGTACAGAAAATTACTGGTAAATTTTACTGACTGGTGGCTTTTTCATGACCTTATCATTAGCATTTAGTATGTAGGAAGTAAGAAATCAGAAACACTTAAATATACTCTGATGTTCTTCTTCTTAATGACCCTTTCTCCAGTTCCGGAGCAGTTTATCCCATGGTCATCGCAGCTCACCCATCCGAACCAAATCAGATAGCACTGGGGATGACCGATGGTGCAGTTCATGTGGTGGAGCCATCTGATGCAGACTCAAAATGGGGGGTAGCCCCTCCCCAGGAAAATGGAGCTCTCCTGGCCATTGCTGCCAATCCTGCAAACAGCAGTCAGGTGTCCGATCCCCCACCTAGGTGACTCACGTTGGTTTAGAGCACAATAGTTTCATGTACGTAGAAAGCTTGGTAGGAAAATCTCCTCATCTACGACAGCCACCCTCCAGATTCACAGGTTGTCTTTGTTTCTGGTAGCCTGTAGTTCTTGTAAAATCTCCTCGTCTATTTGCTTCAACAAAGGGTGGGCTGAGATGTGAGCTGTAGTACATATAGCTGACATTGGAAACATGGTATCTTTTAGTTTTTCCTTCCCTCTACATCTTTGCTGACTGAGACTGGTGAGGTGTTCATAGAAAACTAAATGAGTCGCTGCAAAAGTGAGTAAATTTCCCGGCTGGAATTAAGCCACTGCAGGTTTCGCAAATCCTACATATTTTCAGTGAAAATTGGCGAGATGGTACGCAATCATTTTGCATTCCAGTGATTTGTTAACAGGAAAATTGCATCCAACCCTTTTTCTATAGTTGAAGTTTGAGCCGTACCTGAAACAGCTGCTCAGATAAACCGTGGTCACATTGAGAGAGGTAAAGGTATTTATAAACTCATCACACACCTCTTGTTAGATATTGTTATACTTAACAAAATTATGTTTTCTTAGCATTCACAAGTAATTTACATGAACTGAGCTCAGATGTGCCCATAATATTGTTTGCATCAGCACCAAAAAGAGAGGGAAAATTAACCCTAACTTGATGAAAACAGCACCAAAAGACATTTTTTTTGTTCCTCTGTTCTACAGCATGAAATTTACTAGCTCAGGATCAATGGACTCTGGAACGTGTCTCTCCACTGTGTGGTGTGGTAGAAAATCCACAATGCCTCTCGCATTAGTCATATACTCATCATATGTGTTCCCAATATAATCTCCATTCTTTACGGGGATGACATTTTTGTCATGCATGTATTCCCAGTCCCCCGTCTTCCAGTCAAAGCTGTAGAGTTGAAGGAACCTGTCGCCATACTGTGCCACGAAATCTATTGCATCCACCACAAACTCCATTTCCTCGCATAAGGTGTAGTATGCAAAACTAACTCGCGTCCAACCTGGTCGTATTCCCTCGTATCCCTTGATAACACAAGACATTCTTTAAATCATTAAATATATCTACCAATAAGCCATGTAAAGTGAAATGTGTGCACAATAATATATCATTATGTCTGATTTAATATGCTTGAACTGCTACTTGTTTTAATAGCATTTTTTGTGTTTTTGGTCAGTATTATTTTGCACTAACATACCTTCTCGACTGCAGACTTGATGGCTTTGGAGCGGGTGCGATCGATGCCCAGGAGCACGTGACCATAAGGGCCGGCGCACGCGCACCCCCCGCGCGCCTGGATCCCGAACAGGTCGTTGAGCAGCCGCGTGACGAACCGGCAGTGCAGGTGCCTGCCACGCGTCCCTTCCGGGTACACGACGAAGGACACGACGGGCTGCCGCGCCTCCGTCGCGCTCCCCAGTACGCGCACCCGAGGGTTGCCCAGGACCCGCCCCAGCGCCCGCTGCAGCAGCCGCGCCTCCGCCCGCTGGATCGGGCCGTGCCCTGCCCACTCCTTCACCCGAAAGGCCGCGGCGGCCCGGATCTTCTGCACGATCGCCGGCGTGCCTGCGTCCTCCCGCTCCTCCACGTCGTTGCAGTACAGCGTGTCCTGCAGACAGAAACAGAGGCGTGTTGGTCGCGGCAGTATCAGAGATCGGACGGCTGTGTTCGGATCCATCACCCAAGGTACTCACCTTGTTGTAACCGCTGACGTAGAGGACGGTGCCGCCGCCGCTGGTGGAGGGAGGAATGCCTCTGATGCGGTAGAGGTCATGATTCATCAGCAGGATGCCAGGGCTCCCTGGACCGCCGATGAACTTGTGTGGGCTCAGATACACTGCATCGTAGCCGTCCAATTCTCCTCTTCTCATCTCTATGTCCACGTATGGCCCACTAATTAAGCCAACCAAAAAACAGAATATTAAAACAATAAAAAAATTTCTCCATTAAATGATTTCATATATATAACATTATATATATATATATATATATATATATATATATATATATATATATATATATATATATATATATATATATATATATATATATATATATATGAGGTAGTACCTGCAAGCAAAGTCGAAGCAGGCGTACGCACCATGGAGGTGCAGCATGCGCGCGATCGCGCGGGTGTCGGCGTACATCCCAGTGACGTTGCTGCAGGCCGAGAAGGAGCCGAGCTTCATCCGCCCGGAAAACTCCGGCGACTGCAGGGCGGCCTCCAGGGCAGCGAGATCCGCGGCGCCGGACGCGTCGAGGCCAATCTCGACCACCTCAGCCAGGCTCTCGCGCCAGGAGAGCAGGTTGGAGTGGTGCTCGTGGGGACCGACGAAGACGACCCACCGCTCGGAGGGCGGCAGGTGGCTGAGCACGGCTGAGCGGAGGATGGAGGGCACGGCGATCCCCATCACCTCTTGCAGCCGCTTGATCGCGGCGGTGCAGCCGGAGCCGCAGAAGAGGAGGACGTCGTGCGGGCTTGCTCCCATGCATTGCTTGACGTAGTGGGACGCCTGCTGCACCAACTTGCCGGTGTAGAGCCCAACGTAGCTGTCCACCGTGTGAGTGTTGCCTGTGTCGAAGCCATGGAGAGAAATGGCGTGAACAAAGAACACAAGCTTCCATGTCGATCAAGCTCCGGCAACAAAGATCAATAGCTTGCTTACCGTAGAATGGGAGAACATCACGCTGAAGGAATTCCTCGATGAACTGCAGGAACCTTCCGGAAGCCGTGTGGTCCGAGTAAGTGATGCGGCGGCGGCCGAACGGGGTCTCGAACTCGGCTTCCGCGCCAATGATCTGGGACCTCAACCACTGAAACTTCCTATCACCATCGTCCTCGTCGCCGCCGCCACCACCACCACCAATATCGTTAGATTCAGGAATCCATGCGGGCAAGAGCTTCAGCAGATCAAGCTCGTCGTGCGCATCGACCAACGTGTTGGTCCGGTCGGTCTTTGCGCCACCTCGCTTCGTCGAATCCGGGGATGAGGGTTGATCTTGATGCACGCCAGCTGCTTCCACTGGAGACATCACAAGGAGAGACATGCCGGGGGAGATAGAGATGTGGCCGAACAAGCTTCGAGTTACAGGTTTCAGGTTTCAGGTTTCAGGAACCAAGTCTGTGACTGGGTTTACATATAGAGACTTAAAGCCTTTGGTTTTGGGAATCAGTCAGCTTCTCCGGAGCATGCAGCACCTGGTAAAGAGAGGAAGAAGGACCTCCGTGGCTTCTTCACAATGGAGAGGCAGCGTGGCGGGGCGAGGTCAAGGGTTCAGGCGCGACTCCACCACGAGCTCGATCAACACGCGTAGGTCTTCGATCCACAGGAAGAGGAGACCCAGGAGAGCATGCGCACAACACTGTGGGCTCGCACTGGAATCGGTGGTGATCTAACTCTGGCTGATGAAACTTTCTTCCTCTTTCTTCAGGCCTCATGACAACGTAGATCACAAGGATGAGACGTCATAAGAAGGATCGTACATTACAAGGAACAAGCTATGCATGGTTAAATAAATACAGATAGTCGATTAAAGATGACAATGGGTAAGGACAGAGATTAAGGTAAACTTTGGTTGACCAGAGGGACGGAAGGAACAGGACGAAGCCGCAAGACAAAGAGGCCCAAAACCGTGGTCTGTCCATCTGCTGATGGTTTTCGGATGAGCAAAACAGACGACGACCCCTGAGACCTCCCTCTCCTGACCGAGCCATGCTGCTTTGGCCCTCGCCTCCATTGCTGTCGTTGGCCTCGGTGGAGAGGAAGGAGGCGGCCACGACGAGGCTTCCTCTCCTCCCAAGCATGGCCCACTGTCCAGTCCCCTACCCGAGTGAGGACACCATCCATTCCCTCGTCGATCGCACCCACGTCGCCTAGGTGACGACGATCGCAACAAAAAGATATCTTCGAGGAGGAGGACACGGCGACAATGACAAACGAGGGCTGAGGTAGCGGACGAGGGCGCGAGCACGGAGCTGGCATTAGGAGCATGAGGTGGAACGAGGGATAATCTCATCTTTTATAAAATAAAATTAAGCAAAAAGAGGGCACGAGAAAAGTAAAAATTGGGACTTTTTTCATAAAAAAATTTCCTACAAACTTCATACCGACATTGGCAACGTATCGGCGTTCCTCCATTTCCTCTTCCTCTGTCGAGTGCGGCCAACGCCGTCGATCGTTGGTGTTCAGCTATCTGGCCGATCAAAGAAACCTAGCACGCGGTCGCTGCCTTCCGCCTCTCGATCCCGTCGCCTCCGCGCCCTCGGTCGACTCTTTGCCTTTCCACCCGCTCCCTCGCCACAGCCGCACTAGCCTCAGGCCGACGCCCCCGCCACCTTGGCTCCGGAGAGGTCTTGCCCCTTCTCGTTGGTTATCTCGAGTTGCAATCCCTTCGTCTCAGGAGTCTTATGCTTGAATTTTATTCGATCGGATTTGCTTTTTCATGTATGGTTCTTTTCAGATTCGTGTGACAAAACCTGCGATCTTCTCATTACCTGGGAAAAGTAGAGCAAAATCGTGATTTTTTGTATAGAACACGGGAATTTTCAGTTCTCTGTCAAGAAGCTGATACATTTGGCTGCTACCGCTCGCAAGATATAATTTTTCTACCCATCTTGTGTTGAGATGGACAGAGTTCATCCGTTTCATAGCTTATCGAGCTCAGATGAGCAAAGGGAAAAAGATACCGAGAACTTAGTAAAATCTCCATATTTAGATCGACTTATAAAAGGTTGGTAGTTACCTATCCCATTATGTCATTTTCAGTCGTAAATTGTAAGCAGATTATTAAAAAAAAAAAAAAAGGATTGCATGATTTTTAGCAATATGGATTTATTTTATATGGGTGGCAATTGTTGATCAATGAGTGAAATAAACAGAGTAAATGACCAACATTTGACATGATATCATGATATCCATCTACAATAAAGCATTCTACCAAAAATCTCAGAAACCAGTAAAACAATACCTACCTAAACGGTGCAAGCAAATGCCTCTAGAAGTATCTGGAATATCACAAACTTATTGATGTTCCAAACTTGTAGTGCAAGTGAACAAACCACGAACAATGCCTGAACAAAAATGACCAAGAAGAAGTTGTTACTTTTTCTCTTCCTTCTCTGCCTCTGCGGCCTTCTTCAGCCGGGCGCCAACCTGGCGCTCGTTCATCCGCTCGACTCGAAGCTTGGCGTATGCCTTAAATGATTTCATCTCGTCTGTGACCTTCACGAGCTCGACCGAGGGTTTCTCGCGAACAATGGGCATGTATTGGCCTGCGACCTGAGTAGCGGCTGTGAGTTCTTCCGGAGCAGAATCGCCAGCCTGGAAAGGGAACGGTGCACCATTAGCATAAGAGTAGTGATCAAATACCAACTCTTGAAGTTCAAACTAAAATTGCATTTAGCTTGCCTTAAATTTGCGCACACGCCTTGGGAAGATGACAAGCTTGGCCTTATACGTCTTCAACCTCTGGACATTCGCTTGGAGACCCTCGAGTGAGCGATTCTTTCGCCTATGATCCACTGCAATGCCAATTGTTGGAGCAAGTTTCTTAGGAATACCTGCGGCCTGTAATTGCAACAGAAACAACCATTTTTCAGAAGTACTACATAATTTTTGTATTAAACAAATTTGGTTGGATATTCATCAGTAAAAGTTTTTCTCTTGTAAAGCAAGTTTGAGCATATTTTATCGGATCATTATGATGTGGATCCTAAACCTTAGTTCATGGAGATCAACCTTTATACCATAAAGCTTCTCCACACTCTGATCAAACCACAGCTTAAGACAGAGATCTAATTGCAAGATTAGTGAAAGAAAATAAAACTAGGCTAAGCATAGAACTACGTTTATTTTTCGAAATCACAGGCCACACAGCTTCAACCAATCCTTCGACAAAACGCACAGAGAATTTTTCAACCAGTAACCTAATCACCTAAGACAAAACACTCACTCCAATTCTCTAATAAAGTTATCTCAAAGAAAGTAAAATTTCTGCTAAAACATCATTTTTTTTTCAAAAGCCATTAATACTCATAACTATTCAAATGGAAAATTCGAGAACATTCTGTAGCAAGTGAAGTATATTTATCAAGTTTGTTAAATACTCTGAAAGGAATACAAAAATTTTCACCTTGAGTTCCTCAAGAGTAAATCCCCTGCCTGCTCTGGATTTCATGTTGTACTTGAGTGTCTGACATTGAACAATGGGGCGTAAAGGTCCAGAAGTTGGGCGTGGGAATATCTTTACAGCTTTCTTCTGTCGTGCTGTTAGTTCGACCCAGATGATAGATTACACCATCAGTATGATAGAGTCAAATAAAAGAAATAATAATACACAACTTTTTACTAGCAGAACAAGCAAGCAACGACAACAGTCCATAATCTCCCAACTATTTAGGGCAGGTGGCTGCATAGATCTCATCCACCACTAAATTAATATAAAAATTAATATCCTTAATTCAAGAGCATTTAAGTCTTCATTTATAGTTTCTAAAAAAATCTTCTTGGCTCTTCTTCTATCTATCCTTGCATCAGTAATACTATTGTCTCACTTTAACCACAACATCTATACGTTGACATTGAACATGATTGTACCATCTTTAGACGATGCTACCATATTTTGTTCTCTATCGATGTTCCATCTAATTGTTTACAAATGAAAACAATTCAAATCTTCTTTTCTAGTAACTCCAAATATCCATTTTAATATTGCCAATTCCAATCCTAAGACTGAATGAAAAAGATGGAGCATAGTTTAGGCCACCAATAACCAACATAAAATTGTGACAAATCTCATGAACATGGATCTTAAGCAATGAAATATACAAAAACGCACAGGAATCTAAAACCCATATAACTTGGTAATCTATATCTAAGGAGACAGGGCAGCAAATATGCAAGTATAGAGAGAGAGGCAGAATATATACACACCGATGCGCCTTCTTGTTTTGCGGGCTGGTTGATTGAACCATGTCTTCACATAGTTCTGCCAGTGCTTCTTGAAGTGCCCATTTGGCACGACATTGTTATGCTTAACCATTGCTCAACAGCTGAATAACAACACAATCTACAAAAATCAAATTTACAAATCTCCTTCAATAGAACACTGAACAGCATGAGAACGCAATATACAAACCAAAAATCGAAGTGAAGGTGAAAAATAAACCTTGTAAGGCATCAAGGGTGACAAAATAACAATTGAAAATTTTCCACTTGACATTAGATTCAAAAGGTGATAGCAAAAGTAAAGACAACCTGCAGCTTAACAAGAAAAGGAGGGAAAATATCAATCTCCACAAAAACACGATTGCCTGCCTAACATCGTTAATAGTGTATCCACACGACTAGCAGAAAGATGAAGACAGGAAACTCGATCTATTATCTCAAGCAATTCTCGAACATAAAATAAAATCTAAATGAAGAGAGATTTAGTTAATATTTTGCATCTGCGATTAGGAAACGAGCCCAACACCATTAAGCATTCACATAGACACACATTTCCAATGTAATGCGATCATAAACAAAGGATAGGCAAAAAACACATACGATTCTCTTCCAACTCAGAAATCCTGACATATATTTATCAGCTTACTGGCTTCAAATCAACCTATTAGGTCATCACATGATCTCGTGATACAGGATCACTATATCCCCAAACAAAAGCTTTAAATGAAATCAGTAGAAGGTCCCAAGTGGTTCCTTTTTTTATGAAGAAGAACGCAATAAGGACGGGGGGAGAGAAACGTAATAAAAACTATAGGAACAACATACAGAAATGATATCAAAATCATCGAATAAACCATTTAACAGAAGACTTCAAATCGAAGTGAAAACGGCAAAAACTTCTTCCTACAGCGTAACCAAAGGATTAACTTAACATTCTGGCACGCATCCATAATTACAGCATCCAAGATCATCTACCCACCAAAAAGCGAATACAATCAAGAAAGTTGACGGAGCAGAGATCGATAGAACTCACCAGGGTCGGGCACCTCTCAGGCTTTGCCTTCGCCGCAGATGGGTTTGCGGAAGGGCTTTTAACGGGTGATGGTGGGACAAACACTAGCGAGAGGAGTGGGAGGGGAAGCGAACCCTAAGTTCGACGGTTGAGATCAGTCCACAAGTTCGCACGTGAGAGGATGAGATCTTGGATTGGAGCCATCTCCACCGTCTGATCGGCGAATCACCGTTTGAGACGATGCAATGCTTTTGTATTATGATAATTTTCATCTGATAATTATGGCATTTGTTTCGACGATATATATATATATATATATTATATTTATTTATAGGGAGAGAGAGAGAGAAATTAAAATCACTAATTATGGAGGAATGCATATACAATTTTTTTATTTTTTTAATAGATAAAGATTTGGTGAGATATAAATAGTGTAACATCAAGAAGAAAATTATTAAATTACCACTTTGTACTTCTATTTATCAAATAAGAAAAAATTATAAGTAATCTTCCATAAAAAATATAATTAGAATTTTTTTAAAAAAAAATTTTGGAAGTGAAAAAATAAAAATTCTTGATCACAAAGTGATAGGAAAATACTGATATAGTTCATGCCTCAACATCATATTCGATACTTCGAGACTATGTGGCCAACACCATAGTATTATATGATGGACATCTTGACGTTAACTGTGATTTACTAAACATACGTTAACATATCCGATAGATTGATGATATGATACATGTAATACATATTTATGATATTATTACATATCTACAAGCTTAATTGTCTAAGAGCCGTACTATAAAAAGTTCTAATTCTTCTAAATACATATCTCTTGTCATTTTACCAACACCTTATTTTTGAATTGTCTTAAGTATTAAAAGAATTTTGTGGGGGTGTACGAGTTTGACTTTTTATTATATTATTAAAAGATAGATATATTATGACTTCAAATTAGATTTTAATTTAACATGAATTATTTAGTTAATAAAACTCATTTTAACCATATGGGGAGAGAGAGGAACACCATAACAAGATGACAAAATCAACCTATATTTTCTAAATAATTTGAGAAACAAGAATTTAATCTAATTTTCTCTATTTATAACATTTTTAGCAAATATCGAAGAATTATCAGACATTAACATCTCAATTCACTTAAAAAAGAACAAGCGCGCGCACCAAAGCGTACATGCGGACATCACATAGAAGTCTTTTTCCCTCGTTTTTTTATGGGACCGACCTGTCTTCCAGCCACCCCTCCTTTTTATTATCGCTATTATCCTAATCATTCATTTCTTTATTCTACAAAGAAAAAGATAAAAACAAAAACATCAACTAATATAACGACCTCGTCGTGGCCGTTTAAAGTGGAGGCTCCAAATGTCGGCTCCTCACCTCGTTCCCACTCCTCCCTCACTCGCCGATCCATCAGCGCTTCCTCACCTCGATTTCTCCCCGGATTTCCCGATCCAAAGAGCCCCCGGGATATGCGTTCGCGGTGGCGTGGAAACCCTACAGCGCCGCGCTCTTTGAATCCCTGGATTGCCGAATCTGGGGTTGAATCGGGCGTGGGGACGCCGTCTAATCTGTTCTTGTGATTCTTGATTTCGAGGGCGCAGAGGTTGCTGCGACGGGAGGAGGCATGACGAAGGTGGTGTATGAGGGATGGATGGTCAGATACGGCCGAAGAAAGATCGGCAAGTCGTTCATTCATATGCGGTACTTTGTCCTCGAGACGAGGCTTCTGGCATATTATAAGAAACAACCCACGGATAATATGGTACGATCACTTTTTTTTTTTTTAATGCTCGATTTCGTTTACTCTACCTTACATTTCGATCCCTTAGTTCGTCGATTTCTTCTGTTCTAATATCATTTTGATTCATCATATTCTCGTTCTTTTAATTCTTTTAACATCAACCAATTTCATCGATTTCTTCTGTACTAATATCATTTCGATTCAACATATTCTCGTTCTTTTAATTCTTTTAACAACGTCCGATTTCATTAAATGGACATCTTTTTCCTTCTGGTACCAATTTAGGTTCCACTCCAGAGCCTTGTTATAGATGGGAATTGCAGAGTCGAGGATAGGGGATTAAAAACGCAGCAGGGTCATGTGAGTTTTCTTTATTTTACTTTGAGCTATCTACCTTCATGATTTGTTTTAAATAGGACAGACATAGATTCAATTTTGGTGTTATCTAGGTAATTAGATTCAGATTTCTAAAATGTCCGATGCTACCTCAGAAGTGAATTTCTCCTCTCCATATCATTTCCATCGATCAACATTTGGGGATTCTAAAATTTGGTCACCTGATTTTTCTTCGAAGAGCCTGACATGCTCCACTTCCGATAAGAACCGCCGGAAAGACTGTTATACCTGAGCAACATGGAGTGTCTGAAAAGGACTAGACCGCATATGAAATGAGTTTGAACCAGCTTGACAAGCTTTGGAGATTATTTACCAGGAAGTAATCATTTCTCGGGAAAAGAAATAAAATCTATCAATTGTTAATCAATGGAAAAAGAATCTTTATTGAAATTTCAGAGAGATCATACTTCTATTTAGCAAATAGAACTGGCTTCCAGTTCAAAAACATAGCTAACCGAATCTGAATAATTTCCTGCATCAGGATTGTCCAACATAAATAATGGGGTGTAAGACTAAGCCACACACTTCAAAATGCAAACCTATGCTTGAACTGGAGATGAGAACTTTCTGATGGAACTCATCTATTATAGGGACAATCGAGGATAGAGCAAAGAGGACCAAAGGCTGGTAGATATTTTAACATTCTGAGAAACAGATACTACAACTTCTAATTATTAGCTTTTTGTACCACATTCAGGAACCACAGGAATGTTGGATCCTCTTCATGATGAATTAAGGGCCTTAAAGAGAACATAAGAGATGCAATAAACAATTACAAGGAGATACAACAAAGGATTCTCCAGAACTCCTATAGTGAATAAGATATCTGAAAAATGCAAGAGAAAGCTCATGGCAAGATAGGTTCCAGTATATGTAGCAATATAGGAGAATTTCAAAAACTATAATAGCTTCTGAAATGTGCCACTTTGTTAGTACTTGAGTACAGAATCTAATATTTATGTAACAAAAACAAATTTAATTGCTATTAATTTAACTAGGGATGTTGCACTAACACAGAACTTATTGGCAGGAAAAGATTGTTGTAGGAAATTCCAAATATTTGGGACATGAACTGGATCTGCCCTTTTTTAGAAATAGTTGGCAAATATCCATGAATGTAATTCAAAGTTTTCATGTCTGACATGTTATATGGATGAGACAATAATTCAAAGTATTTTATAAATTACCCAAGGAGTATTATACAAATATAGTATTTATTTTTCAGATTTTCACACCAAGTTATCATAATTCCTATGTCTCACACTTTCTATTATGCAGATTACTGATCATAAATCTTTATGCAGATGTCTCACCAGCATGGTTATGTATAAGGATTGTTTGTGGGATGGGGGTGTGTCTATAATTTATTGTCATGCATGTTACCATACTATGTTGATTGACAGAGGCCAAAAATTGACTAGCTTTATGTTAGCATTTCTGACACGAGTCATTATAGTGCATTACAGTAGCATTCAAGCATGACAAGAGTTGATATGTGCTGTAGCCAATCTATAGATTCAATATAGTTAGTTCTTTATCTTTTGAATATCATTTGAAATTTCTAAACAGTTTTTTACTTCAACAATTTTGATTGTTCAGTAAGAAAGTTTATGGAGTTGGTTAGTCAGCACTATGAAATATAAATTCTCAATATCTTTTACCTATCATGCTTCTAAAATGTTATGTGCCATTAGTTATAGTGTCTTGAGCCTGTTTGGGTGAATATATTTTCTGGAGTCACCATTTGGGTAAATATTCTACTAACAAAATGCTGTCTCAGATGGTTTATGTTTTATGTGTCTACAACAAAAAAGAGAAACATCAACGAATGATGGTAGGTGATTATTCCTTGTCTGTTTCACCCATTAGACTTTGCTGTTGCTTTAAGTTTTAGATTGAAGTTGGATTTTTATGTTCTTACAATTCAGCAAAACATATTGACACATAGCTGTACTCCACAGATGGCAGCATACAACATCCAAGATGCTCTTAATTGGAAAGAGAAGATTGAGTTTGTTATAGATCAGGTACAGAACTACTATAGGCCATAGGAATTTTAGCTTCTTAGTAGACTTGTTAGTTATCTTTTGCATGACCTTTTTTTTTGCATAAGTTCTTCCTATCACTTTTTTGTAACAGCAACATGGCTTAGCGACCGGTAATGGTAATTCAACTTTTGTTTCACGTGACCTTGGAATGGATATTGACAGGAATGCTTCTTCCTCTAGTCATGAAAGGAAGTAAGTGACAGAATTTTACAGATTCCATACTGCCGCTGGATAACTCAATTTTTTTATGGTAGAGTCATCAGGTCTTGGGATATCTGTGTACTGCCAGAACTTGTGTTTTATATATTGGACTTGGTTTCCAGTTTCTCCATTAATCCTGAAAGGACTGCAAAATATATCTTTTGGTTATTTCTGGTTTTTTTTTACAATCAATTTTCTTTCTCTCCTTTTCCCAAACTTGCATTTTGACAATTGATGTGTCATTTCAGTGGTAGTGTTACCATCAACTAATTTTCACTAGCTTCTTGTTTATTGTGTGAATTCTAACATTGTGTATAAATGCCCACTCCTATGAGCCAATCTGATTTAAAAACCTTCACAAACTTCATTTAAAATTTCAAATTGAGGGCTTAACTTTTGGTACTCTTGCAGCTTTTATAACCAAAATGTAGTTTTCTTAAAATTTCAGTGTTTGATATAATTTGCCAAAGGTGCATTTGGAAGAAAAAGAATTCCTAACTTATCTGAAAAGGAGTTCTAGTGGAACGTCTCCTGTACCTACAGTCCTGTATCTCAAGAGAGATTCAATGTGTCCATAAGTTAATGTTTATGGTTGTTTGAGTAGTCTTAATGACGGGTACTTGACCCATTTCGACAATTTGGTGGGACCAGCATGTACCGGTCAATACCAATTGAATGCATAGTACACCAGTACGTATAGGTGCTTCAAAGACAGAGAAGAAGGAGAAGAGGAAGACACAATGGAGGAGGAAGAAAAAAAAAGAGGAAGGATGATGAGGAGGAAGAAAAAGAATGAAGAGAAAGGAAGGAGAGGAGGTGGAGGAAGAAGAGGAAGCAGCAAAGGAGGAAAAAGAAGGAAGAAGATGAAACAGTAAAGGAGAAGAAGGAAGAAGATAAGGAGAAGAAGATAAATGACCATGAAAGGTAGTATGGTATTGTTGAACAACAGTGGCAGTAGGAGCGATGTCATGAGAAGAGGGTGGTTTGGTTTTTTTTATATGAGTTAGACCAGAATGTACGAAACGAGGGCAGTCTATGTACTCATCCATGCTTAGATTGGTATGTAGTCTCCCTTTCATATAATTTCGTTCTTGGTTTTAGACCATTTTCGGGTGATATGGTGGTCCTTGGTCTTAGATATATTTTTTATTTTTCAAAATAAATTGAGCCTTGTTGATGATTGTAATAATTTTTTGATTTTCGAGGGTTCAAAGATGTGGAAATGGTCTCACACCGCATGTCGTTCTTACTATAGTACATAAAAATAACTTAAATTTGAGTTATTTTTTATCGCGTGAGTAGGCGATGAGTGGGCAGACAATGAGCAATGTAGTGATATTGTCTTTCTACTTGGGAGCCCTATCTAGCTTTGTGTCACTCGGGAGTTTCTAGGATGTTAAGATAACTAACATTTCATATCGTTTGCTAAGTTTTTTACAACACATGAAAAAAAAGGGAGGCTTTTTTGACCTTGCGATGGAGCAAAAAGAAGGCGGGTTGATTAATGCATAATTTGAAGAGATCAACTTATATTAAATATCAAATTTGACATGTTTGAATTGTAATTAAAAATGTTAAGGGCCAACAATACTGCCCAAATAGAGAAAGGAGAAAAATAATATTGAAGAAAGAAGTCATCATGTTGGTTTGTCCTTATAGCATTGATATACGTCAAGACAAGAGTTAAAAGAGTAACTATGATAAGGCTAAGGATAAAATATTATTTAAAAAATAGTGAAGGCACCAATTAGTTTAGCTGATAAAGATTTTGACAGTTTATCATAAGATCCTAGACTCGAACCCCACCTTCGTCACTTACTCTTGGTAGAAGAAAAAAGAAAAAGGAGAAAATGCAAACGATAGGCAAGGAGAGATTCATAGTGGAAGAGACTGAGGAACTCAGAATGTCATGTTCGAAGATCCTAACATTACTCTTTTGACAAGTCAATAGCAAGCTACATGTGTGAGTGTACAAATCTCATCTAAGTTTATGGGTGAGTTTAGGGTTCTTTGAAGAATCTATCCATCCATCATTTCTTGTGGTGGTATGAAATAGATTCTCTAATTAAAAAATGTAGCCAATAGTCCCAAACTATTGGTAAATGAAACCTGAAGATCAAATTTATGTAATTCTCTAAAACCCATATTAGATGGATTTGAGGGGTCTATTCGATGCATGTTGAATAACATCCTGAATAGATTTGCTAGTGTGAGTTAAATTCAGAAGGAAATGGATGCATTGGTAAAATGAGTTTTGCATGTAAATGATCATTTATTCAGTCAGACCATTCAAGGGGCTGTCCAATTGTTTTTGTAGTTGTTAGGACAATACTGCTTCTCGGGGTTGGCAAAGTCCAAACCTGATACCTAAAAGAAAAGACTTTTGTTACACTGATTTTTATTGCTCGAATATGAAGTTTGAAAATGTAAACTTGCCTTTTCTTTCATAGGATGTATAAATTGCTCCAACAATTTGCATGCTTGCCTTCTCTGTTTTTACTAAAATATCTTCTTGTTGTAGCCCTGAAGATGAAGAAGAAAACAATTCCAATTTACCACGGCGAACAACGATTGGGAATGGTGCAGATTGACTGACCTTGAAATTATAAGTATAAAATGCTACGTAGTTGCCAACCAGTATTCAGGATATGACTTGAATTCTTTCAATTTTAGGCCCTCCTGATTCAGTACTTGACTGGACACGCGATCAACTTTCTCCTAGAAAGCATTGGCGACTAGTCAGGTGCCAGAATGGCAAGTTTTAATTCCTTCTTTTCTTCCTCTTTATGCAGCCTCCTTCCCTGTAGTCCTGCAGTCATATTGATGAATTAGTTTGGACAATGAGCTTGTCCTTCCAAGTAATTTTGATAAAATGACAATTTTTGACATAAATTGCAGGCCTACGAATTTTTGAAGAACTTCCAAGAGCCGATCGCCTTGTATGTTGTAACTGCATGTTTAGAAATTAGTGAGTTTTAAATTTTAACATGGGTAACATTTCATCTTGCTAATCATGTGCAGCCAAGAAGCTATAGTAAGGCAATGAAAGCAGTCGGCGTGGTTGATGCCACATCTGCAGCTATATTTGAGCTTATAATGAGTATGGATGGCACACGTTTTGAGTGAGTTTCTTCTTGTGATCGGTAACTTATTTTCTCTTGGCCTATTAATTGTTTAAACATCTACACCTTTTTCTCCATAGGTGGGACTGTAGTTTTCAGTATGGCAACCTAGTTGAAGAGGTTGATGGACATACTGCTGTACTGTACCAGAGATTGCAGCTGGAATGGTGCTCAAGGTAATATTTTGCAACTTAATGTAGTAAACTATCAAACGATAATCATTCTGTTTCTTTTGTAGTTGTTCTTACTGTTTATATTCAGCCTATGGTCTGCATTGAAGTTAAAAAATCAATACTTGTGATTTCAAGTGTTGTACTATTAAATTCTAGTACTATTGTTTTATTTTTATACAATAACTTGTTTTCTCTTGTTAAAGCATTCAGCCCACATTGAAGTTATACTAGTGAAATGGTTTTTTGAGCATAAGTCACTGTTCATATTTGCTTTAGCTTCTAATGAATAATGTCCTAGCAGGACATGATTTGGGAATCATATTTGCGTATTGGAAAGTGGTACTGATGCTATATAAGAAGGCTGTCTTAGGTTATATTGATGTTTCCATTTTGATTTTATGGATATTATGAATTATTTTGAGATTTCTTATGAAAGGTAGGAAGCATTTTAGTCTAACTTTGAGTCCATGACCATAGCAGTTTTTTTTCCATGCAGTTGGAGAGATGGAAACAATTGATAGGAAAGTGTTAGCATTTAGTAACAGTTGACTCTCTTTCTGCAACAAGAGGATAGTGTTAGACAGAGGTCAATTTCTAGCTAGATTTGGGAAATTTGCATTTTATGAGATTTTAGATCTTTCTAGTTTGGTCATATTGTTCATTTTCTTATCTATCCTTGTTAAGAATCCCTCTGAAATTTGGTTAAAGTTGCATACATCTAAGTCGTTATTTCCCTCGACGAACATTAGTAGGTAGTGACTTGAAAAAAAGGTCCAAATGAAAAGTGTCTTTTTTGATTCTTGATCACAAAATTAAGATTAAAATTCGTTAACAATATGGTTACCAACAAGTAAGTCAGTATTGCCTCCACACTGTAGCTGATTCTCTTGATTGAAATTCTTGAAGCAGGATCTAGGGTATCAGCACAGGGCATGACTGGCACATAATCTTCACTTTCAAAGAACGATGTCAGACAGCAGGACATATGAGCTCATTCTTTGTGATTGGTGATTAGCGATTAGCTGATACCTAAGGTTGAGTGATGGATTCCTTGGATCAAAACTAGATTTTTTTTTTCTGTCGACACCACTTCAAGTGAAAATTTACTAGGGCTTAGTTTGCTCCTGTTCTCACATATCTCCCATAGAATGCATGGAACTAACAATCAACACTTTGCCAGTACACTTATTCTCTGTAAATGTATTTGTACATTCTTCATAACTTAGGTATTATAAGTCTTTGGATGCCTCCAAAGAAGTGTAACATCATTCTCTCTTGCTTCCAACTACTCATGTGCCACATGTGCAACTATCTGATATGTATTTCTCATTCAGAATACCTTTGACATTACTGCAGCATCTATACTTCTCCACTATTACTTTGACTTTGAAGAAGTTACTACGCTTGTGTTAGTATCATCATTTTTCCCTCTAGACTTGAAAAGAAATCTGTGTGCTGATGTGATGTCATCTTAAATATACGAGGAACGAGTAAAAAATTGGTCGAGGTGCAAACATGTATCACAGAATTGCTAGATTTTTGTTGAATAGGCAGTGACAATAAAAAAATTGTTCCTTTTCAGCATACCTCTTGGTCATGCCTGATCATTAAGTGAAAACTTCTGTTATTACACAATTATTGGGTTCCGCACCTTTTAAGCATTGTGTTTTCCAGGTCCGGAAAAAGATACCATTAAGAAATCTTCAAGCATTATTAATTTAAGATGCATGCTTCTGCAGGATTGTGTGGCCTCGTGACCTTTGTTATGTACGTTATTGGCGGCATAATGATGATGGAAGTTATGGTCAGTGTTAAAGTTAAGAAACTTGCTTTTGCCTATCACATTATGCAGCATTCATGGTGTCATGCTTCTTGCAATGCAGTTGTCCTGTTCCAATCTAGAGAACATCCAAACTGTGGTCCTCAGCCAGGATTTGTGAGAGCCCACATGGAGAGTATGTGCATATTGTCTTTTCGATGAGTTTGTGATTGACTGCAATAGATTATACATGTGTTACTCATTACTTAGGTGGCGGATTCAAGATTTCACCCCTTAAACCTCGCAATACGAGACCTCGTACTCAAGTCCAGCATCTTATGCAAATAGACCTCAGAGGGTGGTTTGTGGGTTATTTTCCTTCATTTCAGCAGCACTGTTTACTTCATATGTTAAGTAGTGTCGCAGGTATCAATCTGGACACCACATGCATAACATGGCATCAGTCTAATAAAGTTCTTATACCTTCTTCTGTAGAACATGCATGATATATCATTTCTGGCAGGGATACGTGAATTGTTTTCCCAAACAGATGAAATCCACACAGCACCTAGGATTCCGATCATGGTCAGTATGACCTCAGATTCTGTTTCTTCTGAGAAGGAACAGAAAACCCAGGAGATCAGCATTCAGCCTGGTGTATCTTTGGACCAAGTGTTTACTGATAATACACATCCACTTATTTTAGATGAAGATTCTGATGAGGAGGAGGACAATCACATACTTGATGCTGAAGAAGAGGTTTGTGTGTTGTTTGTTCCAATTTATGTGTGTCACTGTCTCATCAATATGGTGATTTTGAAGAGCTTTACCATGCAGGGATCCACAACCAAAACTGGAAACAATAATACACAAACAGGTATGCTATGTGGTACATCATGCTTTCATATAATATTTGCTATTAGATGGAACTAGGTTCTTATTGCCATGTTTTCCAAAAAATATTGAAGACATGGATGTAGAGACTTCAGATAGTTTTGACACATCCTGCTTCTCTGGCAATTTACGACGGGATGATGATGAAAATAGTTGTGATTGTTGGAGACTGTCTGATGGAAATAACTTCAAAGTCCGAAGTGAAAATTTTTTTAAAGACAAATCCAAGGTTGCTACTTCCTTGATATGATCCTTATATGATTTATTTGTTTTCATATATTCTCTTTCATTCTTAAGCTTTTAGATAAAAACACTAATTAAATTAAGTTTATGCATTTTGGTTAAGATTCCTGCAGGAAAGTATGTCATGGAGATCGTAGCAGTTGATTGGTTGAAAAATGCAACACGAATGGATAATGTTGCACGGCGATCAGGATGTGCAGCCCAAGTAAGTTACATATGTGATTCCCTAGGTTCCAACTACAAAATGATTCTATATATTTAATTGGTCATTGTAAGTATTTTATTGGCTCTTGTTTCTTTTAGGATTTCTTTGATTTATTGACTTCATTAAGGATTAACCTTGAGACCTGGTTATCCTCCTTTGGAATATTTTAGTAACAAAACCTGCATAACAACAATGAGATCAAGCCATAAGGTGCCAACTGCAATGTACTTTGATTAGAATTGATAATTGGTGAAGGCTTTCAGAAATATCATTCAATAAACATCATGGTAGGGGTAACATTTTCTCAGAATAAAAAATTTACTAAATATTGCAAAAAGAAATCATCCGTAATTATGAGAATAAGCAGTTGCCTTTCTGCACTATCTTTCGCATGGAATGAGAATAATTTTCTCAGATTTGTATGAACAAAGGACATCATCTGCAATAAAAACTTCAGGATTAGGATTGGAGTTATACATACTTCATCATTTTCATGTGTAAAAAATTGCAAAAAGACGTGACCTTTATTCATGGGAATAATTAGTTGCTTTTCTGCATTATCTTTCACATGGAATGAGAGTGAGTTCTTGGATCTGTATGGTACAAAACAGCACATATTCTGCAATAAGAACTTCCGAATCAGGAATGGAGTTATATATGTTTAATCATTTATAAAAATACAATTTATTTATTATGTTCTCCTACTATAATATTTTATGTTATGATGAACTCGGGTCAAAGATGAGCTTGAGCACCAGTAGTTCATGAACAATAAGCTAGTTGTAGATTTGGATCATCTTATTGGGTAATTAGGCTCCATTAGCTTTCTTAGTCATTATGTTTCTCAAGTAGTGACTGCATATGTTTGATAGTCTGAGTCCTTATATAGTTTCTAGGATGTTTACTTTCATAATCAGGGTTTAGTTTTCACCAGATATTCCCATGCTGAAACATTCTGATGCAAGGAGCACACTGACTTTAGCCTTTTGGCTCATTTCTTTCTTGTATCAAATCATAAGATCATTCATTAGAATTAATAGAATCCTTTTCTGAAAAACTTTATGTTTATCATTTAAAGGTGCTTGTGCTTCTTATAGACTTTAGTAATTATCTTTTATGTTGTACATAGTGGCATGTCATACAATAATTAAAAAAACTCTGCAGTGAAATTCTTGCTTGGAACTTTATAAGGACTTGCCCAAGCAGTTTCCTGGTCAGAAGGGACGTTTTGGTCCATAGATGAGTCTCTAAAACATGTATCTTTATCGACCAAAATTTAAATCCATGATTTGAACATTTACCAGTGGTTTGATAGATCTGTCACAACCATCAGACAATGCATGTCTTCAGTTCCTATTTTCTTTTACTTCTTTCATGGCAGTATGAAGAGTTTCTGCACATGGAAAGTTTTTACTAGTATTCCTAAAGTTTGTGCAACATAGTTGACCTAATTACATGGTAACCATAACCTGATTATTAATCTACCATATTGACTCTAGGACACCTGGAATCTTTCCATGATAAAAGAGTTCGTCTTTTTCCTCTTCCCTAGTCGGAATTGATTTTAACATTAATCTAATAAGAAAATCTCTAGCTATTATGCATGCAACTCACCCACACTTAATTTTGCAAAAGATTTAGTGGAGAATCCAATCCAACTTCAATGGCCCAAAGAAAGAACTCGAATAAATAAATAATAATGTGTACAATATATGTTAACCTTAAACAAGTTATAATGTTTGCATTTCTTAGGTACTTGGACATACAAAGAGTTCACTGTTGCTTGTTTGACTTACTATAAAATTGGCATAACACCTCTAGATTTTAGTTCATATCTGTAAATTCAGTCCATGTTTATATTCTGTAATCTGTTACAGTAATTAAAGAGGGTGTCACCATTCAACTTATTTTGTGTTGCTTTGAGTTGTAATCAATGACCATAAATATGAGTTTTTTTTGGTATTTTTATCATCTACCTATTAATCTATTAAAAAATTTCTTTTCTTTGGCAAATGATTGTTTGCCACATAGGGTTTTCTACCTGTTTAGGTTTTCAGAACAAGAACTTATCTGAATACATGCATAACATTTATAAATTTAGTTTTAACAGGAGCTTACTTTGCCATAGGTTGCTTCTGAGAAAGGACTATTCTCTTTCGTCATAAATCTGCAAGTAAGTTTTTGATTCTGTACTTTGCTTACTCTTAAAACTTCTCACTTATGTCACAAGCTATGGAATTAGTAGTTCCAAGAGATTTATGATGCTTAGACCAGCAAAAATTCTAATATGTTATTTCCTACGCACCTGCCTGATAATGTACATTTGTAGAAATGCAGCAAAGGATTAATACCAGTCAAACTTATGATGTTGTTGGTAATTGGTTTTAGCACTTAGAATAATTAAGCTGAATGACAGAGACTATGAATCCGTAGCAACACTTACATGTGCCATTTCCTGTGGGCTTGGCACTACGAATCTGTGTTCAGGTTCCTAGTCAAATAACCTGCTTACACCCAGACAGCTTTCGAAACACTATTGCTTCACTAAATTTGGAAAGATTCAGCTTTGCCATCTCCTTACTATAATTGTTGTGAAACTTTGATAAAACTGCAAATATCTTACATATTGTAAACTTATGTGAGTATCATTTTAGCTAACAATCATCTAAACTTCATCAGACTTTGGCAGTTGTGAATGTAAATTTTAATCCAAATTCATTTAGAAACTGTCCCTTAACCTTCAATCGATAAACTTCCAGGAATCAAAATATTTCAGACTCCTGACAAAACATGACCGACCTATTATGATTTTAGATTTGTTTTGCCTTTGAAGAAGCATAAATCATGATCGATCAAAAGTTAGAAAGGATTCTGGTGCAAGTCTTGAAACTTGTCATTGTGACCTGTAATAAGGGTACACCAAGGTATGAATAAAAAGAAAAAAAGAGGAGTGACAAATCATGGGCAGGTTATTCTTCTTAATCTGAATTGAACTCTATTCAAACCTCAGTTTAAAGATACATGATAGTGTGACCATGCATGTATCTTCTGTAGGATGTCCGAAAGTATCTAAGACTTCAGAAAAGCATACGTGATATGTGCAACATTTGAAGGGTATATACACAAAATTTCCTGATATAAGTGGCACATAAAAATTAACTCTTCTTCGTTGTATCTCAGCTCATCTTAGCTCGTCAATAACTTTCTGTTCTTGTAGATTCCAGGATCAACCCATTACAGCTTAGTCTTTTACTATGTAAAGAAACAACTGGAACCAGGTTCGCTACTGCAGCGGTTTGTCGATGGCGACGATGAATTTCGAAACAGTAGGTTCAAGCTCATCCCATCCGTCACTAAGGTCAACATCTTACCACCAAAATAGTTCTTTTGTATAAATTCTCTCACTTGTACTATGCCATATACGTGGATCAGTATCTAAGTAACTTTTGCAGATTTACTGTTTAATCATAAATTGAATCACAGGGCTCATGGATTGTTCGCCAAAGTGTTGGAAGCACTCCTTGCTTGTTGGGAAAAGCAGTTGATTGTACCTACGTTCGTGGAGAAAAATACTTGGAGGTAAACCCAAAGATGATACCACATAGCTCTCAAGAACACAATTTAAGTTTCAACTTTCAATAATTAGAGAATCAGCAAGGAAAGACAAAGGCCATAGAGGTCAATAATTATCTCTAATGGCATCTGTGTTGTAATCTGCAGATAGACGTGGATATTGGTTCTTCTGCAGTGGCCAATGGAGTGTTGGGCCTTGTGTTTGGTGTGCTTACATCATTGGTAGTTGATATGGCATTTCTCATTCAGGTAACCCAATTTGCTTTCTTCTCAACTGATATTATACATGTCATTCAACTTTTTTTTCTCACGGAGAATTGCTTGCATTCTTTCATGTATAGAGAATTTAACACTTCTTTGCATGTCAATTCGAATGCCTCAATTTAATTTCACATTAGAAGTGAGAAAATATTAATACTAATTGGCAAGAATATGATGGGTATGCTATGGTTAACTTAATTTTAAATATTTTGGACCTATGGTTTACGTTCAACAAAGTTAATTGTTTCATTATTCTATCAGATCGGATCATGACGTGAATTCCTTCGCATACAAGTTTTCTACCATCTATCGCATGATTTCTCATGTGAATTTGGTTGCCTCCAGGAAAACCATGATATAGATATCAACCAACAGCAATGGTTTGAATAATTGTCATAATATGGTGATGTTTGTAAAGTGATTTATGGACCCATGCTAAGAGCAACGATAAAATATGCTGTTGTAATGCTCTATCATTCTTGCAGGCTGTCTCCCCTGATGAGCTCCCAGAGCGGCTTATTGGTGCGGTTCGAATTGCACATGCTGAGCTCTCTTCTGCAGTCGTCGCAGATCTTGGAGACAATCCTTTAGAAGAATGACTGCTTCACCTTATGTCGTCGTGTTGATCATTCATTCACGAAGGCAAATTTCTCTGTTCCTCCTCCAGCTATCGGCGGGCTTGGCATACGCGCTCCAATTAACACTTCCTCCAGTTACATCAGCAGTTTTGATCATACCGAGAAGGCTCATCGAGGAATTCGCTGTTAGAAGCTGTCTCAAGTCCCCAAGGTGTTTGATTAATATTTGCTTCAAGTTATAGCCAGGTTTTGCTTGCATTCTTATGCTGCTTCTCCCGAGTCCATTTCAGCTTCTTTACCTGGGCGAGTTGGGTACATGACTTGGAGCTCTATTCCTCATTTTATTTACATTGTGCAATGTGAAGTGCACGTCCCACAATTTTGTTAGCTTCGTCTTCCCCGACATGAATTGTTTTTCTCCTATTCTAATAAATCAAATTCGCATTTAATAGTTCAGAATTATATTGTGATTTGGTAGCTCCCTGAAGAATGCTACAATTCATGAGATCCTAATCTTACATTAGCTGTTGGTCGATGATCTAACCTAACCATTCACCTTTTCAATCTCGACTTAGCATCAACGATATTGCCCTAAAAATTTGGACAATTTTTTTTAAAAAAATACAATCTCCAATAATTTTGATTGCAATAGTCTTCTTCTACAGTTGGATCATTGCAGTGAGTTGATGAGTTGATGTAATCTTGAGGCTGGCTAAGGAAGCACAAGCTCTAAATTATAATATCATGAACTTAGTTGGTTTTACAATATTTTTGCATATCAGTATGATCTTTTAAGGATATACAAAATAGAAGATGAATAAAAAAAAATATATTATATTTAGGATCCATGAATAACTATTTCAACATGTACTTTATAGACAATATAAATTATAAATATAGACTTTACAAGCTTTGAATAGTCGCACAACAAAGAGTCCAATATGATCTACCATAGCCAAAGATCCCTGTAAGTATCCACATGATACTGATGTAGAATAAGACAGCGAACTAGTCCTAGACATTACCTTAAAGGCTCATCTAGTGATGTGTCATTTGGGTAGCTTTCGGGTGCTGTATTGGCTGATACTCTATACTACTCTACAGAACTAAAATACTCTCAAAATGACTACCTGAATGACTTATTTCTAGGCAGCTATCATTGTACGATGACTGCACACAACCTGCACTTACAAGTTTAATATGATCATAAAAGCCAACCAAACTGGGCCTATCAAGCCTATTGTAAACCCTCTACATGCTGTGTAAAGCATGAACAAAACTGAATGATACGAACATACATGAGTACTATATCAAATACCATGTTTATAGCTTTATCCATGACATTCTCCCTTGCTTAATCATTCAACATTCTCATTGAAGTTTTTGTGACATTATATCTTTTCACCTTCGCTGAATCTTCAATCTTTTTGTTATAGTTGTAATGTGCTTCTTGGCTCCCAACTACACTCCGTTGTTGTTATTGAGTAGTCGACTTTTGATCTACCAGACTGCTTTAACTTGCTAACAACTTTGACTCTGGTGTGGGGTCGATCGAATTGTGCTGATTCTTATTGGTTCCTGTGAATCCTTTTGATGAAGAAAAAGACTTTCCTTGTTATACGCTTATCTCTCAAACATCTACAAACTTTGAATTTTTTTTATGGGTCTTTCCTTCATAAAATTTATCCATCGATTTCTTTTCACTTGGCTATCACCTCTAGGTTCATATCACTTTCGCTTTTGATTGGCATTTTATTGAAAAATGAAATGGACATCCTATTCTCAATAGCATTGATATTATTAATGAGGATTTGATAACTATTGTGTTCCACTAAGTTTCTTTGAAGGGTCTTTGAACTTGTGCAAAACTCATTTGCTGGATAAATAAGAGAATCGGAGTATTCGATTTTGTCCATTCTCTTAAGAGTTGAGAAGGTAGGGATTACTTGACTTTGCATATCTCCTTGAGGGTTATACTTCATGTATCGAGCTAGTTACTAGCCTTCGCCTGCTCTTTGCTCACACTTTTGAAGTGCTCAAAGTGTTTACACTCATTGCATTGAGTTAGATATTGTGATTCACCTTCTCATTGCTATTAAACTTCTGTAATGCAATAAGTTTTGCTCGAAAAGAGTAAAAGTTTGCCCTAACTTGGAGCAAGTCTCTAATAGATTTGGTCGCCTTTGGGATGATACCATCTTCTCCATCATCTCTATCGCCTACTCCTTTGAATAGAAAAGGTATAACACCATGTACTACCTAGTTTGTTCCTTGGTTGAGTACTCTTGTATCGACCCTAAGTTTTTTATTTTTAATTATCTTGATAAGAAACCTATTGACACCGATCTTATGAAGTTCCTTAGTTTCTACCCTTTAACCTTATCTCGGTACTTGGAGTTTGCCTCTATATACTCCACTTCCTCAACCCCTTTCATGACTAAATACTTTTTCTTTATGAGAGCAAGGGATAATGACTCCATGAAAGTCTCACCTATACGGTACCATAATACTGCTATGCCTATGACCCTACTATTTGTCATTTTGCATATGTGTTTCTTTCTTCACGATTGGTAGATCCACTCCTACGTTATTGTGATACTCCTTTGAGTCCATCTTCATTCTAGTTGATGCTTGGTTTTGGATAATCGAGTCCCTCTGGACTCATCGTCGCTTCCTCACACCTTTTGACCACTTGCTTTAATACTTTTATGTTCTCCAAGTAGTTCTCTTTAGTTGATGGAAAGACATATTGCAACTCTTATATATGACCTCTGCCATCATGTTGTAAGGCTCACTCTGATTTTGTTCTCCTTAGCTTCCTTGATAGCAATATTCGCTTATTTGGCCGTCCTTTGACATATTGAGCTCCCTTAAATGAATATGAGCTATGTAGTAGTCTAACTCTCCAGTCGCTTTGATCATACTTCTGTATGATCAATTCTCCTCCCCATGAGACTCACAAGTACTTACATAGAATTCTCCCTCGATGGTACATAGCCCTTATATACTAATGACCAAGGCTTTCATCCGATGTAAAATTCAATACACGCACGAAAGACACGCCTCTGTGGTACTATAACATTCACTTCTTGAATCCATAGCCCTTCTTACCATCATGTTGTTCACTGAAGTAGAGCTCCCAATAGCTCCCAATCATACCTTCGAATAATCAAGTCTCTCGTGAGACGTCTCCCATGTGTGTCACATTTCCTCGAACTATTCCATCATAATCCACTGCACCATTGTCATACACTTAGTTGAAATTGCCTAAGTGGTAAGGCACCCTTACGGCAAAGTCACAGACTTAGCTGGAGTTGCTTAAGTCGTAAAGCACCCTTGCGCCAACTTTGATTAGACTTAGCTGAGATTGTCTAAATCTTGAGGCGCCCTTGTGATGTACGCATTCGCTAAGGGTCAACCAAGTTGTAACCTTATACAGGTCCCGAAGGACCTATAAAATAGAAAGTTGATTAGTTTGGAAATGAGCGACGGATAAGCTCCGACGTCTCGCGAAGAGGGAACCTTTACCAGTAATCCAACAATCACTTGGAGTGCATGAGAGAAAAAGAGAAAGGAGAAAAATAAGAACTTTAGAGGGGTGAATGAACTGCTGCAAGTATGCAAATAACTACCCCTCGGGTGTTGCGCGTGAAGATAAATTTTTATTAAGTTGACGTGCAAACTTATGAAGATTGTTCAATGGCCGACACTACCCCGAAGCCCCATCCCCCATGGTGCCACTTGGGTGGTTCCAAGGGGCTGAGATGACTGACGTTTTGTGGGCAACAGCGGTCTACAAAAAATAGACAATGGCACGTGAAAATGGAGCCATTTTGGGGCAGTTTTATTCGGTGCTGTGAGTGGTCATACTGCAGCACTGCGAACTACCATGGCTTATATTCTTACAAGAAAAACACTCAAACTAAGGCAAAACAGGCTGCCAAGGATCTATACAAAGTATGCAAAAGTGACGAATGGTTCGTTGAACTAAGTTGTTACGGGTGCGCGATGATCGTTTGTGACATTCTCCCCCACTTAAATTGTTGACACCCTTGTCGGCACTTGTTAGTAGGTTTTGATAGTTGCTTCTTTATATCAGAGGGTATCTTCAGGCTCTCAGCTGGCTTCAGTTTCGGGAAGCTTTCACCACTTCACCAAGTACTCAGTCTGCTCAGCTCCGTTGGGTAGCTTTGTCTTACGATCCACTAAAATAGTTTTAACTTGCTTCTTGTAGGAGGCTCTGGTGGGGGATAGCCGAGTTGGAACACTTCGGGAAGTATCTTATGGATCTGAGTGGTAGACTTTCAAGTTGCTGACATGAAAAATATTATGAATTTTGAGCCACACTAGCAGTTGTAACTTGTAGGAGACATTGCCCACCCTATTGATATTGGGAGGGGACCTTCATACTTGCGCACCAATCCTTTGTGCACTTTGTGCCTAAAGAATTGGAGTGATGCTGGTTAGAGCTTTGCCAACACCAAATTATCGACTTTGAATTCCTATAGTTGCCATCCCAAGTCTGCCCATTTCTTCATCTTTTTGGCTGCCTTCTCCAAGTAAGCCCGCACAATATCTGCATTTCGGTGCCATTCTTTTGTAAAGTGATATACAGACGAACTATTCCTAGTATAACTAATAACCAATGTGTAAGGAGTTGACGGCTGTTGTCCTGTGATGATCTCGAATAGGCTCTTGTTAGACGCAGAGCTCCATTGCAGGTTGTAGGAGAATTGAGCTATGTCCAATAGCTTCACCTAATCTCATTGATTGACACTCACGTAGTGCCGAAGATATCGCTCCAAGAGCGAATTTATCCTCTCAGTTTGGCCATCCATCTGGGGTGGAGGCTTATGGAGAAGTATAGCTTAGATCCCAACAATTTGAACAACTTGTTCTAGAATCATCCCAGGAACTGAGCATCTCGATCACTGATGATATTGTGCAGGACTCCTCAATACTTTACCACATTCTTCATCATCAACTTGGCCACCTCATCTACTGAATAGTATAGGTGTGCAACAATGAATGTTGCATATTTCGAAAACCGATCGACTACCATGAGTATTGATCCGAGTCCCCCTACTACCAGCAATCTTAATACGAAGTCTAAGGAAATGCTTTCCTACGGCCTTTCTGGTACGGGCAACGACTCCAAAAGTCCCACCGGCTTCTGCTGCTCTACCTTGTCCTATTGGCAAGTAAGGCACGTTCGAATATACTCCACATCCATCCTCATCTTTGGCTAGTAAAAGGCCTTCTCTACGGGAGCTAATGTTCGGTGAATGCCCGGATATCCTGCCCAAAGGGAATTGTGATACTCTTTCAAAAGTTAATGCCTCAAATTGTCCACTCGAGGGATATAAACTATTGGTTATAGGTGTCCTATAAACTAATCACGTGAGTGATGGCACCTGTGACATGTTACGTCGATCTCGTTGCATATTATTATTGGCATTTTTCTCACATTATCTGGATGAATATTGTGATGTCCATGGATCTATGCAATGGGAATCGGATCATGATGAGATCACGATAATGAGACCGATATACCTTTAAACACAGATCCTAAATCATCTTGGTCATAGGTTACTCGATGAGGACATTGAGATAATCGGATAAATATTAATTGTAGGTGTCCTACAAGCCAATCACGTGAGTGATAGCACCTGTGACATGTTACGTCGATTTCTTCGCATATTATTATTAGCATTTTTCTCACATTATCTGGATGAATATTGTGATATCTATGGATCTATGCAATGGGAATCAGATCGTGATGAGATCACGATAATGAGACAGATATACCTTTAAACACAGATCCTAAATCATCCTGGTCATAGGTTACTCGATGAGGGCATCGAGATAACCAAATAGACTTGTGCGCTGTGTACTTGTCTATATGATAGAGGTGACTGATCTCATAGTCGCTTGTGTGGGGACATTAGAGGTACATTGCATGTGCTCATTGGAGAATGAGTTCACTGATTGATTCGCTTGCAGAATGCTGTATGGTTAATGATATCTAATGTTAGACAGCGATTTCGTAGTCTCAGTAGTGTGTCTGGTCCTTAGACTTGAGGCACCAAAGATGCCTTATTTGAGTACTTCATTCTTTGACGCCAGACTTACAGGTTTGGAGAGCTCTAGATCTGGTATAGCCGGTTCTCGGGAATGATAGCCAACCTTACGAAGGTAATTATGTGTCAATAGAGGATCATCAACTCCTGGTATCATGAGAGATATATCCCGCGTATGCTCGCTCAGGCAAAATCTTTAGCTAGGGTCGTTCAGATTGAGAGAGAAGGAGTTCTCCGGGAGAATCCAATTAGAGTGACACTCGAACAGGATTTTGTATGGGCCTGACTTTACCATGCCCAATATATGGTCTCCGGGATATTAAATGAATGAGGGACTATAGATACATGGTAACTGAGGATAGACAGGTATGATGTATTAGATCCCCCTGTACCGTTATGGGACTATGGCGTAGTGGCCTAGTACGTCCATAGTCGATGAGTCGAGTGAATTATTATGGAAATAATAATTCACTATATTAGAAGGTGTTTTGAGTCAGAAGGAGTTCTGACAGAAGTGACTCACGGCCAGCTCGGTATCGGGCCTAGAGAGTCATACATATAAGGTGGATGTTACGACAAGTAGAGGTGTGGATATTAGATATCTGCGAAGCCCCTAGTTTGGATCCTATGGATGAGATCCAATTGGATAATTGGATTAGATCCAATTGGATAATTGGATGAGATTCAATTAAATGATTGGATAAGATCCAATTAGATGAGATTAAATTAGATCCTGTGGATAAGATCCAATGAGATCCAACTGGATAGAGATCTAGTGTGAACAGGATCTGTTAAGGATAAGCTTCCTCCACCTCTATAAATAGGAGGAACCTTTTGGTTCATAGGCTGAGAGCTCTTGGTAGTCATCCTCCTATTCTCCTCAGTCTCCTCTCCTCCTCCTTGGCTCTGGCAGCCTTATGATGTATGTGAAGAGAGATCCCACGGTGATCTTAGGAGCATCGTTGCTGCGTTCACTGTGTGGATTACCGCTAGAGAGGAGTACGCTAGTGCTCCTTCATCCTCTTCATCGGATCTAGAATTTTCGAGGATATACGATCTCCCCAAGCAACGCTTCTGACATGATACATGCGAATTTTTTGGATTTACGATTTTTGCATACTAATCGTCGCACGATGACCAAGTACGTAATTATGAAAAATATGATCTTGTTTTTGTTTTTGTTTTTGTTTTCCCAATTTCCCAGCATAAACTCTATTCTCTTTTGTATAGATGAGTCCCTCCTGGACCCAAAATCGTCGTGCCTTATCTTCTTTGATTAATTACACCATGATTACTGCTTGGGGATCACTGTGCAGTCTATCCTTGATCCTGGATAGGAAGTTGGAGTGCAACTGACTTGTTTGGCCTCTACCCTCCAGCTGCATGGCATTTACCCTCTCCACTTTCTAGCTCAATGCATCGGCTTTGATATTTGCTCTTCTAGGCTTGTACTCCATTGCCATATCAAATTCAGCTAGAAAGTTCTGCTATCATGTTTACTTTGGAAAGAGTTTCTTTTGAGTCTAGAAGTAATTTAAAGCGATGTTGTCCATCCTCAGCACAAATCACGATCCGAGAAGGTAGTATCGCTAAACTTGTAGACAATGGACCATCGCTGTTATCTCCTTCTTGGGCACCGGATACCGTCGCTCGGTCTCGTTGAGCTTGCGGCTCTCATAGGCCATTGGATGATCCTCCTATATGAGTACTTCCCTAGTAGCGAAGTCTGAAGCATTTATATAGACTTCGAAGGGCTTCCCATAGTCTAGCAATTTGAGCACCGGTTCTTCTAAAACAGCAACCTTTAGATCTTGAAATGCAACTTCACATTTGTCGGACCATCTCTAAGGCTACTCATTTTTCAGCAACTCCGTCAGTGGAGCTGTGCACTTCAAATACCCAACTATGAAGCACCAATAGTAGTTGACGAAACTAAGGAAGGATCTCAGCTCTGGCACCTTCTTTGGAGTTCGTCATTCTGCAACAACTTGCACTTTTGATTTGTTGATTTGAATGGAACCATTATCGATTCGATACCCCAAGAATACGATCTCCATATGAGCAAAGTAGCACTTCTCTCTTTTTATGAACAAAGTGTTCTTCCTTAGAACCTTGAAAATTGTTCGAATATGCTTGATATGCTCCTCAAGTGTTTAGCTGTAGATGACTATATCATCCAAATAGACAACCATAAACTTGTCCAAATATAAATAGTTGGTTCATAAGAGTGCAGAATGTGGCTGGAGCATTGGATAAGCCGAAAGGCATCACCAAGAAGTCAAATGCTCCATACCTGGTCACATAAGTAGTTTTTGCTTCATCGCCTTCAGCAATGTGCACCTACTAGTACCCCGACCAAAGTTCGAGTTTAGAGAAATACTTTACTTTGCCCAGTTGGTCAAACAAATCCACGATGAGCAAAATGGGATACTTGTTCTTCCCCATCACCTTGTTGAGAGCTCGATAGTTTACGCATAGTCGGAGGCTCCCATCCTATTTCTTCTGGAAGAGAACTAGAGCTTCGAATGGTGCTTTGGAACTGTGGATGAAACCACCACTTAGTAGTTCATCTAACTGCTTTCTGAGCTCTGCCAACTCGGGTGGAGACATGCGATATAGTGATCCCGCTGGAACCTTCACTCCTGGCTCCAACTTAATATGATGATCCACGCCTCTGCGTGGTGGCAGAGTTTTCGGCAACTCAGGTGGCATAACGTATGTGAACTCTTTCAAAACATTCACCACTGCAGTAGGGTCTTGAATGACCTTCTCGTCGAGTGGCTTTAGCTTCGTATTACCCACGAAGGTTAACTCTCCTTTACGTACCCTTTTCTTCACTTGCAATGCTAATAGTTATTAGGGGTCCTTGGTTCCTCTATGAGAGACGGGAACCACGCAGGGGTTATCACTTCCCATCAGACATAGGGAGTCTAGGAATGACATTGGCACCAATTTCATCGCGCGCATGAACTCTATTCCAAGAATCACTTAGAAGTTGTCCAATAGCACAAACATCATGTTTGTGCTCCCACTCCATATTCCAATCTTGATTTTTGACTCCCTTTGCTAGCCCGAAGATCCGCTTGGCCTCCGAGTTCATTGCCTTCATCCAACTTGAGTTCTTCTCCAAGATCAGCCCAAGTCGCTTTGCTTCTCAGTTAGCAATAAAGTTGTGGGTAGCGTCCGTGTCTATCATCGCATGAGTTATTTGGCCATTGAGCTTGATATCCACGTACATTAGCTCACTGCTCCCTGCTTTTTATTCTTTTGCTTTCATGTTCTCCCCCACTTGACCCCGCAATATATTCAACAAACGCATTGTTCCAATCTGGGGTCCTTGCGACTCCTCGTTGTCGCTACTGGATTCTGAGCTACTTGAACTGAAAGCGACGGCCTTGCCCTTGTCCAATTTGGGGGGATGGATAGAAGCTATCAAGGCATTGAGTGCTTGTTTCTATGGGCACTCCCTCACCATGTGCGTCCCTCCATACATGAAACATTCGCTAGGTTTTGAGGCCTTGTCTTTTGAGCTTAGTCCTTTATGGGAACTCTTCTTCCTTTGCTCGCCCCGGGGCTCCTTCCCTCGAGCATATTTTAGAGGGCAATTTCCTGAGGGTTGTTTCTTCTTCCCTGAGTCTTTCGAAGAAACAAAGTCGGTGAGCCTTTCTGCGGTTGCAATTGCCTCAATCATATCAATGACATTCCATCGATATAGTTCCTGTTAAGCCAACAGCTTCAAGCTATTGAGAAAGTTGAATAACTTATCTTTTTCAGACATGTCTTGGATGTTCAGCATCAGTGCAGAAAATTATTTCACATAGTCCCAAATAGAAGTCGTTTGACAGAGTTATCTCAACTTTCTTCTTGCGATGAACTCTGTATTCTCAGGTAGGAATTGAGTTCTCAACTCTCGCTTCAAATCTTTTCATGTGTCAACTCGATACCGACCTTGTTGGATCTCCTCCCAACGAGTCCACCAAAGTTGTGCATCTCCATTCAGATACATGATTATTATCGAAACTTTGGTGTCTTCAGAGTCAGGCCTTGTAGCTCAGAAGTATTGTTCTATGTCGAACAGAAAATTCTCAAGCTCCTTAGTATCTCTAGCACCCTTATAACAATGTGGCTTGGGTGCTCTCAAGCTTTATGACGGTGCAATGAGGGTGTTGCTCCCTCTCGCATTTAGCGTCCTTGTGAGCAAAGTTACTCTGGAAGTCAGTTCCGCCATAACTTCCTGCAGATGTTGCATAGAGTCCTTGGTATCATCCGTTAGTCAATCAACTAGGGCCTCAACCTTATCAATCTGGGATTGAGCTTTTTCTTGCGGACTCTCTACCTCAAGAAGCCTTCGTTGGCCTTGGTAGAGTTCCTCCAAGCTCGCTTCAAGAACATCCAAACGGGTTTCTGCCATTGTGAGTCTCTCTTTATGGCTCATTTTCCCGGTTGGCGCTTTAAATTGTGCGTCATCTGCTCGCGGCGAGTAGCCAACTTCTCGATCATCATGTTCGTTATCGCGCTCCTCCTGAGCGGCTACAGCAGTAAGGGAGCGAGTTTGCACTTGCAGCCCACTTGCGGCTACTTGGGGCAACAGTCCGGCTTGCCCCATTTTGCTTAATTCGTCATGATATTTTGCCATGGCAAGATTGTAAAGTTTTTTCGCTGCTTGCTCGAATTGCTTGTTGGCTCTGATACCACAATGCCACACACTTAGTTGGAATTGCCTAAGTGGTGAGGCACCCTTGCGGCAAAGTCACTGACTTAGTTGGAGTTACCTAAGTCATGAAGCACCCTTGTGCCAACTCTCATCAAACTTAGCTAGAATTGCCTTCGTCTTGAGGTGCCCTTACGACATACACGTCCGCTAAGGGTCAGCCAAGTTGCAATCTCGTACAAGTCCCAAAGGACATGTAAAATAGAAAATTGATTAGTTTGAAAACGAGTGACAGATAAGTCCCAACATCTCGCAAGGAGGGAAGCTTTATAAGCAATTCAACAAACACTTAGAGTGCATGAGGGAAAAGAGAGAAAGAAAGAAAACAAGGACTTAAGAGGGGTGAATGAGCAATTGCAAGTCCGTAAACAACTACTCCTCGGGTGTTGGGCGCAAAGGCAAGTTTCCGTCAAGTTGACATACAAACTTATGCAGATTTCTCAATGCTCGACACTACCTCGAAGCCCCATCCCCTATGGTACCACCCGGGTGGTTTCAAGGGGCTGAGATGACTGACGTTTTGTGGGTAGCAGCGATCTGTAGAAAACAGACTTTGGCACGCGAAAATGAAGTCATTTTGGGGCAGTTTTGCCCAATGTGATGAGCGATTATACTGCAGCGCTGTGAACTGTCATGGCTTACATTTTTACAAGCAAAACACTCTAAAACTAAGGCAAAACAGGCTGCTAAGGATATGTACAAGCATATAAAAGTGACGAACGGTTCATTGAACGCAATTGTTGTGGGTGTGCGACGATCGTTCGTGACATTGTGTCACCTCCTGATGATATCTCTATTGTATTTTAATCTGTGGGATATACTCGAATTGTAATCTCTCTATGTGTGGCCTTTGCCAGCACATAGTGGGGCCTCTACCACCTCCGATTATGTTCACTTCTCTGACAATCAACCTTCATATATCTATTATCGAGTTACACTTAGATGAAGCACAGCTCTAGAATAGTCCATCACCTAGCAACTCCCAAAGCCCACTAACTTCGCTGAAGTTAGTGCACCATTGTCTAGATCTTGGGTCTTTTGCCCCCTCAAGCACAATCTCCAATGCACACTTCCTTCGTGATAACTTGAATGGTAGTACTACGGTATATTCTTTAAGAGTACCTACCTCCGTGTCCTCTTGCCCTGTGTCAAGGCCTTCTGATCCTATCTTTACTTCCGTAAGTTGAATCACCTTATTTCCTCCATCAAATGCTTTACTGAGATAAGGTGCATGTGTTTCGAAGCATCCTTCATCTGTTTCATCAGAATAAGGGACCTATAGAATGACATGATCTCGCTCTTATCTCTGCAAGAGTTCACATCCTTGACCCAAAGAAAGCTTCGTGCCTCCGCTCCATACTTCATCTTCTATGTTAACTCTCTTTAGGCAGCTTAGGCATTTCATTAAGTTTTACCTAAGTTGCTCCACCTCTCGATTTTGATTGAGTTGATGGTGGCTCTTGCACTCACCATTCCACAAATCAGCCCTCCATTGAGTCCAATTTTCACATTGGCTCAAGTGTATCTTCGTTTGGTATTGTCTTGAGTCACTCGCTCACTTGATCTCGCAATGTGTTCATCAACGCATTACCTTATGCGAGAATATATGACGAGTCCTCGTCGCTCGCTCGATCTGTCGAACTTTATGAAGTTATTATCTTCGCATCCTTCCCTTTGGAAGTTTTTAAGGCCACTATCCCCTTGTGCTACTCCGGCTTGCTGAACAAACTGTGCATTATTCTACCCCCGTGAACACACTTGTTAGATTATGACTCTTCGCTAATAAAGCCCTCGTTGCACCTCTTAAGGTCGATATGTTGAACTTACTAAACATGCTGAAAAGAAAGTTTTAATGTTCTATAGCATCGAGTTTCGATCACGGGATGACTATGGATAGTCCATTATCCACATACAAGCTCTCATATAAGTATTAAATTCTTCAAGTTAATAATTCCCCTCGCCTTTGTAAACTTTACAAAACTCTTTCAATCATTAAGCAACTCATCCCACCTTACACGGTCTCATTTTTTGCTTAGTGCCCCGCTTACTTTGAGCACCGTTAAGTTTGGTTGCCAATGTTGAGCTACGGTCACGCTTATTAGCTGTCCTCAATGCAACCCTGTTAGGGACTCCATGTTTACATGTCAAGTGTTTCCAAGTATACTTATCCTGCTTTGACACCATTTATTACGAACTTAACTGATTTTGCTTAAGTCATGTGACACCCTTGTGTGTCCATCTACAAAGGGCCAACCTTCACAAAATTTCTTGTAGTCCCTTAAGGACTTATGTAAAAAAAAGACAAATTAAAGAAAGCGTTAAACTCGGGATCCACAAGCAACTGTTACTTTCAACAAACACTTTATATAAACAATACAAATTACAAACATAAACTTTATAAGTTTAAATGATCGCACGACAAAGGGTCCAAGGTGGTCCATCACGACCAAAAGTCTCCACAAGTACCCACATAACACTACTACGGAACAAAATAGCTAATCAACCTTAAACATTACCATAGAGACCTATATAGTCATGTGTTATAAAAGCCTACAAAGATTACCAAACTTACTATAAGCTCTTTATATGCTATGTAAAGGATGAAAAATTCCTAAAATGACATACTTGAGTATTATATCAAACACTCTGTTTATATCGATCACAACAAGACAATAAAGCAAATATACCTATGCAATATCTTACATTAATAAACCTAGAACGATCATAAAAGCCAATCAAAGATTACCAAACTTACTATAAGCTCTTTATATGCTATGTAAAGGATGAACAAAATTGAAAGACACGAACATACATGAGTATTATATCAAACACTCTGTTTATATCGATCAAAACAAGACAATAAAGCAAATATACCTATGCAATATCTTAAACATCTCAACAGTAATAAATATGGCAACAAAGCAAATATACCCATGCAATATCTTAAACATCTCAACAGTAATATCTCATTCTTCAGTTTTTATCGTCTCAAGCTCTGCAGATCTCGAAATCTGAAAAAGAAATAAATGCAATGCTTCGAAAACTTGCAATTAACTTGTAAAGGTTGCACACATGATAAGCCAACCAAACCCACGCCAAAAACTATATACAAACATGGAGTTCCCGTAGAGAATGAAGAACAGCGCAGTAAAAACAAAATTTTAAATGAAAAAAAACGTTACTAATCTTAGGAAGGGCCCTACAAGATGTTTGGTACTTGTGAAGCAAGTTTTAGCTGCAACTCCTTGATCTTTGAGCATAGCTCAGTTTTCTGCTCCTTGTAGCTCTGGAGCAAGAAATCTTTCCCATCTATTACTTCCTTCAACTCCTGCACTTCTCTCTTCAACATCTCGATCCTCTCTCTCTCTGCTTTTGCTTTCTCTGCTCCAACACAGTTTACTTCCATGCCATCAACATTGTCAGGATACCCGTTCATGAACCCATTTGTAGCTTCGTGATGCCATTGTCTTGCCTCTATGGATTTCACAGGCGAGACCACCTCTGCAACACAATGGTCAGCAATGACCTTTCTTAGCTGCTGGATCTCTCTTTCAGAATTAAACAAGTCTCTGCCAGTGCAATCTAGTTGAGCCTGCAGATGTGCCGATTGGGACAATTGAATGTTCAGAGAATTCTGAAGGTCTGTTATCTGGGCCTGCATTTCCATGATCATTTCATCCCGTCTCTTGAGCTGTTGGCGTAGTTTTTGGATCACCTCTCTCTTGCTATAGATATCAGATCCAGATTCTGAGATGCAGGGGGAGCCTGAGCTGTTTGAGTGGTGCAACGGCTTCCTGGGCATCTCAAGACGATCGGGCGATGATATCCACATCACACTTCCAACATCTTTATTTTGTTCTGCTGCAGGGATTTCTACCAGTGTGAGGGAGACATCTGCCCCGTGTGCCACTGGATTTTTGGGTTGCTTGACGTCCACTCTGCCTTCTGAAGTACCTATAGCACATCAATCATGGAAAAGGCTAAGTCAAAAGATTGAAGGCGCACCGCAGAACATCTACAACAATGAAGCACAGATACAAATATAGGATGCATACGACAATCATGGAAAAGGCCAGGTCAAAGATTGAAGACGCACTGCATGATATCTACAACCATGAAGCACAGATACAAAAATAGGATGCATACAAAATGTATGATACAGCTGTTGGATACATGCAGATGAAAACTTAAAATTTCGCTTTGTTTTTGCCAGTTCTCCCAGGCCTTTTAGTCCCTGATGGGGAAGGAAAGAAAGGGCTTCCTTCACTTATAACTACTCATCAGCCTTTATCCATTTGGGCTTGGAAAGAGAAGTGTGTTGTGATTAAACTTTAAAGAGCTTCTTCAAACTGCTGGACTGGACCAAAGTAGGCCAGGTTGATAAGGATGTGGGTTGAACTTAATTCAAGCCGAACCCTGTTACCTAGACCACACCTAAATGGTTCCTTGACTGTTTAACATTTAAAAGGGTGCATCCATTGGACCTAACCCATTTGGAAGCACCCTTTCAGGCAGTCAACAGTTCTCTGACTTGTTGAATTCTCACTTTCTCTTTCCAACTCAACCTCGGTCCTTTTTGGTTTAGGTTTGAGTTGAATCAAATCACATCTAACCAAGAGTTGATGTACAACCAATCAATTATATGATTCTGCTACTACTTACAATCTATGCTGTAAATCCTACAATTGATGTGAACTTGAGGTTAACATAAAATAGTGTATCCACACCTCACCGATGAATGCTAATCAGAAATACATTGGTAACTTGAATACCATCTTGGGATGAAAGGTGTTCCTTAAAAGTGGACTTATTTCAGTGCATTATTCACAAATGACTCAGCTCATGCCAGTTCATATATCATTCAGCATGAGATCCATTTTATATATGAAAACCAAGCTCGGACTCAATCTCAAGAGGAACCTTAATTTGAAGAGGCTTGCTCAAGAGCCGGCTTGAATAGGCTCAATATATCTAATATTACTATAACACTAAACTTATTCATTGAGCATTCAATTTGTTTGGTTGTTATATAAGAATTATGGGAAAATTGATATTTCAAAAAGAAAAGAGAAATATATATGAAATTTATACCATCCTTGAAGCAAATATGATGGTTTTGAAAAGTAGAATGATCATTTAGATCTTGGTTAGTTGTTATTAAATTTTTTTGTTAAACAAAACATAAAACTATATAAATTTGACTATGGCTTGAATCAAGCTTGAATTTAGCATTAGACCAACTTGGATGATAAGATATGATCCCATTATTATGCCACTTAATAGCATGAGCTTCAACTTTACTTAAAATTGGATAAACTTAGGCCCAGTCAACTGTAAATGATTTGAACATGCATTAACTTAGCTTGGTAAATTGGAAAATTAACTGAGAATAAACAAAGCTTTCAGTTTGAATACAGTTTCACTGAGCTTGAAAGAAGGTTCAATAAGTATGTTATATTATTGCTTGACAAATGTAATGTATTTTATATTATTGGCTACATTTACATAACAATCTATATATGACAAATGTAATGTATTTATTGATTAAGACACTACACCATACAATTAAAATATATGCCAACAAGAACGTCTAAGAATACAGCTCTTACTGCTAAAGCCATTAGAGTTCAATTTAATGTATATTTTATTTAGAGAAAATGCCAAAAACTATCATGCACCATATATCAACCATGTCAAAGACTTTAGGCTACTATATGAAAAACTTAATAGAAAGACCTTGACAGATGTAGCTTGAACTAATATTAGTTTTAGATGCCAAGCAAGAAAAGTCATGTGGCCTTGCTATTGATAACCAAAAGTAAATACATGACACTGATAAGTCTACTCACTGTAACATCATCATTAAATCTGTGTATGGATATGCTGAAAGGCAGCCTATAGATGTGGTTGTTAAACAATTTGAGTTGATAAAAATTAGTAATTATAGAGAGATAGATGAAGGCTATAAAACTTAGCTAGAAGCAATAAAAGATATTATAATGCTCTTGATTTAAATAGAAATAATTACATTACATAGGTTTTAATGATAAGAAAAAAATATCCATGTAGCCAACTCCAAGTAGTTGATACATTTTAGCTTATTATTGTTGCTGTCGCAATTGTTCATGTTCATGTGCCACATCATAAGAAAATGCACCAATCAAGAATTAATTCTATGGCAATTGCAATATCTCCATAAATAGACCATACAAATTTAAGAACTTGAGCGAAAAAGCACCTTTGTTTTGATACTTCGTCTATATGAAATTTGTAGAGGGTTTTCCAAGACAACACACCTGAGAGACAGTAGCAACATGCTTCCTCATCCTGATTAAAGTGATAAAGGCTTGAATGCAATTGGCATGCGCCTGAGCTTTTCTTGGATGCAGATTTTCTATATTCTGTGTGGACAACTATAACATTTAATATTAAGCACATCTTTAAGAAATAATATGCCAATACAGCACTGGCACAGGTTAAACCTTTGTGGGCAGTATCTTGTCTTCTTATCTGAAAGGCCTTCTTGAGCTTACATCCTAGACTTACTGTTAGTGTGCTCAGCAATGCACTGCCTGCAATAAGAACCCAATTTGGCCCTTCCTGTTGTACATGATTCAGCTTTTTAACTCTCTGTATGGATGCATTTGCTTTTGATGTCATCTTAAACCTGTGGCTAGAGGAAAAGTGATTGACAAGTTAAGTTGATCTGCACCAAAATCCAATAAGGAGGCTAAGAATCTAATATGACAATTATCAGAGAAGATATTCATTTATCGAGCTCCAAAATAATGGCTATTTACATTTCTACACATACATATTAGTCAAATCAATAAGAAACAAAGTTACCTCAGCTCTTAATGCACATATTAGGCATGAATACTTATCCTCCATCTGATCTTCTCTTCATTGCTTAGTTATTTATTCTTGTTTTAACCTAGATATCTTGCAAACAAAACCTTTCCTTTCAAAATCAAAACAAAAGAAATTTCTCAATATATTAATAAGACATCAAGCACATTTATAATTTTCCTAGTTTCTTTTTCTCTTCTGTGCTCATGACAATCTTGATTGCTTTCATATCTCAGATTATGTTCGCTGACACCAACATGATTTCATCCCTCCGGTTCATGCTAAAAATCTTGATTAGCCAACTGTTACAACAACAACAAAACCATAAGTATCAATTATTTGTGATCGGCTACATAACTTTTTTCCCACAATCGAGGCATAACCAGTTAACTCAAAAACATAAATAACCAACACTACAATAATAGGGAAAACCTAAATTTATAGAAGCCCTAACATTACATAGGTATTAGCTAAGGTTAGCCCCTTAATTATATTCCTATGACTGTTTTACACTGTGTTCTCATGTATGGATTACACAGGTATTAGCTAAGGTTAGCCCCTGAATTATATTCCTATGACTGTTTTACACTGTGCTCTCATGTATGGATTATTGATTCCTAAACAAAAATAAAGAAACAACAACTGTTATAATAATATGATGCGTGAATTGGGAATTTAATTCATGTACCCTTTTGTTACATATCATTTGTTTAACAAATCACCTCTAATTATGTCTCTGATAGCAAGCTCCTAAGTTTCTGTAAAAGGACTTCTTTTGTAAAACAGTATCCTTTACAACAGAAGATATTGTAGCCCTAGCCACAAGGCAAACGTTTTGATTTTTTTTCTATCCATGCTTGTGATCATTTTGATTGCTATTATCTTCATATAACACATGTTGTTCAGTATCCTTGTTCTGGTTTCATACAAGCATATAGCTAAAATCTCAATCACCTGATTCAAACTTGGGTAATAGCATGGCAGAAAAACATAAACGTGGAGTGTTGCTTCCTATCAATTCTTATAACCAATTCACCGGGGGATAAAGTTAATTATACATCAGGCCTTCCTCAACACAACTAAATCTGATACAAGAGTCAAAATCAAATGTGGATCAAGCATTTTGTTTGTTTCAAATCCTACATGACATAGACCCTTCTCTTTCCAACACAAACCCTTCCTTTCCTGAAAATGCAACTATTTCTTTCCTATCATGATTAAGATAACAAAAGAGGACAATGAGAATCACACAGAAAAATGCTGCACCAACGTAGCTACCGCTTCCCAGTTCAAATAATATCCATAGCCAATTCCATAACCTTCAAGAAGAAGAAACAGAGAACAAGTTTTCCTTAAGAAAACATCACAAATCAACCCAAGTCAATCAAATACATTATCAATATAAAGACCCATCGATCGAGCGCCGAGAAACGACTCCACCAATCTAACAATCAAGAACTCAGCCGCCCCATGGCGCACAGAGAGGGAATCGATCGGGCAACATCACGAGATCAGGAGCGGAAATAGGAGGAGGAGGATACGAATCAGTCGATCGTACCTCGTGGGGGCGGAATCAGCGGCTGCGACGATCGATCAGATCTCTCGCCCGCAGCAGTTGTGTGTGTGTGGTACGTTCAGGTGTGGAAGTGCTAACCAGTCGATGGAATCGCCTCCCTTCTCTTCTACTGAGGATTCAGCGGCAGTTTGCGTCCCTCCTCTTTCTCCTGCTGCTCCTCCGTTACGGCCGCGCATGCCGCCAGATAGCTGTCGTTGTTGCCTTCGCCCTCGGAGACCCGATCTCCCGTGCGGGCGCCCGCATATAAATACCGGCCTCCCGCGGCCCCGCGAATTCACAGCCCACTAGTAATATAAATATTCAGATTTATATATATAATATAAATTTAATTAATTAATAGAAATCTAAAAAATTGTGATATTAATAATCATGACTCTAATAAAGTGTAAGATTGCAATTTAGGATTTGAATCCAAAGACCTATGATATTTTGAAGTATGTATTCTTTAATTATATTACCTTATTAACACTCTAAGAACATAAATGCTTCTAATTAATAACTATTATGAACAGTATAAAGAGAATATTTTCTGACTTGGCATGATTCGATCGATTGATTGTTATGAATCAGTTTAATCGAGCCAAATTATTTGATTAGTTGTTGAAGAGTTGGAAGTATGGTGTCTCTTTACAACCTAGTTTGTAATATGTTTATAACAGTAAAAATTATTTATAAAACATATATACATGATAACTCGATTTAATCTCAAGTCGAAAATAAACATCGACTCATAAGAGCTCCTTGAATATCCTAATACCAACTTGAACTTAAACATTCTGGATCAAACCAAATTATTAGACAAACTCACCTGCAAATAACACAGTAATAATGAGCAAATTTCTTTGTAGTAATGACTAGTGCAGAACTGGAACAGTACTTGAGCAAGGGACATCAGCACTCACTTGTACAGAACTGAAGCAGTACCTGAGCTAAGCCGCAAACAGTACTGCGAATGATGTTAATTAGGCCAATGTGCATCAAACTTCACACAACAAATGAAGTCCTGCATTGCACCGTACAAAATGCTTTGTTAAGATGCTTTTTACAAGACCAGCAAATCCTATTTGTTTCTTAGACAACTGGTTGGAAGTACATCAACTCTTGGAGATCAAAATGAAATGCTGAAAAGACTGACCTCGACCATTTCAGAGAAACAAAGCCAACACACACGAGAAGTAAAAAAGAAAAGCAGTTTATGGCTAAAAAGCCGCATGGTTACCAATAACTTTATCCAAAATTTAATTTGCCAAACTAAAAATGAGATGATGCTTTGGAAACACTTTGCAACACAACATATTTATTGAACAATCATGGGCAGACATCAGAACCTTGTGCTTGCTTCCATTGCGTGCTCGTGCACAAAATCCCAGCTCTGCTAGGCATGTTGTCCATGATTTGATTATATTAGCTCCCACTATATATACATTGATTGAAACTATATATATATATATATATATATATATATATATCTATATATATATATATATATATATATATATATCATACAGACCTAAAGCTGAAGGACCATTGTTCTTCATTCAAGAACAAAGTGGTTTTAGCCTGAACATGTGTGGAAGCTGTGGGATAATATTATCCTGATGCTCCTGCAGCTGCTGTGGATCCTTTCTCATGTTCTTGTTGTTCCTCTTTTGCAAACTCCTCGATTAACATCTGCTGCCTCTGTGTTAAATTCCTGTCGAAAAAACACATAGTTTCACCAGAAGTTAAACATAAACCACAGACATCCAGATGAACGAAAATTATAAAGCAAAGAAAAGGTTAACACTGGATAAAATGAACTTACACTGGTATGGTCACGTTAAAGTGAACATATTGGTCCCCATAGTAGGAACTGTTCCTTGTCTTTATTCCTGCAGATTAATCTCTTATATTAAGCTTCATTATGAAAGCTATATTACCTTCTCTTACATAGAAATGTGATAGAACAAAGTAGTCTTTTTGCTGTACGAAAAGACATGCTAAGCATAAGAAAGCTGTAGAACAAGGTAAATAATAGCATTTGCAGTCAATAACCAACAATAAGGATCCACCCATGCAGAAGTCCAAAAATAAAATAAAATAAAATAAATGGTCAGATGATCTTAACCATGGTTACCTTTTCCCTTCAAGACAACCTTCTGACCAGGTTGAGTACCAGGTTTAACCTGAAAAGTAGAAATCCAGCACTCGTTATATGATATTTATTGTATAATTAGGGTATCTCTTACCTGCTCTACTTGAAAATATTTCAGAATTTGCAACAATGGCAAACTGACCTTAAGAACTACGTCTCCTGTGAGAGTTGGCACTTGAATTGTCCCTCCTAAAATTGCCTGAGAATATGACATTTAATAAAATCCATCTTAAGCAAACAATTGTTTCCTTACTGTTTGCCTCTCCATAGGAATAACTCCTTACAATCAGTCAAAAGCTAGTTGTCACAAAGCTAAGACACTTTAGCACAAGACCAAGGCCTGCTTTTATACTAATGACACTGGATTTATAGTTCCATTTTAATATTGTCAGTCATATTATCATATGCATATGCCCCTATTTATCTATGTCAATATGGTCAAAGTACGATAGGAAAGACATTAGTACCAACTAAATAGAGCTTTGTGTTATGATCCTAGTGAAGATGATGAGAATAATTGATCTAGAAAATGGGTGAAGGATTGATGTAAGTCAAAAATAGAATGCAAGAATGGGAAGGTTCACAAGAAGGCCATAAGACAATTCTTACCCAAAAGAAGAGAACCAAAATAAGGAGAAATGACCCAATTGAAATCTAGAACTCGTGGTGATTTCAGATTTTGCTAGTAGGACAACTAAGATGGTCAGATGCTTCATGTAACTTACTGGAAAAGAGCCTAACCCAATTATTATCCAATTCAGAAATTCAACCTTGCTACAAGATAAACACGAATACAGAAGAAGGTACCTGAGTGACACTTAAGACAGCATCAACATGAATGTCTGCTTTCTCTCTCTGGAAAACAGGGTCCTCCCTCACCTGAAAAAGAAATTGTTTATTGGATTCTAACGCCAGCTCATCCCAGTACACAGGAATAAAATTGTTCACCATGATAGTAACATAAAGATCACCAGGTTGATTGCCATCAGGATCTGCACCCCCACTTCTATAAACTTTTATAGTATCATTGTCATCTGCTCCTGAATATCAATGTAACAAAACAAAGCATCATGCACACTGGATAATTCAGTAGACCAAAAGTCCTTGCTTAGTAGAGATTCTTTGTTATTAGAATAATGATTCAACATCATAGATATTCAAGTGCTTAGTAACAAAAGCACATTTCCTAGTTTCCAATATGATTTTTTTGATATTTTTGTGATACTACAATATGTTTATATAATTGTTACTGAGGACGAAAATAACACAATAACACATGTTATACCAGATAAGTAGATCTAGATTTGGCCTCCATAAATCTCTTAACAAAACAGTTAAAAGTGAATATAAATTTGGCCTCCATAGATCTCCTACCAGAACAGTTGTCAAACAAGAAATGGAACAAGAAGAAGCTTGGGTAGATACACAAGTTCCATAGTAATTTGAGGAGATTAACAAATGTATGAGACATATTAAATACAAAAGTACATTGTGAATATAGCATCACAAGATCTAAGCTACATGTCAACATGTTTTCATCTTTCAAACATACCAGGTATCACATCCAGCTTAACTGACTTCACACCTTTCACAACTCGCTGTCCTCTGCATGACTTGCATAGGCTCTGAGGAAAAAGAAAATGGTGGGCCCTCATCAGCAAGCATACAAGAAATTAGGAAAATGGTTGAGGACATGACCCAATATACCTAAAACTCAATAAAAAAGGACCAATTAACAGATGGTTCTAAATAATCTTTGAAAACACGTTACAGTTGGCCTCGATGCCAGGCTCTCAATTTGATGTCAAATACAACAAAAGTAATACTTGGGAACAAGGGTTTTCACAAAAACTGTAAGGTACAAATTTCCAACTTCAACACGATCTTTTGACTACATAAGATGATGCCATCACTAACAAGGCATGTCTCCCTTAACTCCAATAAATATTTTGAACCTAGCATTGAACTCTTTCTTATTACTAGGCTTTAGCTCTGGCTAAGAATTCAATGCTCAGGCAATCAGTACCCAATTCACACTGAGAACAACATGTGCAATCCACAAGGGTAGCCTTCAAGTCTTGGACGTGTGCATCAAAACTAAACCCAACTGGGTGGGCAAATAACTCACATAATTAAGCATGAAATGATCGTACTGACACCTCCAATAGTTAGACAAATGTTTAAGCTAACTATTTATATTCAAAAAGAGCACAAAGAAATTAACCTTTTCTGGGTTCTTCCTCTTGCATTATACTTTTCTGAGTTTTCTCTCTTTGTGGCTTTCAATTTTCTATTATGAAGAATTATCATAAAGGAGCCTCACAATAGTCATATCATATCTTTAACATCAATTAAAACTGAATTTTTAAACTAGCCAGAACTTAGCTTTTGTTTGCTCTGGCAGTTTAGCATTTTTCTACCACTACGATAACTTAGCTCCTGGTAACATTTCCTGGATTTCTCATTTCTATCCTTCCACCATGCAGATTGTTCATGACAGATTAAGTAGGAAAAGAAGTAGGAAATTCCAAGAATCTCTAGAAGCATGGGGTATAATTGCAGTAGATGAAACAGACTACAGATGAATAAATAATCATGCATCAAAAAATAAATACTTTGACAGTCATCCCTGATCCACCACATTGTGAACATGTTGACTGCAGCCTGAAGGAGCCGTTTTGCATGAAAGTCTGACATGTGAAAATTCGATAATTTGTTTGAGTGAAAATGTCTGTAGAATAACAAAGAACCAAACATATAAAACAGAAGTCACATTATCTAACCATTCCAGAACCTCTGCAGGCTCTACAGGTTTCAGGCTTTGTTCCAGGAGGGATGCCAGCACCACCTGAAGAATTCCCATAACGTTAAGGAGTTGGCAGAAGCTTCTATGATGATCGTTTTGAAATGGTTGGCTTTCTCAGAAGAATGGATTTCCATGTCAATGGACATGAGTCGACATGGTTAGAAACATGCAGTGCCAGGAAGGTGTAAGCATAAGCACTATCAACTCATGTCAGCAGTGCTGACATATGGCACGGCCAAGTTTGAACCTATGCAAATTGGCACAAGGGTGTGTTGGTCAGTACCATACTGTGCCAAAAATGCATTAGTACAATGCATGCCATGATACTGCAATTCTTGTTCAGAAGAACATGTATTTTACCACATGATTCACAAGTTACAGCACTTTGGAATGTCACAATCTTGGTACACCCTTGGACTGCTTCCATGAATGAAATTTCAAGAGAAACCTACAATAGTAAAATGGTTGTGCAATATTTAACAACTAAGTAACAAGCAGCAGCATAAGGGAAAAATTACAGGAAAAAGAGAGAAGAACCTCAACATCTTGTCCTCCAAATTCTCGCTCTCTGAATGTGCTTCTGAAAAACTGGTTGCATAGGCATGAGACAATCAAATTTACATGTCAAAGCTGATAACACTAAGGACAACCAAAAGATATAAATAAGCCATTCAACTTGTACAACTAAAATCATCGATCAGAGCAATTCAAAGAGTTGTAGATCATCTGTGCAAGGTAAAAAAACAATATGGATTTCGCTAATGGCATGTTTTCCTGCACATATCCATTTGAAAGCAAGTGCTCATAACTCTAGTCCTACCGAACACATTGGCTTAGACAAGTTTGGCTGGCACCTGCCATTCTGTCACTGACAACAGGCCAGCAGTTTCTAGCATCTTCATATTTTAATTTCTCAATTCTTCATATTTGTATATTAGTTCCTGAATCCCCGAAGCATAGTGAATAAAGTTCCCTTATGGATACGTAACTGCAACAATAAGGAATATAATAAGAATATCATTTTATTAAATTCAAGTCATTATAGGATTAAACACTTTTCTAAATTTTACTCTTTTCTTCTCCCTTACGGAAAAAGATGAGAGAAAATTATTTAAGGTAGTATGAACATGTGCTTAGGAGACCTCAGTATGCGATAATCAAAATAAGTAAAATGATTAATGTTAATAGTATGAGAAAAGGTAAAGGAAGACCTAAAAAATTTTTAACAGAAATTATAAATAAATACTTAAGTATTCTGAGCTTAACTAAATATATGATTTTTTACAAATCTCAATGGCAGCAAAAATCCATATAGCTGGTCCCAAATAGTTGAGACTTTCGACTTTGTTGTTGTTGTGGTCGTACTCTTTTCTTCTCCAAAAGCCACAATCCATAAAGCTCAAAAGTACAACAAGGTACATCATTTTAGCTCTGAATGCTTCTAAATAACTGATTGATTTTCATATACAATATGGATTACTTGTAAAAATGTTTATACGTTGCGAAACATATAATCATTATTGTAAGGTAATGATCTCAAACAATCCTTAGATTCAAATATGATCCAGGTTGAAATGTTCAAGGTTAGAAAACAAATAATCATAATTACAATGCCATACAAAAAATCAGGTCACAATTCAATGCAGTAACAGTCCATAATGCAAGGACAGAATTGCAACTAACATTGTCAGCGTCACCTAAAAACTCTATAAGACATAAAAAGATCTTCATATATCTTTCTTTCAGGTCACACCGAACTCTACTTTTAATCATCAAAAATGAAAATAGCAAGTTTAGTTTAATAGAATAAAAAGTACTTCTCTCTACAGACAGCAAACAGAGTGTAAGATCACTTGCAAATGGAAAATGTACACGCACATCGTTGAATCCTCCAGCACCACCAAATATATCTTCAAATGGATTCCCAAACCCAGCACCTCCAAATGGTCCATTAGGACTGGGACCACCTCCTGCTGCAACTTGTTCAAATGCATCAGGACCAACCTGCATCATATCAGATAAATAATTCACCAGAAAGAACAAGGGTAACAAGTAATTTCAGAAACAAATTATCGATTGCCAGTGAATTTAATTGAAAAGCTGCCCATGTGCATGTAGAAAATGTAGAAATATAAGCTAGATGCATCAACAGATAGCAAACTGCCGATTTAGAACTATAAATGACCATTAATCACTAACAAATGCTTGAGTTTGTCATATTGTCATTTAGTTTAATTCTACTAAACCTATATATCTTTCACTTAGAAGCTATATTTGAATCTAGCAACTAGTCAACACTAGCAATCACTAGAACTCTGACTCTGCATGCATAAACATTAACTACAGAGAAAATAAATCTCTACTTTGTAGAGTACTAGTCTTCTATAAAATAAATTTTAAGCCCATACCCACTGACTACTCCAAATAAGCATAGAATTTTGCTGGGAAGATGTGATCTGCTCAGGATCAAAGGTACTAATGATGCAAACACAGGATAGGTTGAGGTCCTCCATCTTGTTTATGGTTATGTTTATCAGTTTATGTGAGTCCTAACAATAAAAGATTTGATCGATCCATTATCTCAAAAATACATTTCACCATTTAAATCCCCCTTCTTACTTATGTCCAACAAGAAAGCTATAGGGTCACCATGAGTTAGTTTCAGGATGCAAGGGATGTCAAACTTTGATTTAGTCCCACATCTGAATTCAGAAGATAGATGGGTCTGCTACCATTAACTTACGCCTAAGTATTTATTTTAGATCAATAATTCAAGTTCATCAAGTTCATAGATTAGTTCTCCCATCAAATTAGGTCATGTCAAATGATATCATAGCGGAGTTAGTACTTTGCATAGTGATGTTTGAACCTGGACATACCCATTCATGGTGTGGGGAACCGGGTAACCAAAGTCACAATCGGAATCAAAAGGAAGTAAGTTGGGTAAGTCCCAGAGGTGCTAGTTCAAATCCAGTTTGTGGCATGGTTATCTGGATGAGAATAAGAGCAGCTGGTATTGGACGAAGGGGAAGAACATCATGATCCATTGATAAGACTGGAGACACATCATGATATGAAGCCACCATTAGACTAAATCACGTATTCTGCCAACTACACATGATTCTAGGTTAGGAGTTAGTTTAAAACCTTGACAAAGACTTCATCCCTACATGTCTTACATCTGAAGAGAATGAATGTAATTGTGTAGAAATAGACGGTTCAATTGTTATTAGCTTGGACTTAAGCATTTTATGTTGGTAGTTTAAAATCGTCAAGTAAATTCGTCAGTTCTCTCAGGGGACTAGGTTATTACAAAGTAGCTTTGTAAATTTGAATTGATCGCCTTTTAAGGTAAATTTTACATATTCAGTAATCCTCAATAGTTTTTCTTTTTGGTCAACACTTTGATGTATTGCTCTCTTCTTCATATAAATCTTTTTATTTAAAGTTAATTCCTTTTCTACAAATTTTTTCCTACTGCATTTTCTATTTTCCCTATGTGTCAGTCACCGGAACCACTCATCTATGACATGAAAAAGTTATGAGCAACTAATGCTCCAATGCCACCTATGCACACACATAACAAGAAAAGAAGTAAATGCAAACAAACAAAAATTTCAACACCTGATCATATAACCTTCGTTTATCCTCATCCTTCAAAACCTGAAAAAGGAAAAGAAAATTGTTTCATGTTTGTAAAGTTAGAAGCAGAAGATGGAACAATTCTACAATATATTACCTCATATGCACGTTGCACTTCTTGGAATTTTCTTTCTGCATCAGCATCATCTTTGTTTGTGTCAGGATGGAGCTTCTTAGCAAGCTACACAAAATATTCAAAACAAGTCAGCAAACATAATCCCATGATAAAAGAAAAAAGAGTTTACACAAAACATCTTTGTCAAATCTATTCATGAAACCTAGACCAAAAAAATGGAAGAACTATATTAGTCTCAGATTTCAAAACAGATGAAAAACCAAGAACTTGGAATCTGAAGAGTCTCCAGATGAACACCGTCTTCCATAGCCATAGTATGCATTATTAGGTTGTTTTGTCCTTATCTCTTAATAAAAAATGTCTTATTACCTACAAAAGGCATGGTGATTGTGTCTGTAACCACATTGCTCCATACCACACCAATGGCTGTTTCCTTTTCTTAAAACTCTTCCCATGTGTAAAGGAACTTACAACAATTTCTTCTTGCATGAGTTCAAAATGAACTAATATGGTACATCTGAACCCAAAAGTTGAACTCTTGCCTGTCTGGGTAAACCTCACCTTATGGCTAATATTGCATCCTAAAAAAAAAAAAGAATAGACAGCAACAATGAAGGACACGAGAGAATGAATGGAAACAACAAAAGAAGAAAATAGAAGACAGAAATAGGGGTGACACTGAAAAAGAGATGCATTCTCAATGAAGCAAAAGCTTCTTATACACCAAAAAAAAAAAAAAAAAAAAAAATTCTGTTTGTTCTAATCTAACAGAATATGTTCAATACTAAAGAGAGAATCGAAAAGGAAAATGTTTCATCTCCCATCTTGACTTGTGACTTAGATCCCTGTGGAGGTGGTGTTTTGCACATACAAAAAACTCTGCTCCAACCCCACTGCCCTCCTCCCGCAATCGGTACCAGATATCCCATTTGTGAGCTAAACTTATGAGGTAATTTGAAATGTCAAGCAGTGCTAATAAAAAGGGGCCAATTAGAATAATGGTCGATATCAATAGAAAACTATTCAGTGGTCCATCCCTGAGTGAACACACAGAAGATCTAAGATGCAGAAGATCACAACACGCATGCCTCAGAAAAAAATGTTCTCATATACATCCATCTGTCAGCTAATTTAGGTCCTGCCCTGAGCCCAGAGACAAAATCTGAGCCTAATCTTTGTTCTTATAGTCCGAATCAGATTCCAAGATGCAAAGTACAATAGAAGGTATTTATCATCACAAAGGAACTTCTTATTTTCTGATTAATGTTAACATCAATTTCAGTAATTTCAATGGGTAATGCATTCTCATCAAGTCCAAGAGGAAGTTACAGTCCTACCAAGCTATTTATGATTTTGATGTATGACATGCATAAGAAACGTTTGAATTATCTGGTATCCAAACACATGGTATGCTAGGTAAGAATGCACTGAAATTGAATGTGTTTGTGCTGCAGACCGAGAAAACCAATATCATACACCCATTCACAAAAAGGATAATGCTTAGAAATGAAGTTGACAGTTCATCAGAAAAATTACCGCATAGTAGGCTTTTTTGATATCGGAAGCACTTGCATTCTTATTCACACCAAGTACATCATAGTAATCCTTTGCAGACACTGACCGTGTACCTGGATATAGAATCAGATGTACAATAAGAGAAAAGAACGCTCAACGGCTCAAGACATAAAAAATCCAAAATGCAAAATCCTCAGCCTGTCCTACTTCAAAATTCTACAATCGTTAATTCCTTCAGCTTCCATACGATAAGAGGGAACACTCTGCATACCATGAAGCGACCTGCTCGGGACAAAGTGCCACTGAAACGCTCCATTAATAATCCCCTTCCTAAGATTCGCTGCATAATATGCAAGACATCGGCATTTAACCACAAAAGAGAAATCAATGTTTAGTATATTAAACGCTACAAAATCCAAACTTTTCCACCAGACACATGCCCATACCCACGTAACACATCGTACCTGTTCCGCAATTTTCGTTTACGACACTCCGAGACGAACTGCAAGCCCAGGAAGCGAACCGGGCCGACGCGCCGTCCAACTGCAACAGCCCATGAAAAGGCTTCGGAACTCCGCATACGAATCGAGAAAACAACAAAGAAAACCACACGAGAGGGGAAATCTCTACCGCAGCGGCGGTTGTCGATTCATCGAGGAGTTTCGATCCGAGAGACCTGCGGGCGAACCAGAAGCCGAGGCGGGCGGCGTGGGGCCTCATCGAGGGAGAGCCGGCTAGGTCTCAGGACCTCTAGTTGCAGGTGTTCGACATCAAACTATGGGCTTAAAGGAGGCGAAAGACGTGGGAGGGAAGGCAAGCTTGGTCGAATTGAGGAACCAAGAACTGGAAAGGGACCGCGGGGAGCTTCTGTGGTGGAGAAAGGTGAATTGGAGAGGGGCAATTAGGGTACACAAAATAGAAGACAAAACTTAGGTAAAATATTAATGGGGAGTAAAGAATATATGTTCTGTTCTTGGGGAACAAGAAAACGCTGGAGATATCTTCCTGTAGGCTGCTCTACCTGAAGATTGATAGATCAATTGACTGAATGATAGATCAATTTTAATATTTTAAAAATACAAATAATAATAACATATTATATTAAACATATTAATTATAAAAATTATAACAAAAATTAATGATAATAAGAATTAATCAGTTTGGATAAATCGGATTTGGGAAAGATTATCAAGTAAATAATTAAATTATCAAGATAGATTTTGGGGTCAAGTGAAGTCTCATCGAGTGTGATAATAAAATTTACAATTTGGTTAGCCTATCAATTATGAATCAAACTCTCTCATCAAAAATCAAGGATTTGAAACCTCATTTTCCAGGATTCAAATTCTTATCATATGATTTTTTATGTTGTATAAGAATCATTTATCAAAAACGAAAAACTCAAAAGTATTATATGTTATATTTTAGTCGCTTGGAAGAGATGATAAAATTTGGAATGACATAAATAGCTCACTTGTGACATTGATGCCAATGATGAAAGGTCAAATTTACAAATGCATGACATTGTTGCTACCATTATCTTCAAATATAATGGAAGACAAGAAAGTGAGAGAATTGTGGCAAATTTGACCACAAATTGAGGACTGCACAAGGAAAAGGAAACAAATTAATCAAGGAAAAGAACAAATTGTTGATCACAAAACAAATTAATCAAGAAGAAACAAAACAATCATCCTATAATCAATCAGTCAGTCGTGTTCTGCAGAGTACAACCATTAGTAATGTTGCCACTGTGTCATCCAAACAGGGAAATATTCATATTGCAGTCTATTTATCTTAACCAATATTGTATAAAACATGCCAGCCAAATAAGAAAGAAAAGAAACTATATGAGCCAACTCTTCTATAAGAAGAAAATGTTGAAAACCAAGCAGAAGATTATTGCTAGCAAAGCTTCTTAGTCTACCTGTGATCCTGCCACACGCATCCATGGAAAAGACAGCACATGTGCTTGTTTTTTAGGGCAAGATAACTCCCATAGAAAGCATCACACTGTTAGTGTTCATACTTTATTAGTCAGACTAAGTGAAACTAATAAGCTTTGCAAAATCTGGTTTACTAGTTCTTCGATATATTATTACACATCCATGAAGAAAATGAATGATTAAAAAAGATATTATGGAATTGTTATGACCCTGCCATATGAGATAATTATTTGTAAGCCTCCACTGATCTACAATGCTTTAAGTTTAACTTAATATCATAATCTCTTCCACTTAAGGCTTGACATCCTCCTCAAAACCTGGACATAGCAATTACATGATCATCAAAATCAAATTCCATTAAAGATTGTTGTAATACATAACCAAAACATTTGTCATGAAGCAATCATCATATACAAGTAAAACTTATAGCCACATGCCCCCTTCATTCTAGCATTAGCATTTGCACCACCCTCAAGTAACAACCATAACATTGATGTGCCATCCTTGTGCAGGCATATGAAGGAGCATCACACATTGTTGGGAATACTCAGTGATGGCAATTTGAATTATAGAGCTAGTAACTAGGGCATGCTGAGCCTAATTAAAACACATTATTGATGGTGCACCAATCTGATCATAAGTAGCATAAGCGGCACACTTAAAAATAAATAAATAAAACATGAATCTCAAAAGTGTATGCACAGAATAAAACTTTTTGCACTGTATAAGATGTCAAAAATACATTGGTTATTTCTTCCATTCGATAAGGGTACACTTCTTCTAGTACTGTGGAATGGCTAAATGGAAGATAGAAACCAAAAGTCTAAATCTGTGAAAGGAAGATAACCTCCAAAATTCAAATTCCTTAATCATACAGAGTGATTTCAACATACTTCCCACTAGGGAGGTAAAATTTGCAATTTTCCGCAAACCAAAATATGTAATTTACTAAAATAAAAACACACACATCACATTACGACTCTCAGGTGTCAGGGCTGGAAAAGTTGACATTTGATATCACACTGATAGAAATTGGTACCATTAACATGGAGCACATGTATCATCCAGATTGTGTATGATTCTTGGTGCTTCAATGAGAGCATTTTTGGAAACAATGATGCATCAAGCCGGCCAAACCTGATCAAGTAATGACAAAATAAGGTGAAGGTAAAGGAACAAAGAAAATAACTCTTTTTTCATTTTCAACTCTTCAGTGGTGAGATTGTTCTAGCTTACGTTTAATTTGCTTGAACCAATTAGACAATTAAATATGAATTAAGAATTCAGTGGATGGCCTATACCTCTGTGCAAACGAAATAATCCAGTGTCAAAGATAGTTAACTCTGTTATAATCCCATTTATCAACTATATCAATCTAAACTAGTTTTTCCATTTTACAATAGAATCTTAGGCTTTTCCTCTAATGTGCAGATGAGAATGCTTTTCTTCCAAGTCACAAAAAGACAAATTAAACTTCCGGATCGGACCACAAGCAGGAAATTAATGCTATCTAATGCTATCCATTTAACATACTAAGTAAGTGGGCTGAATTATTTAGACAGACAGCAAAGTACCAGTCTAATAACGCAATAACTCTAGACAGATAAGTATTTTTCGTTGACAACTCGAAATTTAAAGCTAATAAATGAGAGAAGATATTAAAACTCAGCCTTTGCTTGAAATATCGTTAGGTAGACAAGTAATTCTCCGGAGGCATACCTCACCAGATCAAGAATCAACCACGAAAACAAAAAAGAATAGATGACAAATTACCTCAAAAAAACTTTTTTTTTTTCGAAAAGAATAAAAGGGAGAACCAACAATCCAATCCGAAAGCAAAATCAAGGCCATTTTAGCAGGGAAGAGAGAAGTTCCTTATGCGAAAGGATGCGATCAGGGGCGAAGATACGGAGAATGCTGAGGGCTGAGATCGGAGCAATGATCCAAGCGAAAATAAAGAAGAAGACAGGAGCATAATGAAGGCGCCTAAATTATTCGATCAAATAGAGGGAACCATAAATCAAAACGAACAAGACGGACAGAGAAAATGAGAGCCATTAATTATCTTTTCGACAACAGTTTCATGACCTTTGATGAGGACAATCAATGATAAGTACTGTCAAGCTAGGCTGACGACCATCAATCTAGTAGCTCGACCAGATCGACGGAATCTATACATAAGGTTCAACCTTTCCATGGTTTTAGGGAGAAACCTACCCGAAGAGAGGGGAGGAAACCATCATCATGGCCTACAAAAACCGCATCGATCAGAATAAGAAAAGACGATGAGTGTTCTAACGTCAACGAAGAGACTCGATCCGACCTCGCGGCGTGGAGATCCCGCGAACGGGAGCCGCGGAAGAAGGAGAACGTCGTCGCTTTCCGCCTCCGATTCAGTTGGTGCAAGGCGGGAAGCGGCTTGTCCGCCGACGGATCGCGGCGTTCCCGACCTGCACCAAGCGAACCGGAGGCGGCATCGACTGCCGAATCGTAGCCATCGCCGGCGGCGGCGAAAAGCAACGTCTCGATCCTGTGGCACGGTGTGCGATTTATGTGCGAAATCAATGGACCTGATTGAACCACGTGGTTTTATTAGATACTGTTCGGAATCCGACGCTCGTCCTTGAAGATTGAAAACAAAATTATTTATTTAATTATCCGAACGATGCGAAATATGAGTTTTGCTGAATAATCCCATTTTTCTATTTTAAAAATATCTATATCTTCCTTTGTAAAATGATAAAAATACTCTCCCCACCAAAATTCAGATCCAATGGTAAATTGGATTGATTACAGTATCTCTGAACAAAATTATATTATTTTGATTCAATAACGTAAAACATTACAATTAAGTAAATACTTACTTTTTTATTATAATCTTTTTCAAGGTATAGAGACTTGAATTTAAGATAAATGAGAAAAAAAATGTACCATATCTTATTCCTAAACAAAATTACTAAAAACTCTCAAATATATCATTTAATGAGACTCTAAAGCCCATAATAAAATTGATAATTATAATTGGTTGAAATTTAAATCAATTAAAGGATTTTTTTAATATAGTTATAATGTTTTGATTCGGTAATAAGAATCATTGTAATCATTATGAAAGAAAAAAAACCTTTTTTTTTGCAAAATGAGCTTTTTGATTATTTACTAAAATTTTAGATGATTTTTAAAATAAAACAGGGCCAAACACTGTTCCACTAAGTAATATAGTAAATAAATAATAAATTATATTTCCTGTGCACCAAAAATACAAGCTTTTAAATTTAAGTTGGTTATGATAATGATGGGTGGAAGTGAGAATGAATGAAATATTTTTAGTAAATTTTTTACTGTATGTTTTTTATTTTTATTTTATTACAAAGATACTATTTGACTGTTTACGTTCTTTAGTGTTCTTCTCACCCACAAATCTACTCCCTGTCCAAGACAAGGAGAGAAGTGCTCTGATAGCTAGCAATCATTCAAGCATCATCAAATTGATTTCACCAAACTCACTCAGCAGACTTGCAGCTCCATATCATGCACACAATGCGTAGAATAAAGACGTGAAGCATGATAGCAACAACAATAAATAGACAAGGGTGAAGTGCCAAACTCTGTATTCTTAATAGTACTTTCTAGAGTATGATTATATTAGTAAGGAAATTATTTTCATTTTTATGCTTCATCCATATTTCTAGAGTATGATTATATTATGATTATTGATTATGAAGCAAGCATTTTAAGGGTTTGAGAAGATTAAGTCACATTTCAACATTAAATCAATTCAACTCGGCTTATTTCTTAAAAGAGAATTAGATCATTCAAACAATTAATATTTTTTTAAAATATTTTTTTAAAAAAAATTGGATCATTCAATCGAAAAAGTTACTAGTAAAACTAATGTCACTCGCATCAGGACTGTTACTAATAAAATTAATATAAGAAGAATATATGGTATGACTATCCGATAGTCATATTAGTTCGAGGTAGAAAGTATCTTATATTTATAAAAATATTTTTAAAATAAAAAAATATTTAAATAAAAATTTTGTTCTTTAATGATATTAATGTGATAATTCTGATTGATTGGACCACATGTCGAGTACCGAATGACGCAAAAAATTGGCTATGTCAGTTCCATTAAAGAAAATATCTAAGTTCATGGGGGCAGCAACATTCAAGCATGCCTGTCCACCAAGAGACATGCACAGGAAAGTATACTGTTCACGGAATTAAGTGTCACTGTTGTTGGATGAAGCGGTTCTCCATGACAACCTTCGTATGTCGTTTCTCCGACGAGCAAACCACTCGATTACCCAATCATTTGCACTCTCATTTGACACCACCTCGGCAGATGAAGTCCATGTTGAACTAAGAGGAAATGAAACGATGTTGTGATGGAACTCCTGGAGGTCACTGTTCTTCCAAGTGTTTGAACCTGTGAGAGAAACCAAATAGATTCCTCTTTGCCACTGTTCGAGATAGGAACAAGGCACAGTGGTGCATCTAGTGCAGCTCATGCCATGCCTCAACTTGGTCCTCTGGCCACACAAAAGCAGAGCGAGTCTGTCCTCACTTGTGCAGTTCTTCTGAGGCAGAGCAAGAATCTAGCAGAAGTCATGACATTTTCCACCAGGATGGTTGTGCTGTCCAAGCTCGAGGAGGAATAATTGTCCTGCATGTCACATGGCTGAGGATTTGGAATCGATGAAAAGCATCTGACAGAATTGTGCAAGCAAGGCTATGTTCTTCTGCCCGGTGATCGCCAACTGTGTTCGATGATTGAAGCCCATTGGAGTGGGAGATGCAGCAGCTTTGGCTGCACAGGCATCCGCTGTTCTTAGGTGAAACAATGTATCATTCTGGTTATGTTAAATTCTTGTTTCTATATGGACAGACAAGCTTATGTGGTTCGGAACAAATGGCTAACAATTTCTTACTTGAAGATGACACTCTGAGAAGAACAGTCAGTGATGAGTATACCATGCAAATGGATTCTTTGGACAGATTTTCTCACATATAAAACCTGGAAGATATCAGCATGATCATTTTGTTGCTGATTGGATCAATAATTTAACACGACATCAAAGAAAAGTCCACAAGCGGGGAGATTTTGCTGACATGATAAGATGAATGGCTTTTTGGATCAAGGTGGTGAAGAGAGGGCAAGATATTAGGAGGTTATGGATTTATGACCAATCTTTTCTGTGGCTTCTGCTTCTGATAGGGGATACACGTCATTTATGTGGCAGTAGTCAGCACACACGTGAGCATAAAGATACCCCATGTGTGATGTCATATCAGATCTGTCACCTCTGGTCGGATGTAACGACACCGCCATATTGCTCGAACTTGGAACAATCCATCCCGAAATTTCGGGATGGTGACACACTGATCTGCGATCATTCCTGAAATCCCGGGACAGTGACGCACGGGACAGGCAGCCCCAAGATCTCGGGACGAGGACGCACAGAGCAGGCCGGCCCCGAGATCCCGGAACGGCACCGTGCAAGACGTGTCTTGTACGATGCCGCCCTGTACGGTCTTGTTGTCAGCACGAACGAAGGTACGCTTAACTAGGTTCGGACATCCCTATAAACCCCCCCCCCCCCCCCCACTTGACTCCGGGGAGGAGGGAACTAACTTTAGCATCGGAGGGGCCTAGTCGGGAAAAACTCGACCCATGCCTTTTTGCAGGAATCAGACCGGTAAAGCGCCAACAGCTCGCTCCTACCGTAGAATTCAACCGGGCACCCTACGACTTCGACGACTAGACCGGGCCAACCTGATGCGTCATCTGGTGGCCACATTCATTCCACAATATTTCTGGCGCTAGAAGGAGGGCTGATTTCGTAGGAATGTCCCATGACCAACCCGGGAGTTTGCCCCATCGAAGGGCAGCTAGCTGCCCCCATTCCCACCTCGGGACCAACTTCTGCTGCCCAGTTCGGAGGAGGTGTCCCGACCCAAACCCCAGAATGCTACTGGTGACTGTTCAATGATCCTGGATTATCACCTCCCGAGAACATCCCAGCGTCCCCGGCCATCTCGCCTGAGGTGTTCCTCGACCTATCAAGATAGGTCCAAGCTCTAAACGGGATGATCCAAACGGTCGTTCTCCTTATCTCGCAGCTCATGCACCTCGTGAGCCCTCAGGCATCGAGCCCATCCATGTACGTCTCAGAGCCCCTCGACGATCCCCCGACGAATCCAGCTACACACGAGCAACTGCAGGAGGAAGCCGAAGAGTGTCCTGGGGGTTGGGGAGTGACTCCTGAGCCCAGCATCCTCGGTCTTCGCTCGACCGACATGCCGCCTCCCGAGCACGACACCGTATCCACCGATTCGGCCGACGATACATTCAGAGCCCAACTTAACTCGGTGAACCGTTGTCTGGATGAATTCCAACGAGAGCTTCGCAGGACGAAGGGGGAGGTCGGTGATGATGCATCGGGAGCATCCACCTTCACCCCCGAAATCCAAGACAAGCCAGTTCCTCTTAATTTCAGGCTCCTGGCCCTTGAGGTGTACAACGGCGGATCCGATCCCACGGAACACGTCGCCGCCTTTCGGACCTAGATGGCTCTCTATGGAACCACTGACTCTTTAATATGCAGGGCGTTTCCCACCACTCTCAGGGGACCGGCTCGGATGTGGTTTAACCACCTCCCACCAGCTTCCATCTCCTCGTTCGATCAGCTCGCAAGGGGACTCAAGCAGACCTTCTTGGCTAGCATGCAGCCGAAACCCTCCGTGGCCGCCCTTCTCGCACTAGCCCAATGAGACGACGAGTCGCTCTCGCAGTTCATCGCGCGCTTCGCCATCGAGGCTAGAGGGATACTCGAGGCTCACCCGTCTCTTATCATGCAAGCTTTTCTGATGAGGCTTCTTCTAGTCATATATGCCCTGCAAGCCAATCATATGAGTGATGGCACTTATGACTTGATATGCACTTTTTCTCTTGGTATATTATTAGGCATTTTATCACTTTATCTTGCTTGTTGTATATATTGTGATGTCCTTGGATCTGTGTAATGAGAATCGGATCCTGATGAGATCATGATAATGAGACTGATTCACCTTTAAACACAAAACCTAATTATCCTGGTCATAGGTTACTCGAGAAGGACATCGAGATAACCGGATAGACTGGCATGATGTATACCCATCCATATGATGGAGGTGGCTGGTCTTATAGCTACTCATGTGGGGACACTAAGGGTATAGTGCAGGTGCTCATTGGGGAATGAGTTCACTAATTGATCTGCCTACGGAATGCTGTATAGTTATTAATACCTTACGTCAGACAGCAATTCCGTAGTCCCAATAGTGTATCTGGTCCTTAAACTTGAGACACTAAGGATGTCCTGTATGAGCACTCCACTCTTTGATATCGGATTTATAGGTTTAGAAAGTTTCAGATCTAGTACAGTCGGTTATTAGGAGTGGTAGCCAACCTTACAAGGGCTATTGAGTGTTAATAGAGGATCATCCGCTCTCGGTATCATGAGAAGAATATCTCATGTATTCTTACTCGAATAAATCCTTGGCCAATGTTATTCGGATTGAGAGAGAAAGAGTTCTCCAAGAGAATCCAACAAAAACAAGACTCGAGGAGAGATTGTATGGGCCTAACAGCACCATGCCCGGTATAGGGTCTCTGGGATATTAGATGGATGAGGGACTATAGATATATGGTAATTGATGACAAATAGGTCCAAAGGATTGGATTCCCCTATATCGTCTAGGGGCTGTGGCGTAGTGGCATAGTACGTTCGTAATCGATGAGTTTGGTAAATTATTATAGAGATAATAATTCACTAAATCAGAAGGAGTTCTAACAAGTATGACTCACAACCAGCACAATATTGGGCCTAGAGGGTCACACACATATGGTAGGTGTTGCGACGAGTAGAGGTTCGGATATGAGATATCCGTTGGAGCTCCTATCTTATTGGATATCCATTAAGCCCATGAATTATTGGATCCTAAGATAAGATCCAATAATTACTAATAAAAGATTATTGGGTAGAGACCCACTAACCCAAGAGGCTTGGGTAATTGGATGGAGATCCAATACCTAATAGGGTAAGATCCATTATGGTTTACAGGGGCCTCTATAAATAGGAGGGAACCAAAGCTCTATAGGCTGAGGGTTTCTTTTGGTAGCCACTTTCTATTCTCCTCTCCCTATAGAGATGCATCGTCGTAGTTCCTGCCGTGTGGATATCGTAAGAGAGGAGGACGCTTGACCTCCTTCATCCTTCCTACAGATCTGTAGGGATTCAAGAATATACGATCTCCCTAGGTATTTTCTTTTACACATATAGTTTTTACGGATTTATTTTGATGTACCGATCTTTGCACGACGACGGAACCTTTCTACAGAAAATCTGGGGTGTTTTGTTTTTGTTCTTCCGTTGCGCATGAGATGTCGCTCCCCAGATGGCTTTCCCAACAGCTTCGCCCCTCCAGACTCTTTTGGTCCCTAGTCAAGAGACCGCCCGCCATAATCCTCGAGATGCTTTTATGGGCTAACTAGCACGTCACCGCTGAAGCGCTGATGGCAGGGAAGCACGAGGACAACAAAAGGCCTCGAACGGACTTCGCCCGAGCGGTTGCCCCGAGGTCGCTCCCCGAACCACCACGAAGAAGGCCCGATTGACCCGAACCGCTACGCCCGAGGCTCTCCCTAAACGCCTCTTGAATTAAGATTTTCCTCCTAATCCGGGAGAAGGGGCTCATGCGGGAACCCAACCTAGTGAAAGCCACTAACAAAGACTAGTCTAAGTATTGCAGGTTTTACCGAGATTACAACCATGACACGGAGGACTGCCGTGACCTACAGAACCAGATCTAGGAGCTAATCCGGTAAGGGCATCTCGGGTGCTTCCTAAAAAAACCGAGGGAGTCACCGCCCCAGCCGAAGGGTCTAGTCGAAAGATAAATCGACGTCATCGCCATCGCCGAATCGAAACGGCAAACCAGCAGGTTGGTGATGCAGCAAGTAGATTCCACAAAGAAGGATGTCGTATGCATGGAGCATGGTGGAGAAGCATTCGAGACAGTGTTCCGAGGAAGAAATTACATTCGGCGCGGAAGAGGTGGAGTTCTCGGACCACGATGACGCTCTGGTGGTCTCGGTCCGTATAGCCAATGCTAGGGTGAAGAGGGTGATGGTCAACACCGGGAGTTTCGTTGACATCTTATACCTGGACGCCTTCAGGAAGGTCAAACTCACGGATAGCGATCTCTCCCCAATGGCGACCACGCTAACCGGGTTCACAGGGGAGTCGGTCTCCCCCCTTGGGACGACTTCCCTTCTTGTCACTATAGGGAGTGAGCCAAGAACGAAGACAGTGATGGTCACCTTCATGGTGGTTGACCTACCCTCGGCGTACAACGTAATCCTTGGACGGTTGACGCTCAATAGGATAAGGGCGATCGTCTCCACCTACCACCAGGCCATGAAATTTACGACCTTGTCAAGAGCCAGGATGGTGCAGAGTGATCCCAAAGAATCCAGGAGATGCTATTTGATGACCGTATCCATGCTAAAGAGGACATGACCCGAGCCAACCAACCTCGATCCTCGAGACGACCCAGAAGCTCCTGCACATCTGCAGCCGGTGGAGCAGCTCATCGAAGTTCCCTTGAGGGATGATCGACCGAACCAAGTTGTCAGAGTTGGGACCATGCTCCCAGAAGCCAACTAGGTCCAACTTGTAGAGTTTTTAAAGTGTAATGCGGATGTCTTCGCCTAGTCCCCAAAGAACATGCCGGGAATCGACCCCAAGGTGGCTCAACATCACCTGAATATCCATCCCGAGGCCCATCCAGTCAAACAGAACCCTCGGAGATTCACCCCGGAGCGACAACGAGCGACTAGCCACGAGGTAGACCGCCTTGTCATGCCAAGCAACCCCGAGGGGGTAGGCAGGGTGAATTCTCAAGGATGTCATGATGATCACCCCAGAGTGGGTATCATGCCGAGCACCCTAGGTGGGGGTGCGCCCTAGAGGGGGTAGGCAGCCATGCACCCCAAAAGGGATGCGCCCCAAGAGAGGATAGGTAAGGTGTATTTAGTCCCACATTGGTAAGGAAAGGAGAGGTCTTGAGCCTTATAAGCGTTGGCGCTGCACACCCGACAAGTCGGTTTTGTTGAGAGAGGGTAATGGCCACGTGACAAGTGGTATCAGAGCAACTCCTTGCCTTCACCAATCACCCCAGAGGGGGTGTCCATGCCGAGCGCCCCAGAGGGGGTAGGCAGGGTGGTCAATCCGTGATGAAGATATCACGAGATTGGGTGGGGGAGAATGTCACGCCAAGCGCTCCCAAGGGGGTAGGCTCAAGGATGTTACAGTGATCACCCCAGAGGGGGTATCACGCCAAGCACCCTAGGTGGGGGTGCACCCCAAGAGAGGAGGTGCATTTAGTCCCACATTGGTAAGGAAAGGGGAGGTCCTGAGCCTTATAAGCGTTGGCGCTGCACACCCGACAACCCGATTTTGTTAGGAGAGGATAATGGCCACGTGACAGCCTGCTTGATGTTAGGTTCATAGCCGAGGTGAAATATCCTTGATGGCTGTCTAATGTAGTCCTCGTTAAAAAATAAAATGGAAGCTAGAGAATGTGTGTTGACTATACTGATCTTAATCGGACATGCCCTAAGGAATGTTATCCACTCCCGAAGATAGATCAGTTAGTCGATGCAACCGTAGGCCATGAGCTCCTTACATTTATGGATGCATTCTCGAGCTATAACCAGATCCTCATAGCCCCACAGGACCGAGAGCACACCGCCTTCATTACCAACAAGGGGGTTTACTGCTACAAAGTCATGCCCTTCGGACTGAAAAACACAGGAGCCACCTATCAGAGGATGGTCAATGAAGTGTTCAAGTCCCAACTCGGGAGAAACATAGAGGTGTATGTTGATGACATGATTATCAAAAGTAGGTCAGTAGCGACCTATCTAATTGACCTGACGGAGGCCTTCCGGACCCTCAGACGATTCAATATGCGCCTTAACCCGACGAAGTGCTCCTTCGGAGTCGGGTCGGGAAAGTTCCTCGGCTTCGTCATCCACCAGAGAGGGATAGACACCAACCCGGAGAAAGTCTGAGCCATAATGGAGATGAAATCTTCGTGCTCGGTAAAAGAGGTGCAACGCCCCACAGGGAAGCTAGCAACACTCGGGAGATTCGTGTCACGCTCATGAGACAAATGCCTCCCCTTCTTCTGGGCCTTGCGTCTAGCAGACAACTTCAAATGGACCCCAGAATGCGAGGATGCCTTCGGCAAAATGAAGACCTACCTCGGATGGTTGCCCCAACTCACCTCCCCTCGCCCAGGCGAGATTCTAAGCCTCTACTTGGCAGTCTCGGAACATGTGGTCAGCTCGGTGTTGATAAGGGAGGATCTAGCCACGTAGTAGGCTGTCTACTATACCAGTCATATCCTTGCTAGGCTCGAAGAGTGCTACCTACCGATAGAAAAGCTGGCGCTAGCATTAATCATGACGGCCCAAAAGCTACGACCCTATTTCCAGGCCCACACGATAAAAGTAGTATCTGACCGACCACTCCGCCGAATCCTCTCTAAGTTCGATGTCTTGGGTTGAATGCTCAAATGGTCAGTGGAGCTTGGAGAGTTCGACATCCAATATGTGCCTCGAATGGCCATAAAGGCCTAGGTATTAGCTGATTTTATTTCTGAACTGACCCCCGAGGACAATCCGACCATGCAGGAGTCGGATCCGCCAGCTTGGGCCCTGTACGTTGATGGGTCAGCCACATCGAGAGGAGATGGGGTAGGGATGATCCTCAGGAACCCAAATGGCGAAACCCATGAGCATGTGCTTCGGTTGGAATTCAAGGCCACCAACAATGAAGCCGAATATGAGGCGTTGCTGTCGGGATTACGCTTGCCCTCGAGATGTAGGTACAGAACTTAGAAGCCTTCACCGACTCCCAATTGGTGGCTGGCCACATCAATGGAACCTACGAGGCCCGAGAACCATCCATGGCCCGATACCTCGTCGAGGTTCGATGACTCTCGACTCGTTTCGACTGCTTGGTGATCACAAGGATACCCCGTGCCCAGAACAGCCAAGCCGACACACTTGCCTGGCTGGCATCCAACCAGCCACACGGAGAACCCCAAAGAGAACCGAGGTTCTCTCTACACCGACCCTACCGGCCTCGGACATCAACATAATTGAGACTGCTCCAAATTGGATGGAAGAAATCCTATGTTACAAAGAGAAGGGTGAGCTATCCGACGATCCCTGGGCCGCCCGTCGGCTCAAGCGGACCCAAGCGTGGTATGTTGTGATCACAGGCAAGTTGTATCGAAGAGCCTTCTCTCAACCATTACTCCGCTACCTGTCCCCGCCCGAAGCTAAGATAGTTCTTGCCAAAATTCATGAAGGCATATGTGGGGAACATATCGGGGGCCGAGCTCTGGCCTTTAAGATACTCAAGCAAGGGTTCTACTAGCCGACGCTACGCCGAGATGCTTTATCCTATGTAAGACGGTGTCGATAGTGTCATGCGCACGCTTGGGTTCAACACCAACCGACGGTGCCCCTCGCCCCAATCGACATAGCCTGGCCCTTCGCATAGTGGGGTATGGACCTCCTCGGCCCATTTCCCCCTGCTTCAGGCCAGCGATGATTCCTCATAGTCGAGGTCGACTACTTCACCAAGTGGGTCGAGACTGAACCACTCGCATCCATTATAGTGAAGCAGGTCGAGAGTTTTGTTTGAAAAAATATCATCACGCGCTTCGGCATCCTGAGGGCCATCGTCACCGACAACGGGACCCAGTTCAACAACACAAGATTTAAGACCTATTGCCAATCATACAGGATATGGCTGAAGTTCAGTTCGGTCGCCCACCCCCAAACCAATGGCCTCGTCGAAGTCACAAATCGAGCGATCCTCGAAGGACTGAAGAAGAGAGTGGGCAAAGCACGCGGAGCATGGGTAGAGGAGCTCCCGAGCATCTTGTGGGCTTCCCGAACCACTACAAAAATAGCCTTAGGAGAATCCTCGTTCAGCCTCGCATACGCAACCGAGGTGGTCCTCCCTCCTGAAATCATGTTTCCAACCTTACGGGTGAGGAGCTTCAGTGAAGGAACCTCAGAACTCGGGCTCCGCGTTAGCCTCAACCTTCTTGACGAACAAAGAGCCGAGGCCCACCTACACGCTTTGGCGTACAAGAAGGCCATGGCCCGAATATACAATCGAAAAGTTCGGCCATGGAGGATTCAAGTCAGGGATCTTGCCCTCCGAAAAATCGAGGTGAGCAATCCAACCCGAGCTAGAGGAAAACTGGCCCCAAACTGGGAAGGGCCCTACCGAGTTCACGACATGGTCCGAGAAGGCACTTACCGTCTTGAGACCATGGATGGAGCCCCTCTACCGAGGACTTGGAACGTGTCGAACCTAAGAAAGTTCTACCCTTGATTCCCGACATAAGCCTTGCGTTTGTACTAAAAAACTTTGCATTCATGTAAGTAAAGTTTTTACATTATGATCGGTTCGGGCCTTACAAAGCTCTAACTCGGCCCGACCGAGACCAAAAGAAAAGACATCCATATCTCCTAGTTCGGGGGAAGGTCCGCCAGGCTATCATCAAATGGCACCTCCTCGGGCATATCTATATTACGGTCCTCGGGAAGATCCACGTACGGATCGGCCTCCGGCTCTTGGTCCGGATATTTGGCACAGAAACAGGCAAGAGCTAGCCGATAGCCATACTCGAAGGTCGCCTGACCCAATCTTTGAAGGCCGAGCTCGAACCCGAGCGACTTCTTATACTCCTCGATCGCCTCCTTCGCCTGCTCCTCCATTCTTTGGCACTCTTTTTGTAGTGTCTCCTCAGCCGCCTCGGCCACTGCCCGCACAGCCTCGGCATTCTGCGCGAGCTTAAGCAGCTCATCATCCAGTTTGCGGATCCATCCACGATTGTCTTTCAGCTAGCATTGGGAGTCCCCCAGCTCCACCTTCAGTCGTTCAGCCTCAGCCTCGGTCGCGATAGCCCGCTGCTCGACCGCAGCAACTACCTCAGGGCTAGGGCCACTCAACTCCTCGACCTCCCGACACAGGTCGAAGTTGGCATCCCTAAGGCGCTTAATCACCCGACTTGCATCCTGCACTCAGTCGATCAACGCGGTCGTGTAGTGATGGTTCTGCAAAAAAATTCACAGGTCAAGGTCGAGCACACAACAACCCCAAGAGCATAAATAGGCCATAAGAGTGATATTCACCCAGACTAGTGACTTCACGGCGCGATCCATCAGCACCGTGGAAGGCGAGCAATACAGCTGCCTCACCAAACTCAGGTGGAGTGTCCCTCGGGCGAACCCCAAGACCGCTGAGCCATCAGATCATATGCGGCTGCTAGTCTTCAGGGATGGCCATCGGACCTCCAATGGTGCCTCCGGCTCCCTCTTTGGCAGGTCCAAAATCTCCAAAGCCTGGAAGGGCTCACCTCTGCTGGAAGCCTGGACCTGACACAGGTCCTTCATCGACTTGGGACGCTTCGCCCGCTTGGTCGAGGCCCCACCCTCGATCGGGCTGGCGCAACTCTTCCCTTTCGCGCTTGAGCCTTCCCTGTATAAGTTGCTACCCGACCAGACAGCTGCCCGCGCGACCACCTCATGAAGTGTCATCCCCTCATATGACTTCCGAGTCACCCCTTTGGCCATCTTCTTAGGACGATCTGTCTCAGCCTGGTTGGGACCCCGACGCTTCGGAGTCTCCTTCTGAGCCAGGAGTTCCCCCCCTGGTCTTTGTCTGCTCCCGAGAAGGCTGCACCATGCTCGGAAGACGGGGCATCCCCCTTAAAGACTGAAAGTTCACCATCTCTGCATAATTGCAGATCGGTCAGTGAAGTTAAAGAGTAAAAATTGACTAGGTAGCGAAGCGTCTAAAAACAACAGGTTCAACCATACCCCCAGAAGTCGAGCTGAGACCCGTTTCAACCAGCCATGCCTCGAACATTCCCCTAATGGCCCGATAAGAAGAAAGGACCCCCTTCAGGCGCTCCACACAATTGGCCTCCTCGTGGGAAAGAAACGGGGGCACATTGTTAATGGCTCGGGAGGTCCACCTTACGCAAAACCCCCATTCTCGGAAGCAACTCACATAGAAGTGGCGAGTCTTCCAACCCTTGTTATTTGAAGGGGCGCCACCGATCCTGAACCCGCCCCGGGCAGTGAGGTAGTAGCTGCCTCGTCCCTTGCATAGCCGAAAGCACGCTAGGAATAGCGTTCGGGTCGGTTCGATCCCCGCCCCGAGATATTCCCCCAGGAAGACAATCAGATAGCGCCTAGAGTTAGGCGCCATCTGCGAGGGGGAGATCTCCCACCACTGGAGGCATTCTATGACCAAGGGATACAAGAGGAACCTTAACCTTGCCTCCAGGGCATCCAGGGTCAACTCAAACCCACCTAGGAATGGGTCGTAAGGACGTTGCCTCGGCATAGGGGCATGGAGCTGGTAATCCTTCGGGATGCTATACCGATCCCGAACTAATCCCAAAAGTTCCTCGGTCACCACCGAGTCCACATCGTGCCACGACCACATCGCTTAAAGGGCCGCGAGGGCCTTTGAGTCCACCGAGGATACCCAACCCGAAGACGAGCTTAACACCTCCACCTAGAACTATATGAGGTCGATTCGTTGACCTCAGGTACCGACCGACCCGACAACGATGAGGAAGAAGTCATTCCGACCTTAAGTTAAGTACTAGAGAAGGGTGAGGATCCGAGATGACACGCGAGAGGTCGGGAGGAGGCTCAATAGCAAATGAGAAGGTGCACAAACCCTTCACTCCCAGGAAGAAGCTTATAAGGACCCTATCGCCACTAAGGCGATATTTGGGCTTCCCGAGGCAAGAATTAATGATAACATCTACTAAGAGATGCCTCGATGGACGTGTCGCTCTGGCATAAACACCCGCTCAACGGCCCCCATCGGGCGCGCTCACTCCCAATTTCCCATCGAAAAGATGGTGAACGCTCCCCCCACGGAGGCACATGACATCAACCCAGCAATACCCAGCACGTGCCATTGATGACCCCTTCTAAGCCCATATCGCAGTAGCAGTAAAGGGGCATGTCGTGCCTGAGTTCATCAGCTCGGGTACCAGTTCATGCCCGAGTTCACCAGCTCGGGCACCAGTCCGTTCGTGCCCGAGCTCATCAGCTCGAGTACCAGTCCTTTCGTGCCCGAGTTCACCAGCTCGGGCACCAGTCCCTCCGTGCCCGAGTTCATTAGCTCGGGTACCAGTTCATGCCCGAGTTCACCAGCTCGGACACCAGTTCATTCATGCCCGAGTTCACCAGCTCAGGCACCAGTCCGTTCATGCTCGAGCTCACCAGCTTGGGCACCAGTCCTTTCGTGCCCGAGCTCACCAGCTTGGGCACCAGTCCCTCCGTGCCCGAGTTTATCAACTCGGGTACCAGTTCATGCTCGAGTTCACCAACTTGGACACCAGTTCATTCGTGCCCGAGTTCACCAACTCGAACACCAGTTCATTCGTGCTCGAGTTCATCAGCTCGAACACCAGTATATTCGTGCCCGAGTTCACGAGCTTGGGCACTAGTCCGTTCGTGCCCGAGCTCACCGGCTCGGGTACCAGTCCTTTCATGCCCGAGTTCACCAGCTCAGGCACCAGTCCCTTCATGCCCGAATTCATCAGCTCGAGTACCAGTTCGTGCTCGAGTTCACCAGCTTGGACACCAGTTCATTCGTGCCCGAGTTCACCAGCTCGGGCAACAGTCCATTCGTGCCAGAGCTCACCAGCTTGGGTACTAGTCCTCTTATACCCGAGTTCACCACTTTCGGGCACCATCCCTCATGTCCGATTTCATCACTTTCGAGTACCGATTCGTGCCAGAGAGTTCACCAAATCGAGCACTTGTCCATTCGTGCCCAAGTTCACCAGCTCAGGCCCGAGTCCATTCGTGCCTGAGTTCACCAGCTCGGGCAGTAGTCCATTTATGCCCGAGTTCACCAGCTCAGGCATCAGTCCATTCATGCCTGAGTTCACCAGCTCAGGCACCGGCTCCTCCGCGCCCTAGTTCACCAGCTAGGGTGCCAGTTCATTCATGACTGAGTCCACCAACCCGGTCCGAGCCCTCTTCGTGCCGAGTTCATCAGCTCAGGCTCTACTCCATCCGTGCTCGGGTCCACCAGATCTAGCGCCCGACCAATCAGCAAGACGGCTCCCCCCCGATGTATCATCCTAGCATGGCACCATTGTCATGAAAACAGTGATGACACGGTGACGAGCATGAGCCAGCAAGGCCCCGAACGCCTCCACAAGGACCTCGGAGCATGCCTTGTTAAGGGGGGGGGAGTGATAGGGGATACTCTGACGTCATCCACGTGGCAGTACCAACGCACACATGAGTATAAAGACACTCCATATGGGACGCCACACTAGACCCGCCACCTCAGGTCGGATGTGACGACGCCACCATATTGCCCGAATTCGGAACAGTCCATCCCGAAATCCCGAGACGGTAACGCATTGATCTGCGATCATTCCCGAAATCCCGGGACAACAACGCACGGGGTAGGCAGCCCCGAGATCCTGGGACGGCGACCCCGGAGATCTCGAACGATGCCATGCGTCGGATGGTGGCCCTCAGACGGCCTCGAGATCTGGACGATGTACGCTTAACCATGTTCAACATCCCCCCTCACTTGACTCCGAGGAGGAGGGAACTAACTTTAGCATCGGAGGGGTCTAATCGGGAAAAGCTTGACCCAGACCTTTTTGCAGGAATCGGACCAGCAAAGCACCAATTGCTCGCTCCTACTGCAGAATTCAATCGGACACCCTACGACTTCAGCGACTGGACCAACCATCCCGACACGTCGTCCGGTGGCTGCATTCGTTCTACGACAGCCTGCCATCATTTAATCAACTTGATGACAAATTTGCTTGGTTTGATCCAGTTTGTGTACTAGTTCACTTCAAGCAACATGTTCCTCGATAACAAAACTCAATCTGACTTTGATACAAGCATATCTTAACCAAATCGTGACTCTGTTTGAAATAATTGATGCAGCATTTTAGTCAGTAAACATCACTTTACATGAGGATATTACTGTCTCAATCCATCAAGTTTTTCAGCATGGCAAGTGCTCTGAGTTCTTCAGTTTCCTCTCCAGATACAATACCTGTTAATGGAATTAGAACAGTACTAAGCTTTTTATTTGTTCTTCCTTTTATTTTACTTGAATGGTTAAAACAGTGTGAAAACAGTCATCATGTTTGACAAACGTTTCTGGTTCAATAAGTTATAATTAATTCTCAAAAACTTTCATATTTTGTTTATCATGGTCTATCTTATTTTGAGAATATTTACAAAACAAAGGAATATTTTTGTCTCTTTCATTGACTGAAAAGTTTCCATTAGAAAAACTCTTGAGTTTTCTTCAGTTCTGTTTGCTTTTCTTGAAAAGAAATAGTGTTTTAAGGAGAATTGAATCCATTATAAATCCTTTTTTCTTCCCTACCATCATTTGTTCAAGGATTTCTCTCTCTCTCTACTCACTCATGATCTCTGCCAGTGCTGATGAGCTTCACCTCACCCTTTTCTGCATGAACTATTCCTGTTGCTTGACCATCAATCCTCTTAGAGCCAAAATGCCTAGTACAACTTTTGGGCTGCTCATAAATTTTGCATGATGCCATGCATCTCTTTTGGTACGTTGCATATAGTGTTTGGCCATCTATTTCATGCAATCTTTATGGCTTTGCTACCAACATGGCATGAACATGAATGAGATTCCCTACACCTAATTGCTGTGCCATCATCAATATTTGCCACCAATTGCCATCAGTGAGAACTTATTTGTTGCCTTCAACTGCTAATAGTGAAAGCTCCACACTGACCCACCTAAACATCAATGGTGATGGCCATACAAGTCCATGCTGTGGAGGGCAGAAGAGGCGACAGCAGTTGCGTGATGAGCTCCATAAAGAGAAGGAATTGAATGTTAGCAGGTGGCGCAGTTGAATTGCAGCAGTGCTGCTGAAGAAAACCAGACAAAAAGACCTGCAAAAGTTCAGATATACAGTCACCTTCAACTTCCCTGTTACAATTAATGGTGCTGATGTAAAAGGTTATAAGATTAACCCTAAAACCTAAACCTTACATGAGAGTGGAATGTGAGAACCAGGGTTTGTGCCAATGGCAGTTTCATGACCTAGGAATGTGAGAACCTTCCACTAATGTGCTTGTGTTCATAAATCATTCTCCTAAAAATGCCAATGGCATTAGTTCCTTGTTGGAGTTCACTACTGCAAATGGCCATTTGGCATGATGAGTTTGGTAGTTGTCTTTGCAGAGAGCATTGACTGATGGGCAATGCTAAAGTGGTATTAAGGCCACCAAGTTTGTGTGACAAAGAAGTGCCTGAAGGCATTTGATTGTGGCCAAAAAATGATGACTCAGTTAATAAGATTGGAAACAGATATAAGGACTTTGTATATACATATATTTATATATACCCCTCCAAAATAAGTGGCTTTACTATTTATCCTCTAAATTAAGTATAGCATGTATATTCTTGCAAAACATTAAGAAGATATATATGTCATTGTGGTTAATCTTCCTCGGATATTATCATTTGAATGCCGATTGAAATTCCAATACCCTTTAGAAACTTATTGTTTTAGGTATTTAAATATTTTTATAACTCCATCAGCTAATGCTTACTGCAGTTACGTATGATTAACCTGAGAAGTTTTTGGTCGGATGTGAACATGAGGATATATGCGAAAGATCTTAATATTTGGAGGAATATATATGCATGTGCAATGCCAAACTTTGAATGCATAGATATGTTAATACCCCTCTTAGTTTCTATCTTAAATTTCTAATACGAAAAGTGCTGTGCTTCTCTTCAATCTTCTATTTCTTGGTGGACTCAATATTCTCATGACTGTTCTCAGGAATTTATATGTTACTAGTAACAATTCAATGTTGTTGCACCCAAGATGGTCCTGGATTCCTTTTGTAGGAAAATATGGGCCATGTTTCATTTACTAGAATTCACCTAATCCAACATGCAAGAATTGCTATAACAATGAAGCAATGTTATGGTGTAAGAACAAGGAAGATGCTGTTCTTGTTTCATTGGCTGGAATGCAAAGCCTGGAAATAACAATGATGAAATAACATCGTATAAATGATAGTTTGATTCACAATGTGCTGTATACAACAAGGAGATAATAGCTGTTAATGCAGCAATCATGTTTCAATATTAATATGATGGTGCAGTGCATCCATCAGAAACTGTGGTTGTAGCTGCAGTACCTTTCTGTACGTGCTACATTGATTGCTATTGTCTTTTCGATGCATTATTGTCGTTACAATTACATGCCATTCATTGCCCATTTGATGTTTGGGCTGAGATACATTTCAAGGGCAGATCAGATCTTACGGTCTCTCCATTGCCTGGGGTCTACGAGTCATGGCATTGGCAGAACCTTGATGGAGGTTCATTGTGCAGTGCTCATCGTTCGCAGTGCTGGTGCATGACGTGAAAAGAACCGGCAACAGCACAGTTGATTTCATGAACAGTGTGTAGGTCATCCATCACCTGTTTCATCCTTGATGGGTTCCCTGTGTTTGTCTCAGGCATACATGTGAATTGCGTAGACGAAAGAACTGTCCAAGAGCCTTAAAGAGACACAGCTTCCTTGTCTTCCATTCTGTGCTGGAAAACAATCGCATTTATGGCGGCAGGTGCACCGGTGCAGTCCGAGAAGACGGTCTGTGAACAGTCGTGCATTCATCTCAGTCCTCACAGGTCACTCACTAGTATATGTAGGCGCAAGCAAGGGAAGTGTGCTCGCCGAAGCCCAAGAGAGAAAGAGAGAGAGAGAGAGAGAGAGAGAGTTGAGGTATCACAACTTACATGCTTCAGTTTCTGTTTCCGTAATCTTTCTTCCCTTCACCATTCCCTTGTGAACTGACTCGGTACTGGACAGCGCATGCCATGGCCGACCCAGAAGAGATGAAGTCATGGAAGACAGTGAGCCAGCTGACACATCCAAATCTGATTCCGGAGCGCATGAAGGAGTCACTGGCGGCTGTTTGCGACACCCTCCTCCCTCAAGTCGACGTCTCTTCCGTCGGGGACGAAGGGCTCGGCGAGTTCTACGGCACCTCGGCGTCCATGGTTGGCACTTCTGAGCACGTAAGATTCACCACATAGCAACGAACAACGTGTAGAATACTTGCAGCTTCACGACCGAGTTCTTGATGTGACTCTCGTTCGAGACTTCCTAGATTTAAGTTAGAAGACAGCAAATGAGACGTATGTCCGCTGTTCTCTGATACATATAGGCATCTACTTTTAGATCACACATGAAACGTATCTTTACACACAACTTCGCAGAAACTATTGATGGATTTACACCACACAGGTAATGAGATGAAGTGTGATGCAGATTGGAGGACTGCTCTCCGGAGGACTGAAGCACCCGGCGGCCGGGCTGCTCTACTTGGCCTTGTGGTTGCTGTCGACATGGTACGGCACCTTCGCCATGTGCGGAACCAGAAGCTTGTCGAAGCAGTTCCCCTACTTCCACAGGTTCGCCAAGGTGGAGAGGACGAAGCGCGAACAGATCCTCCTCTCATGGTCGCTGGGCTCATTCCCACTCTCCGCCATGCTCTTCAGGTGCCTCAAGTATCTTACCATGCGCCTCTACTTCACTCAGGTACGAACTCTGTGACGCTCCTTTGCTCATCCTTGGCTGCTTTTCCTTTCATAATTGAATTATTTACGGAGACTAAACTTAGTATTATCATTTTGATTATCCGTATTTTAAGAGTCATCTACGTTTCCAAATAGATTAATTGCACGTCTTTCCAATTGCTTGCAGCTCAACGATGACCGCACCAACCCGGCATGGAAAGCAATGGGCTACTGTGGACCGGACCCTGACTTGGTTGACCAGAATCAACATTGCAGGACCCCACAGCACAAGGAAGAAGGCCCGGTCGACCAAGAAGACGACGTCTTCGGTCCGCTGCACTCGGCTCTCCTTCACATGGAGAAGCCGAGAGATGTCATCACACGAATGCTCCACAAAGCTGGCTTCCCCGCCCCTGCCACCTTCCCTTCCTCCCCTCTCACCCTGTCCTGCGACGCCGCGGTCATCGGCTCCGGCTCTGGCGGTAGCGTCGTCGCCGGCGTCCTCGCCAAGGCTGGCTACAAGGTCATTGTTATCGAGAAGGGGGACTACTATCCCAGCAGCCGCCTCTCCCTTCTCGAAGGACCGGCACTGGGCTCCATGTACGAGGGTGGCGGCCTCGTCGCCACCGACGACGTCGGAGCCCTGCTCCTCGCCGGGTCCACCGTAGGCGGCGGATCCACCGTCAACTGGTCGGCCTCCATTCGCACCCCGGGGCATGTCAGACGCGAGTGGTGCGACGAGCACGGCCTCGAGCTCTTCTCCAGTAAAGCCTACGATGAAGCCCTTGACGTCGTGTGCGAGCGCATGGGAGTCCAATCCGACGTCAAAGAAGAAGGCTTCAACAATATGATCCTGCGAAGAGGGTGCGAGAAGTTGGGGTATCCGGTGGCCAACGTGCCATGCAACGCCCCGCCTGACCACTACTGCGGGTGGTGCCACCTCGGTTGCAAGAACGGGAAGAAGCAGAGCACCAAAGAGACGTGGCTCGCGGACTTGGCAGACTCCGGGAACGGGTTCATCCTCCCCGGCTGCAAGGCAGTGAGACTCTTGTACCGCAAGGGAAGAGGACTCAGCCGAAGCGTCGCCAACGGAGTCGTCGTCGCGTTCGGAAACGAAGAGTTCACCGTCGAGTCGAAGGTGACGGTGGTGGCAAGCGGCGCCCTCAACACGCCGAGTTTGCTAAAGCGGAGCGGCCTCAAGAACGTGCACATCGGGAAGCACCTCCACATCCACCCCGCCGTGGTGGCGTGGGGTTTCTTCCCGCCGACTAGGTGGCCAGAGGAATGCCGGAAGAGCTACGAGGGCGGGATAATAACCTCCATGTGCCCGTTGTCGTCCTACTGCACATTGTTGCAGACACCAGCTCTGCACCCCGGCATGTTCGCGACGGTGACACCATGGCTGTCGGCCGCGGACTTCCGGGAGAGGATGACGCGCTTCTCGCGCACTGCTCACATATTCGCACTTGTCAGAGACAAAGGGTCCGGCACGGCAAACTACCCGGAGTCGGTGGCGTACCGCATGGACGAGGAGGACGAGGAGAAGCTGAAGCGATCATTGGAGGCTGCGGTGAGGATACTGGCGGCGGCGGGAGCAGAGGAGGTGGGGACGCATCACGGCAAGGGAGAGAGGGTGAAGGTGGGAGGAAGAGGAGGAGGAGAAGGGGTGGAGGAGCTGGCGAGGGAGGTGATGAGGAGGGGGCTGAGGGACGGAAAGACGCCGATCAGCACGGCGCACCAGATGGGGAGCTGCAGGATGGCAGCGGACTCGAAGGAGGGGGCGGTGAGCCCGCGAGGGGAGACGTGGGAGGTGGAGGGGCTGTACGTGGCGGATACAAGCGTCTTCCCCACTGCTCTGGGGGTGAACCCCATGGTCACAGTGCAGGCCATCGCTTACTGCACTGCCCAATCCATACTGCAAGTGTTACAGGGCAGCAACAACAGCTCTTGTTAGCTTCTGCAGTAAACACCGCAACTACTAGCCCTGCATTTGCAACATTCCTCTTTATATATAGTGTGTGATTGTTGTTCTATCAGTGTCAGTGCTTTGATGAACTCCATCATAATAAATTTGAATGTTCTAAAATATGCTTGGGTTGGAATCTACAGGTCACAACATCTACATGTTTATGCCATAAGATCATCTTGATTATACTGCATCTAGTTGTGTTATCAGATTGGGAAGCCTGAGGACTTGAAGTTGTCAAAGAAAGGTGGTGATCTTTTACTTATGTGCTACCTTGGCCTGTAAATCTTCATGGTGTGGATGAGTTTGGATATGTGGAGGCTTCTTAACTAGCAAAACTGGATGCATGCATGCTCTGGAAAAGCTGCAGCTTTGTTCAGTTTGTGATGCAGGGGTTTTCTTTGTAACTGATGTATATTAAGTAGCTAGCAGACATGGAAAGAGGCAGTTTGCATGTTGATGTTGCAGTCCATTGTTCCAGGATTATTGACAAAATAAGCTGCCAATTATTGATGGAATTGCTCTTCCTTACACTGGCAGAAGTCTTATGAACTGGATTGTAACTCCTCAGAAACTATAATTCGAATTAACATGCTATTCTAGTAGAAGAACTACAAGCATTCAATGCTCTTATGAGGATGAATACAAGCCCAACAAAATGGTTGTTCTCTTCTAATGTTCTTGTCTCTTTGCCTGGAACATTTAATTGGAAGCTAAAGGACTGTTTGATATAATTAATTCTTATCCTCTCTCCCTCCCTCCCTCCGTTTCTCTGATGACTTGTGAGGTAAAACCTAACTCCTTGAGTCTCAATCCCTCTCTTCCACTTTAAAGATCTGAAGAACCCTTCAGTTAGAGTTCTGACCTGAAATCAGCATGTAAGAAGAGAATTGGAGTTAGGAAGACAGGGCACAGATCACTTCTGATACACTGCCATGGCCTTGAATCACCTCCTCCTTTACCTCCTCCTCTCATTAACCATCTCATCTTCCACACTTGATGGTGCAAGCTGTGAAATCCAAGAGGCTGTGATCACTGCTCATGTCGGCAACCATGCAACCCTCAAGATGGGGGGTTTAGCTTCTGCCAACTTCTTGCCAGAAGGAGACATTGTGCCTCCTTCTGGCCCATCAAAGAGGCATAATGGTGTCACCAGTTCAGCTGTAGCTCATCAGGATGTTGCACCATGAAGGATGCTGCTGCTGCATGCAGTGCAAGCACATCAAAATCTGACATTAAAAGCCAGTGGGATCTGAAGAGACTTCAAGCTTCAGATGTTTTTGTGTCAGATTCAGTCTACTATTCATCTTAGGTTTCTGCTTCAATTATATCTCTTGTTTTCTGATCTCACTCTATGGTTCTCTCTCTCTGTTTCATCTCTGTGTTCTCCGCATGTTTTAATTATATAAATACTGCTTATAGCATGCTGGATTTCAGGCTAATAAATAGAATATATGTTATTTACTAGTGCATTCTCTTTTCAGAGGAGCTCATATTTGATGATGCCTTCTTCTTATTCAAATTTTACTTCCACATAATAGTTAACAATCGTAATTATATCTTAACATAAAATATATATCGCTGCATTGGACTATCTTCTTCTGTTATCTTTCTTTTCATCAAATGATTTTTTTCTGACAATGGTTATAAATGCTTGATAGAAATAAAAAAGGCCATTAATACATTCTGTGAAGAACATCTGCAGTGAGGTCAACTCTGGACATCCTATTAGCTAATTCTGATTCTACTCTTGAATCATTTATTTTATGGAATCCACTTGCACACAGACATGCTCTCTTTTGGCTGGTGAATCAGATTCTTTGAAAGATAATATATTTGATGCTTCTAAAGGGCAAAATATATCAATGAAATCTAACAATCTCGAAGTTCTACTACTATAGATCGCGGGTAAAAGGCAAACATAAATCTCACGATAAGATTACTCTTTTGCAACTTCGATAATCAAAGATATAGATTTGGGTACGATTGTTTTTGTCGTCTCTCCTCATATCTCATGTTAGTGGGTGTGAAATAATTGAATTGGATCGGTATATTTGATGCATAATTTATCACTCCATATCTTATTATATTGGTTGGGTCTATTAAGATTAGCAAATAAATTAGGCTACACGATTATGCTCTCTACATGCATAAGAGTACTTACTCTGCAAAATATTGAAGGATCCTTTTTTAATGTTCTTATAATATTCAAAATTTATCATGATCGTTGTGTTCCTTGATAAGATGAATTTCATATCATGAAGTCTTCCTTGTTCTTCCTGATAAGATAAACTGGATGCTATAAAGTTTGATTCTACTTAAGCTCCTTAAATTCCTTCTTGTCTCTCTCTCTCTCTCTCTCTCTCCCAGGTGATTTCTTCAAGAGATTTTGAGAATGGGTCCTTCACTTTCAATTTGAGATTCTTCAAATTCCTATTAGATGGAACAATGCTACCAAATTCTTTAAGATGAATCTAACAATTCTCATTGAATAATTAATTAGATTAGTTATTTCATATTTTTTTTTATTTTTCTCTTTTAGTGGAATGACAAAAGAAGAAAAAAAGAAAAGAAAAGAAAGAGACTAAACCTCTATCAATATATAGATTGTGCTTTTTGGTCGAATGACTTCGAGACCTTGAAGTATGTTCTCTCGATATCAAAATAACAAATTCAATTTTAAAAGTATAACAGTAACTTACAGAATGATCTCGTAACATTTCTATCTTCAATGATTGATCTAAATTGATGTTATTAGGATAAATATTTATCTTGAACATAACTCGACGCATAACGACATAATCAATAATAAGAAGACATATCGCAATCAATAATTAGGTCACATAGATATTAATCTAAAATAATAATTAAAAAATATTACATGCATATCGAAAATGACAGATCGAAAAAATATTCTGTTCATACGAGACAGTATATGGAGCTTACAAAATGTTACATTATAAGTTCCCTTATCGGTAAGATTACCCTTATCCACATTATTCAGTGACCCATCTGAATTCACTTAAAAACCAATTGGAGCTTGCAAATTATATTATAAATTACTGGTAAAATAATTATTATTTTAAAAAAAATCATGCATTTCCAATTATATAATTTAAAATAGACACACACAAAAAAAAAAGGTACTTCTAAAATGTTTCCTTTTTGAGGCAGGACGCATAGCATATCACTCACAAGCTGAACGTGGTGGCGGTCACCGCTTTACCTTCCTCCGCCTCTCACTCGCTCTCTGAGACGAAGCACCCATGTCTCTCCTCCCAACGCCTCCTCCTTCCCTTCGCACCGTTCCGGCCACCTCTACCGCCTCCTCCACCGTCGCCCTCCGCCCCGTCGTCATTCTTCCGGTTGAGCCCTCTCCGTGCTTGTGCTGGACTTGGGCCACCTGATGACGTCATATGCGACACCTTAGTGAGCTGTTTCGTGGTATGCAGGGCCTGGGGAACAACACCGGGGACTACAGGGATATGGCCATGACGCTGAGAGAAGGTTACGGCATCCCCTCCGTGGTCGCCAGGGTCTCGCGCGTCGACTGGCTTCGCCATTGCGCCGCACTGCTCAGCCCCGGCTTCTGGAGGGGCAGTCTCCGCCCTCGCCCCCTACTCGATTGGTCCTGTACCGTTCTTCCGGCCTTGACTCTGTTTACTGCAACAGCGGAGTGGCAGTCGGAACTCTTGGCTTCTTTCTTGCCGGCTCTGCCCACTAATTAGTTTGTCGTTTGTCAGGTATCTTGAAAGAGTCGCCGAGGCTGTTGCAGAGGCTAAGCTGCTCTTGGAAGACGGTAATCTCATCGGACATTGTGAAATTTCAGCTGAAATTTGATTGATTTGAAGCTGGTTGATAGTGGTCTGTGCGTTGTACGCCAACCTGTTCTTTCCTAGCAGACTCAAATCTTTCTGTCTTTAAGTCAATGAGGATTTAATGTGTGCAATAGTGTAAGATTCTGTTGGCAAGCTTCACATAATCTGGATGGAGAGTTGGTTCTCCTAATATTTTGGTAAATTTGTTTGATTTCAGGATGAATTGAACTCGAGGTTTCGGGTATCGGACCAGTTTCGATGATCTGGCCGGAGCGGCATGTACCAGTCGGTACAGGTGTTTCCGAGAGGAGAAAACGGAGTAAAAGAGGAAGGGGCGGTGGAAGAGGAGGAGGAAGGAGGAAGGAACGAAGAAGAGGGGATAGTGGAGGAAGAGGAAGAGGAGAAGAGGTGTACTTATGAGAAGTGGCGTGATGGAGGAAGAGGAGGAGGAAGAAAGAAGAGGAGATGGTGGAGGAACATGAGAGGGAAGCAGAAATAGGAGGAAGAGGAAGAGGAGAAGAGGGGTACACATAAGAAATGATTAGGGCAAAGGTGGTGCATGGTGATCGTGTGCGACGAGGTCCTAGCATTCCTACATGGGAAGCGGAGGCCACGTTGAGAAGCATAGGTTGCGGCGAGCAGTGTGCGTGAGAAGCAATTAGGGTTAGGAAAGTTTCTTGCTTATATGAATGGGTTGATGCTTAGACCGGTACATACCGCCCGTTTCATGGTTTTTTTTATACAATTTGCTTTTATTCTTATTTGTGTCCAATTGATTAGAGTTAAGCTCAAATATCAAAGTTGGGATCTTCATGGAACTCTACAAAATCTAGACCTCTCTTTCACAAAGTATTTAAATCCGTCACTATTCTGGTTTTTAGGTCAAAGAAGTTCTCAACCCATTTACAGTGTGAATTTTTTTGCTGACAAGTTTCATACAATGCAGCTGTAGAGTTGTTTTTCCTAAACTTCTTGGTTGATCTTGTGGCATGCAAGGGAAAATCTATCTGTTTCTCTTTGCAAATTTCTTATGTTGAATGTTAATTCCAACTTGCATATTGTTGATGATAAGCTTGACATTGTCATTTGGCATTCTGTGGTTTGGTTTGGGACGATGAGAAGTAAAACTTTGATTTTTTAACATTATTTAGGTGGAAGCATATCGCTTGTAGGTCACTCAGCGGGAGGATGGCTTGCACGTGTATACATGGAAGAATTTGGGATGTCGAGAATCTCTTTGCTGCTAACCCTTGGATCCCCTCACTTGTATGCCTTCTTTGTGGTTATTTCACTAATTCACTCAAATAATAAATTTTATAGTTGTGGAAACTGTTTTCTCGATACAATGTGATTCTAGTTTGTCTTCCTTTTTTGTCTTATCAATGCAATGTGATACTTGGGCTTTAATCCGTAGGTGATAATTTTTTTTCAGGCCGCCACCAAAGGGTTTGCCAGGAGTAATTGATCAAACCAGAGGCTTGCTGGATTATATTGAGAAAAATTGTGCACCAGCTGTTTATACACCAGAACTGAAATACATATGTATCGCTGGAAGGTATGTCCATCATTATTGCACGAATTTGGTGCATCTGAAACATATCAGGTTCTCTTCACGAGTGATACGTGTTCACCACTAATACAACCTTCAAGATAATCTAACAAATTATGCAATGAGATGTGCATTTTTTTAGAACTTGACAGTAAGGTTTTAGTGTGCAATGGTTAATTGGAATACTGTGGTCTGCTGTTTCATATATTCTGCTACAAATGTTCATATTGGAAAATGACAGTCTTCACGGTGTTATATATGGAAAATGACAATTCCTGATCATAGATTTAAAATGATATTTATTATATTTGAACGATTTTTCAATTCCATCTTGCACATCATTTTCAGGCAGACACCTTTTGGTTCTTCTTTGATCCAACAGATGTTAGGCTTATTGAATAAGGTATGAGGAGTCTTGTGATATCACCAACATGTGATGTGGGCTAGATGTTGCACTTCACCCCGAAGTGCAACTCGTTTAGTAGGATTAGAAATTTGACAGAATTCTGTTCAATAATAATTGACAGTGTGACAAATCATTAGATAAAAGAAAAATTATATAATAGCATGGCTGCAAATAGCATCGGTTCTAATATATAAGGAGCTTCTGTTGCAAAAGATTTCTACTTTCCACAGGTATATCCAAGGAGCTTCTTTGTTTGGGAATTTTAACGATCCTTCTTATGATCCAATGCTTGTTGGTGAGGAGCTGAACAAGATCAAGTTGCCTGCAAAATTCGGCGATGACAAATCCCTCTCATCTGCACCCCGCTTACACGCTCGCTTCGTAGGTCAAAGTTATAAGCAGGTATCCATTCATTGAAATGTTTCTTTGAAGCCCAACATAAACCCATGCATCCAACGGAAACTCCAATTCTTTTCACCGAGATTTGGATGACTAGGTATTTTACCAATGAGGAATCATCAAGCAATTCTCGCATTTATTATATGCTCGCTCATTCATGTTCTGATTGCATGGTGGGTCAAAAGCAAAGGAGACCCCCACTCTGCAAATCGAGTCGGCAACCATCGTAGAAAAGAAGCTTAGCTTCAGATTGCTACATTTCAATTGATAGGTTGGGGTGGTTGTCGTTCTTTCTTTCTGCCAAGTTTCATTTTTCAGCATCGTGCCCTCTTTTTGGCAGGTGTGTGGGCAAGCAGATGTTTGGGGAGATGGTGTCGTTCCAGAAGTGTCTGCTCATCTTGAAGGTGCACTGAATATAAGCTTGGATGGTGTTTACCATTCTCCAGTTGGTTCTGATGGGACAATAAGACCATGGTTTGGTTCTGCATATGTGCTCAAGAAATGGGTCCATCACCTTTTGACGTGACGACAGGAAAAAGAAGACCGTGGTTTGGTTCTGCATCTGTGCTCAAGAAATGGGTCCGTCACCTTTCTATCAATTGTGTGTGCGGATTTCTATCAATAGCAATGTTCCATCAGCGGTTGAAAACATAAATGCCTTGCTACAAATTCTGTGGCTTGAGTGGTGACATTTGACCAGAACTAATATATGAACCTGAGTTTTCCATAGTAAGATGGATTCCTCAACGAGTAGGGGATTTGCCCTACTTTCTTCCGCTCGATAAATCTTTTTCTTTAATATTTTGATCACCTCCACCCATATCAGTGACGGTGTCACCAATCTTGCTCTTCTTATTAGCAATTTATGTAATCATCAACTCATTGTTCTTTGTTCAAACCTGTAATTTCTAAAAATTTTCAGCTTATTTTATTCCGGTTACCGTTAAATTTACAACCACTGGTTTTCGCCTCATATTCCTATCACAATGGTTCTTCGATGGTCTTCATGGCTCTCACAGTAGTCATTCATGTGTTTACGTGTCTCTAAATTTCAATTGTATATTTATCGGGTTACACCGTACTCTCTTCACGTACCATACCATCACACAAAACAAGATTAATTATATATTACTCTTTATAATTATATCTTTATATTTTAATAAATTATATTTGTTTACGAAAGTAAAATATTAAAAATTTCATATAAAATTTGAAAAATAACTTTATAAAATTAAAAATAAAGAATTTTATTAGAACGGCAATATTAAGTATTTTTACTTTTATAAAAATCTTAATATAATTTTTGAAAACATAAAAATCGAAATACTAAAAAAAACTAATTACAAAAAATAATCTATAATTAACCTCATAAAACATAACTTATAACGTACTAACTTCAATTTGATAACAAAACAACTAAATTATAACAGGCGCCAGTCCTGTCTGTTCTACTAATCTGGGAGTAGGACTAGAAGCAATAACCATCAATCAAAATGCTTGTGCACAGCTTTGCAAGCATGACAACAATGGCGCAACAGAGTGAAATGCTATGACCAGCCAATGCACTAACATCTGAGTGACTGATAAAACAAGACAAGAGTTACTACAGCAAGACTAGAGTTCTACTACCACAGCATAAGCAAGAACACACTTAGAAAAGATGGGGAGTTCAAAATTCTCCACGCTACAAATAGAAAAGTCCTAAACACTGCTGGCACCAACAAGCTGTAGATCAAACTGGGAACATGAAAGCAACAGCATGATTCCTTCGTTGATTTCATTTACGTTTGGGGAAATGAGAAGCTAACAGTCCTGAAATCTCGAACATCCCAACTTTGTCTCTACCATCAAGTATACTCTTCAGCTTATCATCGCAATGAATCTGCCTCTTGTTTGCTGGGTCCTGCAATTGAATGATAAGCCTAATTAGCAAAGAAACAGGACAACGGAGTTAACCTAGTACATACGATACAGAACATATGTACAGCACAAATATGTAAACATGATACTAGGTTTTTACATGGCTCAAAACTATAGCCATGACTGTAACCCTAATACCTAATACGTACAGGCTTTCAAGTGCTAACCAAAGAAAGACTTCTAAACAAAAGCCCAGCGAGTTAGCATGATTATTTTCTCAAATACTTCTATAAGATTACAGTTCATCTAACTAAAATCCTGTTCTCAGCATACTGCTTATGTGACCATCTGACGGTGCACTCGGCTTGCACTGCCCTCTTTTGATGTACTCATGTGGCCTCTGCAGTGAATTGAGACACACATCAACAATGTTCTTTTCATTTACAACTCCATAATGTTGATCGAGACACACACCTTTTTTCCCTACTGTATGACTAATATATTACATATATGGCAAAAAACACACGAAATACCTAGTTAGTCCTGAAGAACCGTGTGAAAACTCGATAACTACTAGTTTGGCTAGCTAAATGGAATTTATAACATCAGAGCATAACGAATCCACCACTGTGATTTGTTAAGCTAAAATAAGATGCTTGCTGCATGGTTGTTTCCCATGATGAGGATGTTCAAAGACATTTAAAATGAATCATTATCAATTAATAAATCATAGTCTCGAAAAGTCTCCTAGAATCCCACCCTATGTATAACACCATTATAAGATTTGTAAATGAGTTCCCAAAAGACCGAAAGCTCATTGGATAAAAGCAAACATCTAGCCTCATCGATTACTATCCCAAGCAACATAGTGCTTTCTATGGTTGTCTTACGCCTTAAACAACCTCACATCTCAACTAGGCAATTTGCCACAACATCCTACACACAGCATTTATATCCTTCTTTTGTTGCTAGTTCAAACGGGAGGAAACCATGAAAAGTTCTGAAAAGAGTGTCCACTCTTCTGAATGTTGTGTTGAAGCCATTATATGATGTAGCAGATGAATATAACATCCGAGCATGAATATTCCTGCACACATACTGTTGACATGAACATGCAACTCATTTTGCTGGGAGACCTGCTGGAAACTTTGAAGGTACATAAAAAGGTGGATTGGTGTATGGAAGACAATATTTGCCTAAAAAAGAGTACGGGACTCTATTTTTAAGCCCTGCCGCGTCCTAGCAGCTCAATCGACCACAGTTATGGAGCTTCTTCAAGGAATACAAACGCCAGTGACGAACATATGAAACGCAAGAGCATTAGTCGCACAAACAGACCCAAAGGAATAGGGACCATTCTTGAATCCAAGCCGATGTAACACCTTTCTTGAGACAAACTTCCACCTATATAATGGCATTAAATCATCCATTCTTTGAGGCAAATGAAACCATATCCTTCTCAACACAATATTGCCACAACCAACCACAGGAATATTGCAGATAGCAAGCAAACAAAGTGTCTTTGCAGAAGAACGGATAAGAGTAGAAGCCAATAGACAAGCCCAAAAGACGGTAAGAAGCATCAAACCCTCGGCAGAGCAAAGGGGAGGAAACGTTGATCGACAAGATTCGGACCTGAAGCTGGTTGAGCTTGATGTGCTCCCAGATCTTCTTAACGGCTTCGTTACGGGAGATCTCGGGGACGCCGACGAACTTCTTCAGGGCCGGGGAGATGGATTGCGGCTTGAGGAGGCCGCTCTTCATCTTCTCGGCCGCCGGAGAGGCAGCCTCCGCCTTGGCCGCCGCCATGAGGACCCTGCAACCACCAAAAACCCTAGACATGTCTCCCACTCTCACCTTGGAGTCGATGCGCAGAACGGGGCAGCACTGAGGGTTTAGATTTCTCCGGTGTCTTCTTATAGGGTGGCGCTGCCTCACGCCACGACTTAAATCACGTAATCCTGGCCGCTCCTTTCACGTACGCCACGTCAGTGGATCGTGAGAACAGTCGGCGGCAATTTTTGAATTCGAACACATCGGCTATAATGACAATTAGCAATCCACTAATGAGGATTGAGCACAAAATACAAAGATAATACTTGACATACATATCAGACTTATTATTATTTCTGGGTGATTAAATCTGTTATCTGAAGTTTTTTTATCGATGATTTGAATTATTTTCCATCGTGCATCACATAAAGTAATTTTGCTTTCATTTTTATATCTGTGAGCCACGTCAGTCAATTGTAAAGTGCCAAATGAGTGGATTCGGTTCGGTAGTTGTGGGCTCAATTCAGGCCCAAATCTGGTCTTATTGGGCCGGATTTAGGAATTATAACGATAGATAATGAATGGATTAATAGATATAAAGAGAATTCTCTTACGCTATCATCTCATTTTCCTTTATCTATTATTAATATTTTATTTATATTATTCAAGAGAAATATTATAAGCATTAGGTGGTGCAATTGCATCATGAAGCAACGCATTAGTTATTTATTAGATAAAATTATCAACATCTTTAAAGATGCTAATACTACAACATCCTCTGTATGTATCACAACAATAGGGAAGAAAGGGATTGGTGAACGAATGGATCTTGTTAGAAATAATGGGACACTTTTTGATGTGGCATAAAAGAAATGAGACAATGGTCCCTGACAAATAGTTTGGTGAGTGACATACCATGAGTGGATGGTTTTGATGTGACATAAATGACAGGATAAATGGGAAAATATATGATGTCGCATATAAACGAGAAGGGCATGGGGAGGATGTGTCTGATTCCAAGTAAAATTATCCAAAGCAAGACACATTCATTGCTCATTTTTTGGTTCTAATGATTTGTTGTGGCTTAAAAGCTAAGATAATGGCATTAGGTAGTTTTTTGTTCTAATGATTAATCAATAGTATATATTCATGCTTTTTTTTATTTTATAGGAATTTATATGCTAAACTTACATTTGGAGGAATGAATACAAAAAAAATATTAATAAATTTTATGTTATCAAAATTGCTGATGAGCATAAAAATTTTTCAGGCTCCAAAAAGAGGAAAAAAAATAATACAAGTATGAAAGAGACAATGGAAGGACAAATCTCATCCAAATTATAATTGGCATGGAGTGAAATGGATAAGGATAAGAGTTGCAGTGAACCTATTAGGATAGGGGGATTCCTTATGCATTATTTGGAACGGTGAAATTATCTAGAAAGAATTAACATCAACCGCAAATATGTTGGAAATAAATCCTATCAAGAAAAGTGTTTGGGTGTTGCATTACATGAAATGTTGCATTACATGAGGTCTGAGGTGAGTTGAAGGCTCTGTATTTTGTGAGTAGTTTAACATGTTAAAGACTAAGGTTGAAGTAATTCAATTGCATTAGATCAAGCAGAACACATCTTTAAAAATATTTAAAAGGACAAGATCAATGACCTTCACTTTTTCGTTTTTTTGCCAATAAAAAAAAACCAACATTGAAGCTTAAAATTATATATATATATATATATATATATATATATATATATATATAGTTGTAGATCATACGTATACAAATACAACTTTAGATGTTGGATACATGGATGATGGCCCACACACAAAATATTTACCCAACCAACCTAGTCTCTATATTGAGTTATAAAGGTATATCACTTAAGGATTTCAAATCTTATTTTAAAAAATAGTGAATATATTAGTTAACCTAATTGGTATAAAATTTTAGTATATGATAACTGCTAATCATAGGTGTCATACAAGTCAATCACGTGATTGATGACATATGTGACATGATACACATTTTTTTATTTATTATTTATTTGATATTTTTCTTATTTATATATTATTTATTACATATATTATAATGTTTATAGATCTGTGCAATGAGAATTAGATCGTGATAAGATCATATAATTAAATCAATTCACCTTTAAACACAAACCCTAAAGAATCCCGATCATAGGTTACTCGAGAGGAATATCGAGATAACCGAACAAACTAATGTGCTATATACTCATCCATATAATGGAGATAACTTGTCTTATAGCTACTCATAACACTATGCTCATTGAAGAACGAGTTTCTTGATTGATATATATATAATACCTATTGCCATGATTCGGTCATCCTAGTAGTGTATCTGGTCCTTAGACTTGAGATACTAAAGATATCATGTAAGAGTACTCCACTCTTTGATACCAGACTTATAGGTCTAGAAGTTTTAAATCTAGCACAGTTGGTCATCAGGAGTGACAATCAATCTTACGAGGGCTATTGAGTGTCGATAAAGGATCATTCGCACTCGATGTCATGAGAGAAATATCTCATGTATTATTGCTCAAACAAATCCCTAGCTATAGTCATTCGGATTGAGAGAAAAAGAGTTCGCTGGAGAATCCAATTAGAGCAAGATTCGAGTAGAAATCGTATGGGTCTGATAGCACCATGCCCGGAATATGATCTCTGAGATATTAGATGACAAGAGGCTATAGGTACATGATAACTAAGGACAAATAGATCCAAAGGATTAGATTCCACTGTATAATCTGGGGACTACGTCGTAGTAGCCTAATACATCCGTAGTCGATAAGTCAAGTGAATTATTATGAAAATAATAATTCACTAAGCCAGAAGGATTTCTGATAAGTATGACTCACGACTAGCTCGATATTAGGTTTAGAGGGTCACACATATTAGAGCTGGCCCTAGGAAATTACTACAGGGTAATTTGGTAACCCAATGAAGACAATAAACAGAAAAGAATAAAAGAAACAGGAACACCGAATTTACATGGTTCGGTCAATTGACCTACGTCCACAGACGAAAGGAGGAGCAAATCTCTACTAACAATGGGACAATTATAAATGCCTTAGAAAAATGTTCCTAGGCAATAAAACACCTGAAACTACTAAACAAGAAAAGCTCAAAATATTTAATATGGACTTAATGAAATTAAATCCAAAACGACTTTTCTTGTGGTGCCTGTGGTGCATCTAGTTAGAAAGCCTAGACCCCTTTTTATAGCATCAATAAGGGATAGTAAAACAGAAATTAGAGATGTGGGACTAAAGGACTTGTCAAACCAACAAATCTCCACCTTGGCATGTCCCAACATTAACAATTAGCAAAACTTGCTCCACCTTCTTCACAAAAGCCCCAACGGGCAATCACCAACAATGAATACCAACCAAGTCCAAGCAATTTGCTTGAACTTATACACTTTGGAAGAGGCTTCGTAAGCATATCAATTTGGATTGTCCTTCGTTTGAATTTTACGAACAAGGACCTTTCCTCGTGAATGGTATCATCACAACAAACTGCATTTGAGTAGGTAGTAGGCTCACCAACTCCACCAGTTTCTTCTGCAATAGACAAAGCATATGCAACTAAATTTGCATATCTTTGTGGTGGTCGAATAACTCTCCGTGATCTATCATTGGCTATGGAATATTGCTCTTCCTCTGAATCACCTTTGTTAGTAGACTCAGAAGAATTGAAGCTGACTCTTTTCTGCTTTCCAAAAATGCAGTGTTCACAAAAATCTAGTGACCCAGTACTCTGTCCGCAAAGAAGACCTCTTTTGCTCAGTATACTCAAACCTTTTTTAGAATTAGACAATGATGATGACGAGACTGCAACTGAGCCTGTGATAGTAGTTCTCTGCAAAATATACAAGCTACCAGACCTACAAGCTTTCATAACAATAAGGGCACCTCTAGAAACTTTCATAACTCCACCTTCAGCTGTGTATTTGTACCCAAGAGCCTCTAGGATGCCTAAAGAGATGAGATTCTTTTTCAAATCAGGAACATGTCTAACATTAGTGAACGTCCTCACAATACCATCATGCATTTTAATTCGGATTGTGCCTTTACCAATAACATCACACGTAGCATTATTGCCCATCAAAATAATTCCACCATTATAAGATTCATATGTGGAAAACAAATCCCTACTGGGACACATGTGATAAGAACAACCCGAATCTAAAATCCATTCATTTTTAGACCTTATCTTGTCATCAGTAGCAAAGAAAATATTTTCAAAATTCTCATTAGCTGCAACACTAGCTTCAGCGGATTTAGTAGTTTTCTCAACAATTTTTTCCTTTTGCTTTAATTTATTTTTCAATTTAAAGCAATCAGCCTTAATGTGCCCCATTTTATGACAATATCTCGTATTCCAAATTTCTATATGCGGATTTAGATCTAGATTTAGATCTACTACTGTCAAATTCTCTTTTATTAGTTCTACCCCTGACAACCAGACCCTCGGCCTGATTTCCTCTATTCTCCCCAGTGATATCCCTATCAATCTGCTCCTTAGATTTTAATGCAGATTTAATTTCCTGATATGAAATTGTTTCTTTTCCATAAATCATAATATCACGGAAATACTTGAAGGATTGGGGGAGAGAACACAAAAGTAATAGGGCCTTATCCTCATCATCAATCTTTGCATCTATATTCTCCAAATCCATAACTAATGAATCAAATTTATCAAGATGTGAGAGTATAGATGTACCTTCAGTCATCTGAAGCATATATAAACTCTGCTTTAAGTAAAGACGGTTCTCCACTATCCTCTTCATATACAAGACTTTAAGCTTGTCCCATGCTACTCTAGCCAGTAGTCTCAAGCTACCTCCCGTAAAACCTCGTCAGAAAGATTTAGAATAATGCTAGATCGAGCCTTCTTATCCATACCTGTAAAATCTTCCTCTGACATGCCATCTGGAATTTTCTCAACTCCCTGTAGTGCCAAATCAACTCTGTCTTGAACCAGAATAGCCTCCATCTTGAGCTGCCACATGCGGAAGTTGACATTTCTGTCGAATTTCTCGACAACAATCTTTGTTATTGTCATTGTTGCCAAAAGATCCCAAAGCCAGGCTCTGATACCAGTTTATTAGAGCTGGCCCCAAGAAATTACCATAGGGTAATTTAGCAACCCAATGAAGACAATAAACAGAAAAGAATAAAAGAAACAGGAACACCGAATTTACGTGGTTCGATCAATTGACCTACGTCCACGGACGAAAGGAGGAGCAAATCTCTACTAACAATGGGACAATTATAAATGCCTTAGGAAAATGTTCCTAGGCCATAAAACACTTGAAACTACTAAACAAGAAAAGCTCAAAATATTTAATATGGACTTAATGAAATTAAATCCAAAACGGCTTTTCTTGTGGTGCTTGTGGTGCATCTAGTTAGAAAGCCTAGACCCCTTTTTATAACATCAATAAGGGATAGCAAAATAGAAATTAGAGATGTGGGACTAAAGGACTTGCCAAACCAATAACACATATATGGTATGTGTTGCGATGAGTAGAGGTTCGAATATGAGATATCCGTCAGTGCCCTTATCTTATTGGATATCCAATAAGCCCCTGAATGATTGGATCCTATGGATGAGATATAATAAGAGCTAATAAGAGATTATTCGGTAAAGACCTACTAATATAAGAGACTTGGGTAGTTAGATGGAGATTTAATACCCAATAGGGTAGAACTCAATATGGTAGAATCCATTAGGGTTAAGTTGATACGGGACCTCTATAAATATGAGAGAACTAAAGGCCCATAAGTTAGAGCTCTTTTGGCTATCACCTTCTATTCTTCTCTCCTCTGCTCTTCCTTAACCAACAACCCCTATTTGGGGTGTGTGGACAACAACAAGGACTGACCCTTTCTTGATTGCCTGATGCACATGAAAAGGAGAATTGAGCAACGATTTGAGAAGCGTCTTCACAGCACTTGCCGTGTGGATCACCGCTAGAGAGAAGGATAGTAGATCTCGTTCATCCTCTCTCATAGCTCTGCAGGAATTCATGGTTATACAATCTCCCTATGTAACATAATTCTCTTATATGCATAATTTTTCAATTTCACGGGTTTTTACATATCAATCTTTTTCATACGACGATAAAGTCTTTTTTGTAAAAATATAAGATTTTTATTTTCGATTTTTCTATTACGCATGTGATGTCGTCCTTAGATTTTCCATCAATAGTTATATTCTATATTAAATTTTATCGAACTTTGTTAATAATAATAATAATAATAATAATAATAATGATGATGATGATGATGATGATGATGATGATGATGTAAGATTTTATCATCTCAATATTAACATATGATCTTTGACTTCTAGTAGTTGAAAATGTCAATTATGCATACAAGTATCCACCTCTGATGGCACAAGGGTGGATAGAACACTTTCCATATTGATACTACTTATATTATTAAATTTTCTTCTTTATATTATACGATTCATCTTATGTGTATATGTGATAATGTAAAATTAAGATAAGATTAATGAAGACTATTATCGGTTTGTAAATTTATTTGAATATATTTATATTTATTTGATTGCAAATATATTTGATTATGTTTATTTTTTCATATATTTGATTATGTTTATATTTGACTATATTTGTATTTGATAATTATTATGATATGTAAATTTTCGAAATATTTAGATATATTTGATTATATTTATATTTGAATATTATTATGATATATACATTTTGTAAATATTATTATTTATGAATAACTAATTTTAATAATAGTCTTATCTCTTAAAAAATGAATTAATTTAAAATTAAAAAAAAAGAAAAGAAGAGATCACGAGTTTTGGTCTTCCACCTAATGCGATGGATGAGGCTAGTGGATAAGGACAAGATGGGGCCGAGGATGGGAATACGAAGACATCATGAAATCTTGTCTCTTCATCTCCGTGTTGCCGTGTTCATATCCGATAGCTTATATTGATAAAAAAAATAAAAATTAAAATACATGATAATCTATCACAGACGACCAGTCTCACATGTGGTTGGTGGGGATCCCTGCCACGAATCATAAAGGTGATTTAGATCATGCATCGACAAGGACGTTTGGTTTGACCAAGTCGTCACGAAACAACTTATCAAATAAGGCAGCTCTCGTTAGACTTTTCTGCCCCTCAGTCGACGCAAAACACTTATCTCGGTCAACACGTTTGACCGTGGAATATTGATTCCTCCAAAAGAATTATCTCAAATGTTTCCATCGAAAGATATTTCTATCCAAAATTTTGCACTCGTATCAATTAATTAATTTCCATCGAAAAGGATCGATAAGAGCGCAACATTTCACACACAATTACCATATTCCAATTGGCTTATCCATGTCCGAAGATGCCGCACGGCGGTGGGGTCAACTCCTTGTCTTTGAGCAATGCGAATCATGCCGTAAATCTCGTGATGACGGTAGCGGATCCGACGTCTCGCGGTCGGAGCGTCGGTGCCTTGCGCACGCGCCAATGGCTCCCGTGTCGCCGTCCCGGCCGACGAGGTTGACGCAGAAAGCATTAAAGACGTGCGATCCGCGCTGTTTCTCCCCGTGCTTATCCGCAAGCCTCGAAAAGTTTCGGGATAGAAGACAGTACTGCGTTGCAGTATCCGAGACGACGAAGAGGAAGCATGGCAGTGGGAATGGCGATGCCGGGGAACGAGGCGTTGCGGGCGCACCTGGCGATGGCTCTGGTTCAGGTGACCTACGCCGGATACCACGTGCTGACCAAGTCCGTGCTCAACGTCGGCATGAACGAGGTCGTCTTCTGCGTCTACCGCGACCTCGTCGCCATCTCCATCCTCGCTCCCTTCGCCTTCCTCCAACACCGCAGGTTTCTGGTCTTTCCTCTTTTTCTTCTTCTTCTTCTTCTTCTTGTATCGATCATTGGTTTGCCTGACGACGATCTGTTTCTCTGTAAATAGTTTGGTTCGATTACTTGTCGATCAAGAGAGGTTAGGAGACGTGTTCCTCGATTTGATGTTTGATGATGAGGATAAACGAGATTAATTGAGCTGTTTGATGTGCAGAGGATAAATGGAATTTTGGGATTGGATTAGGAGGTTGGACAAGCAAGAACAAAGAATTTAGATGCCAGCAAAACAAACGATTGGGAAATTAGGGGATTTGGAGTGCAGCCCGTTCACGAAATCGATCGTTTTCGAACAATTGGCTGTTGCTTGAAGATCGGGAGAACCAGGAGATTGTTAACGCAAGGTATCGACTTATGGGTGGAAAAAGGCGGAAGACGGAGATTTCGAGTATGGTTGGGCAAATTGTTTATGCCATGAAAAGAGTGGGAAGAGGAGGACAGTGGGGATTCCAAGATTAGGTGGTGGGAGATGAGAAGACCCTATGGTTCTAATTGCTTCCTAATACAAGCCACCAGCTTCCATGTTTTGCGTGTGAGTTCGTTGCGATTCATGATCCCACTGGAAGTATTCAGGATTAATTATTAGATTCCAATTTCCTTGCTTGAAGGCATGAAACAACAGAAGCTGCTAGCTGATTGCTAAACAACACTCATCCAGACGTAAGGATGATGTGTAGCGACGAAAGCTTACAGAAATTTCCTTTGGTTGGTAGAGGATTTGAGGTTGCTTCATCAAAGTTCTTCAACATTTTAAGAGTATTACATTTTACCTAAATGATAGTGCAATAATTGGTTTGCCACAACAGGACATACTAATCTGCCGAGCAAGAATCGCGGAGAAGGTTGGAAGATAATTTTGTGCCCTCAGTTGTGGAGTAATTTGGTAACTGGGAAAAGGAAAATGGGGAAAATAAAGGTAAAGGCATTTGGTAACTATGATGAAAGAAGCAAATTCCCTCGTCAATCTGCTCTAATCATTTGGTATTCTATCCTTGGGGAAGGTGCATGAGTCAGTCAAGGTTACATCAGTAGAGGATTTTGTTTTGTACAAGGAAAGAGAAAAATACAGTCTAAAGTCTAAACCAAGGCTGCTTGTTAAATTGGGACAAAATTTCTTTTCAAGTTTAGACAAGAAAGAAAGAAGCATAGCCTCTTTAATTTAGTAACTTGAGCTGAACTAGCCATCTCCACTGCATTTCAATCCTATACATTGTAGCCGCTGGTGTGTGTTGGGGCTGGATCTTAATTTATCCTCATATGCTGCAAGACGGTGTAAATTGTTCCACTTTGTTCATACTTTTGTCGAAGATGTTCTTTCGTTGTTTGTTGAGGTTATTTTTGATAAGCATAGAGCTGGTAGTTAAAACATTATGTTGAAGGCAATATGACTATATAACGACTTCGTCAAGTTTCTGATTGACTTCATCAAGTCTTTATTCATTTTATTGAATATTACTGCTTCTTTAGATGGATTTCTTTATGGTTTTTATTTTGTTTCATAGAATGATAAGGATGGTTGGTTAATCAATGTGGTAACGTATTTCACAGAAATGTTGGCCTTCAAGTAACTCGGCGCCTCTTTGCATCTTTTATCCTTCTCGGTTTTACTGGGTAAGCTCTGTTGTTCGCTAATTGACTTCAGTTTGTTCTTTCTTGACGTGTTTTAGAAATAAGATTTTGCTGCTTTCTGTGGTCATGAGAATAATCAGATCATTTTTGGATATTCTTTGATCAGGATATTTGCAAATCAGCTTTTGTTTCTTCTCGGCCTAAGCTACACAAACCCAACTTATGCATCAGCTATTCAGCCTGCAATACCAGTCTTTACGTTCATCTTGGCTGCAGTACTGGGGTGATTTTCTTTGGAATTTGTTTGAAGTTTCCCTAATATCCACTTAACTTTCTACTTTCAGTATTGATTTAGATGTTCAATGGTGACAGTGTTGAGACAATAAACTTGGTCACAAACGAAGGCCGCATGAAAATTCTTGGCACACTTGTTTGTGTTTCTGGTGCAATATTAATGGTCTTCTACCAAGGTCCAGCTATAATTGGATCCAGAGTTTATGATCTAACTGATCATTTTGCGGTAGGCATGAAGCCTCAGCCTGAGCCCATTGGTCTTCTTGGAGTTGGACTTGAGAAGTGGCATTTTGGTGTTTTGTGCTTGATAGGGAACTGTTTTTGCATGGCTGCTTATTTAGTTTTACAGGTATGTAAATGTGAACACCATAGCAATCCTCGTTACTGAAATCTAGTCATTGTGTTTTAGCATTTATATTCTATCAAGGATGGGCGATATAAGGAATTATAACAAACACAACGCGAAAGTAAAGTGTCAAGTATTTGATAGGTCCTCCATAAATTAATATATGAAAAGTGTCTTGAAAGACACAGGTTTTAAGTTTTGTATCTGGTGATGGTTCTGTTAAACAGTATCTTCCTAATGATCTCCACCTACTTTTCTCAGCATGTCCTAAATTAGCTAAGTTTCTCTGATACAATCTATTGAAAAAATATATAATTTGAAACATGTGAGGAACATAAAACTACAGCTATTATCATTGCATAATTTCGGTGATTCTTTTTCCTGCGTTTCTTCTGTTTATATTTGTTTTTTCATTACATATGGTAATTTTCTTGTTTGCTTATGAGATGTTAACTATTTCAGGCCCCAGTGTTGATAAAATATCCTGCCAGTTTATCTGTGACAGCATACTCATACTCTTTTGGGGCTCTGATGATGGTATTGACTGGAATATTTACCACAAGTGGCTCCAAAGAGTGGATTTTGACCATGCCAGAGATAGTTTCTGTGTTATATGCTGTAAGCCTCAGATTCTGATTCTTTCAAGTTTTTTTATTTTACAAGCTCAGCCAATCAAATATATACTCTGCTCTGCCTTTCATAAATTTCTCTATCTTGTACATCGACAACTGACATTATCTGCCCTTATTACTTCTATTTCATCTTTGAAGGTTTCATGTGCTTGATAGAAATCTACTTAGTTTGATGCTGAGTCCGCACATAGTTTAGCGAATTCAATTAGAATTATTTTCCCTTTTGATATACTATTGTACATATCTTTTACATGTTCATAATCAGAAACACAAAGCATTGAAATACGGGAAAGTTTTGTTTGAATCATTGGATTTCCTTAAAAGTGACATATAGACAAGTGTACAACCATACAAATTGCCTATGGATCTCCTGGCTACGGTTCCCCTCTTCCACTTGGACTGAAACTTCAAGATTAACTCACAATAAATTTTTTCTAGACCATACCTTTCTTTTTGTCTTTCAGTGCACCGTCCCATGGAAAGATGCTGTGTCTTATCACTTGCTGTAAGAAGGAAAATTTATTAATTATTTTTGACAAACTGTTCATTTGTCAACTCTACATAAACCCGCACCTAACCGTCCCTTATTACTGTTGGCATCCTGATTATGTCTGTTCATTGGCCAAAACGTGATATTGGCAATCCCTGATGAAGACAACAGTCTTTTTACATCATTTAGGAACTTGCATATTACTTTTAGCTTTTATATATGGTTGTTGCACATTTAATAAAGTTCTGTGTCTTGCCTTTTCTGTAGTTCAAAGTTCAAACCACACAAAAAGCAATTATATATGATCTTCCATCAGGACTTTGTTGTAGTTTTATTATTTTTGAAAGTTTAATTTTCCAATCCTGTCTATCCCATTCCTCATGAACTTGATTCTGATTCCAAAATTGTTTTGTCCGAGGAAATTGTACATGCAAAGTATAGTCGCAAGCTAAAATATTTGTCCATATTAACTAGCAAGCATCTTGTGCCTCACAAATATCAATTTTCAGTTTCACATCTTAAAGCATATACCTCTCCAAAGAACTTGGAATCCTTCTTTTTTGATCATGTCGAGATGAGAATGTCGATATAGATGTGTGGAGTTACTAGGAAAGATAGGAAAAGAAATATTTTAATTCGTGAACAAATAGGTATCACTTCGATAGACGATCAAATGAGAGAATCGTTTAAGATTGTATGAATATGTGTTGAGGAGACCTCCAGATGCGGTAGTCAAAAGAGATGAAATAATTAATGTTAGTGGTTTGAGAAGAGGTAGAGGAAGATCTAAAAAGACTTTAATATAAACTATAAATAAAGATTTAAGTATTCTGAATTTAACTAGACATGTAACTTTTTACAGATCTCAATGACGACAAAAGATCCATGTAGCTAACCTTAAACGCTTGGGACTTACTATCACAAACTTAGCTGGTTTTGTCTAAGTTGTGTGGCACCCTTATGTATCTATCCGCAAAGGTTAGCCTCCCCAAAACGCCTTATGATTCTTTAGGACTTACAAAAGAGAAAACCGGTTAGAGAAAGCATTTCACTTGGGATCCACAAGCAATTATTTCAGTAAACATTTTATAGCCAATACAAATTACAAACATGGACTTCATAAGCTCTGAATGGTCATACAACAAAGGGTCCAAAGTGGTCTACTACAGACCGAAATGCTCACAAGTGCTCACATGACACAACCTTCGTTTACAAGCCTAAAGTGGCTACTAAAGTCAATCAATATGAGGCTGCTAAGCCTATTTGTCAGCCCTATATATGCGCTGTGCAAAGCATGAACAAAACTGAAAGATACGGCATACATGAGTTTTACATCAAACACCCTTTTTATAGTTTTATCCTTGATATTATGACTTTACTGTTGTTGTTGTTATTGTTATATCTCCAGACGACAATATGATGGATTGATGGTTGGCTTTTTTTTTTTTGCACTTCATTCAAGGGAGTCACAATTTTCATGGTTTTTGTGCATCGATTTTTGTCATACTGCTTAATATCAGATATATCAACAACATTCAAAATATATTGCCTGCATAACTTATTACTACAGCAAATAAATTATTATTTTTTTTTCAGGGAATTGTTGCATCTGCTATGAACTATGGGATAATGACATGGTCCAACAAGATTCTAGGGCCTTCAATGGTTTCTCTGTACAATCCACTTCAACCAGCCATGTCGACTTTATTGTCAACTATTTTCCTTGGAAGTGCGATTTATCTTGGAAGGTACTGCTCCATCTAGATTTTAATATGATTGTTTCCTAACTTTTCCTCTAATCTTCCTCTCAATTTTGCTTGTCAAAATTTAACAGTTCTATTGACATGCATGTGACTTGTTTAAAATTTGCCACTCAAAAACTGTCTTCTTTTATGCTATTTCTTATGATTGTTTGAGATCTCTGCATCTACTACACGCTGAAATATATTTGTACTTTCTTGATAAGTAAATCTGATATGATACTGTTCATTCATTTGTGTAAAGCAACATATCATGGTTGCTCAATGTATGTCACCTGCTATGGTATCGTTCTACCAAAACATCCTTGTAGAAGACTTTTTTCCTTTTTTTTTATAAAAACTAAAAGGTGGAAGGCCCACCTTTCTTGTTTTGCCACATGAAATATATATTGAACTTCTCTTGATAAGGAAATTCCATGCTTGACTTCTCATCTTTTGTGGTAAACAGCATTGTAGGAGGGATTTTGATCATTGTTGGCTTATACCTAGTCACTTGGGCTCGCTACAAGGAGGCAAGATCATCCACATCGATCCCTTACGTAGACCATCATGCGCCTCTTCTCGAAGAAGATGAATCGCTTACGAAGAAGCAAGAGGCTACGTCTAGCCATTCTGAGATTCCTTAGGCCGAGGATTGCCTCATGGATCACGATATGTTGCACTTCTTATCTCGCTGTATTATTTTTTCGTCGGATCATGCAGATAAGATTCACATCTGTATTCAAGTTTCTTTCTGCACAGAAATTTCATGCTCAAGTGGGCAAAAAGGCTGTGGCTAGTCCTCATATATCCAAGACCTATCGGTCATGCAACCTCTCTCTCAGTTATGTTTTCATGAGAAGGGAACTACAGTTGCTGTCCTCAGAAGAATGTTTCAGCCCCTGAAGCTGAATGTGATGTATTTTGATTGTCATCATGTATACTATGTTTATATGTGGAATAGCATTTGATATATGTGATCAGAGACTTATATTTAATGAAACATTGCTTGATGTTATTTGAGTTGTGATGGAGATGATTGCTTGTTAGCCAGCAGCAACAGCCAAGGAGTTCATCTCTTCTTGTGATGCCGAAATTGACACCATCTATGTTATTCATGTAGCTATATTCTCAAGGATATACAGATGCTGTGTCATCATGCTATTACCTGATATGTTGTCAATGATCAGATGATATGACATCAGTGCTTCCAGTGACTTGCATGTTGATAGGAGTGGATTGCAGCCTCTTCTGGTCTGAGTAGAGTTTGATGAACTCAGTGACAGTTGCAAGAAATTTGATGCACTACTTACAGTAGATGGCGAGCAGAATTCTTTTGTTCTTCTTTTTTTTTCCTTCTATCTTTCGGGGCTAATTCATCAAATTCATAATTTGTTGTCATTAACTCTCTTTCTTTTCTCTATGAAATTATTTTTTTGCTTCCAATTCGAGACCTCAAGATGTTCTCACAAACAATTCTAATTAAGACGGTGTCCTCATAAACAATTCTAACCGAAACATGATTATGCATGGTAAGTAAGAGATTCTTATCCTAATAATCATTTGTTGGTCTCTCATCGGCAAACCATCTCGCTTTAAATATTATTATTATTTTTTTCTTAAAATTATGAACAGTCAACTTAACGCTAATTGCTTCTACTCTACCCGATGAAATCCATAAACCATATTTTATTTTGCCACTTTTGCTGAGGTAGATTCTGAACTTGCACTTCAATATTAATTACACTTGTAAGGTTTTGAGATTGGATATCTCATGATCTATCTGTAATCATTTTTTCCTTTAGTTAACAACTAATATTATACCTTCAGCATATAATACTTAACATGTTTGCTACTTTTAATAAAGAGAAGTCTCTGCATCATCACTTGCCATCCTCAAGATGCATGCAAGGGACTTAGAACAAGGCTTTGTTGGCATGAACTTGTGCTGAGAATAATGGATGTTCATCAGGAGATCTTGAGGCACCACTGAGTCAGCTTTTGCTTGGCCCCAAACTGCACCAAATCATGAGGCACAAGGCATGGCATGGGCACTGCAAGCAACAAAAGAAGTGGCCTCTTTTAAGGTAAATGTTGATGCTAATCATGATTGTTGCCACTACAAGCTAAGTGCTTCATCTACACATTACCTAACAAAAGCTCCCAACTTTTTTAGGTAAGGATAAGGAACTCTTAAAGACAACAATATGTCTGTCCACAGAATCAGAATAAAAAAAAATCCCTTCTTTTCCTTTTTATGGATGGATTGTGAGTCTAGATTGATCATTTCAAACACAAAAGGCAACATGGTCTTATCACCTACAAGTTGTAGGTAGTGCATGCATGACTTAGAAATCTATATCAAAGTAGGCCATGGAGAGCAAACCATTTGTTTGGTTCTTGTCATGTCATTGATCTTTTCTATCCCCAACCACTGCCTAAATTAGTTTGAAATAGAAAATCAAAAGGCAAATGAGAAATTTAGGAACTTGAGATATGGATCAATTTTCATGGACTTCCATTTGCCTTGATTAAGAACTTAAGACATACTTGAGCAATTATGAGGACAATTGTTATGTAGGCAAAGAAAAATGAGCTCTTACATGCATCAACATAGAAGTAGCATCTCCAAGATGATTGAGAGACCAGTGGACCAATCCTAAATCATCTTTTTTTCTTCTTCTTCTAATTTTATGCATAAACTAGCTCATTGGTTGATGTGATTTTCGTAATTAGCTTTTGCATCACTTATTAGCCATTCTACATTAACAATTTTCTATTGAGTTTAAGCCACTTTATGAAATTTTGATGTGGCTGTAAATTTGGTCACAAAAATTGCATTCTCTTTAACAAAACATGACAAAGGATAAAGTTATGTGCAATTTATGAAGGTTGATTGTGACATTTATGAGTCCAATAATGGATGAGTAAGGTAGATGCATTTGGGACCCAGTCTCCCTCCTTGTGTGTTGAAGATTTAAATCATTGATGGGTGAAGACAAGGATGTCAAAGGAATGATTTGTGTGGCAATTGGATCTCAAAGATGAAGCCTTCCATTACTCTCTTCCTTTGCTTGATGGCCAGTGGGATACACAGCACATGTTTCCCATTGTAAATGAGGATGGACAAGTTAGGGTAGCCTTTTTTTCATGTTAAGTCATGCCATAGAAGATCATTGGTTCTTGAGAAAACTAAATAATATCATAATTATGTGATGGTTTCTGTTCAATATATGTAATTTTATTGTTGTAAGTAAAGAAGATGTTTCCTTGACTAGAACTAATTATTCAGATTATGAAAAACAAGAGTTTCACATTTGTTTCTAAATAATTATTACATTTTATTCTAGTTCTTATTTTATCAAATCTTTTCTAATCATTTAAATTAAAAATACTATTTGGCATGACATAAGCAAACTTTCTCCCCTATGGATAATATTATTTTATTACATCGAGTATATACTGAATTGAATGTTGGAAAGATCTCATCGAACATATGCTATCAATATTAGTTTTATAGGAACCTTGTACATCCTGAAACACAACATTAAAAAATTAGATCTTATCGATCTTAGCATATTTAAAGTAACGAAAAAAATTAATATTAACAATAATGGATTAGATTTTTTTGTGGATATCCAAATCTGTTCAATCCATTTAAGTTAAGTCGAGACAGGTTCAAATGAAAGAAAAAAAAAAAGGTGTTGGAATTGAATTTTCTTCAGATATCCATATCTGCTTAAGTCCACTTAAATCCTGGTCCAGGATTGAGTTATGATGAAATCTACAGGTAACCTAATTTTGTCATTCCAAATTATGACAGTGTAAATAGCTATCACTTGTAAGAACAAACCCTCAGCTGCTCGCTCTATGGTGTGGTAGGTAAGTCTCAGGAGAGAGAGAGAAAGAGAGATTTTTTTTTTTTTTTGGCTGAAAGGGAAAAAAAGAAAAGAAAAGAAAGGTTAAAGGATGCAACAAAGTAGTCTCTTCTCCTCAAAGTTTCCTGAGGAAAAGCACCTGAATTCCAGGGAGCTCTTGCTACAAAGCTTCCTTGTTCTTATACTACTCTTTTCAAGTCTCCCAGTCCAAGAAAAAGCATGCCTGTTCTGGCCTACATTATAATTGCCCAGTGTTGTTCGTTCATCATCATCACTTCTCCTTGAATTATGGATTTGATGCCAAGGTTTTGCTCCATGGATGGTCAGGTTGAGACCACGATCTGGACAGGCACTTGGAATGGTCACAAATGCTCACCTTGTATCGCTTTCTTTTGAGGAAAAAGTAAGTCCTGAAAGCCCCCCAAGATCATCTTAGTGTGTACTTTTAACTCTGCCCCGTAATGATAGCCTGTTCACAACCATGTGCTAATAAAGTAGTTCCATTCTGGATTCCAAGTAGTAGTAGTATATGAAGCCTGCACACAGCAAGTTTTGCTAGTCAACCCTGAGCTGATCGATCCAGGTAGAGGTTGCCAAATGTATTGGTTTGTAGTTCTCTGTTTCATCATGTCCGAGTCCATCTGAAACAAGTCAAGTTTGGATGAGTACGGATGATGGTATATCGGGTCCAAATCTGTGCAGTATTTTTGATATGGTTTGATATCTTAGCAAGTGAAGAAGAAAATTCCAAGAACACCTGTCTTCTTTTATTGGAGAATCCCTCTGACTAATCAACAGAGATGTCACTTCCTCCAATAAGTTCCTGCCACTGTTTGTGTCAGGAATGCATGTGCTGGCTGCTGTACCAGGAGGGGGATCTAAAACAAATCTACCTTAGATTCACTGTTCTTTTTCTTAACTATTGTTTGATTGGATTCAGCCAGAACGAATAAAGAAAAAACCATTTCTCTTACTTCCTGTCCTGCATGCAGGCTGATTCAGTGCGGTAAAACAGTAAAAATCTCCCATGTCGATAACAGAGCTTGATGATTACTGTTTCACAGAGTATTGCTGTAGAGAGAGAGAGAGAGAGGGGGGTGGGGGTGATTAAAAAGATGGCAATGGCTCACTTGTCATTGAATAGATAGCAACAGCCTACTTGTTTGCTTGCTGGCGACTGTTGTGGCCATGAGGTGGTGGATGAGGAGGCGGTGAAGGTGGGATATTCTTGAGCCTGCCCATCCGTTGCTGTCACCGTCTTCGCTGCCATGCGCTCCCTACTCCCCACCATGGATTGAAGTCTCCCCCCGGGTCCTCTTCTTGCCTGTTTGACTTTGGAGTTTGGCCTTCCTTGGAGACGACAGCGGCGCAGGTGCCATGACTACTTCCCCTCTCAGGGTTTCGTCTCTTGGTTTCTTCCCCATCTGCTTTAGGCCCCATGAAATGCTTTTGATTCTTGCTTGTCATGCTGTGCGGTGGTGCATGAAATCTTGATTCTTGGTTTCGATTGTCTTACACATGAAAAATCTGATCTTTTTGCATCTTTTCTTTTGGGGGGCTTGGATTCTTTATCTTGATCTCTGCTGACCGATAGCGCATGCGATATTTCTGCTTGGGCGATGGATTGGAATGCGAACGCTTCCCTGCTGTGGGATTGGGACAACCACGCGCCATTTGGTGGGAATTACAAGCTGTCGGGCGGCGGCGGTGCTTCCTCTGGCTCTGAACTGGGGAATGGTTCCTCGTCCAAGAGCACCATCTCTGCCTCCGTTGATTCCTCGTCCAAAGCAGGAAAGGAACCTGAGTGGGTCGCAAACCTGAAGAACCACGGCAAGAACCAACTTTTACCGGAGGCTGGTTCTTCCCTGGTTGCGGCGTCGGTGGCCGGATTGGAGGAGTCACAAATAGGGCTAAAGCTTGGTAAAAGAACCTACTTTGAGGATGTTTCTGCCGAGAGCACCGTGAAGAACACTTTGTCATCTTTGGATTCTCCGGCGGCATCGACTGGTCTGGTCAAGAAGCCGAGGGTGTCTCATCAAAGTGCACAGAGTAGCTGCTGCCAAGTTGAAGGTTGTAACATTGACCTTAGTGGAGCCAAGGATTATCACCGGAAGCACAGGGTCTGTGAGACCCATTCTAAATGCCCCAAGGTCATTGTCGCAGGCCAGGAGCGCCGGTTTTGTCAGCAGTGTAGCAGGTTACTTGAGATTGAACAATTTAGTGTACATTTCTAAGAAACAAAATCAAATTTATACAAGTTACTCTTGCTAGTATTACTTGCATCTGAATTTTTTAGTACCTTCCCAATCATTATGCCACAATCATTCCTTATCTTGCATGGTCTGATTTGTTCGTGTTTAAGGTTCCATGATTTGTCCGAGTTTGATCAGAGAAAGAGAAGCTGCCGTAGACGTTTATCCGATCATAATGCACGGCGTCGCAAGCCACGACCCAACATAATCTCCTTCAGTTCAACAACTCTTCCTCCATTGCTTTATGGTACAAAAAGAATTCTTTCTTTAGTGACACTTCTATTTCGAGTTGTTTTTTTTCTTTTTCGTCACAATTCATGTTGTGCTGCTTTCAGACATTGTTTCTCACATAAAATGGAACTCTAAAAGGTGCTTTGTTTTTTTTTTCTCTTCCAGAAGACTAGCATTTCTTTATCGATGTGTATGCTTTTGTAGCAAGATCAACTTGTGACACTAAAAATACTGTGTTGCTTTTGTTTAACTAGTTTACTAAATTAGACCAGTGTTCTTAGCTTCGCCCCTTGAAATGGCAAAACATCTGCCTATATATATATATATATATATATATATATATTCATTCACCAGCTTATTGCTTTGTAATTTTATGCATGGATTCTTAGTTCTTAGTAGGCCTGAAGTCAACATCAACTACTTTCCTTGACTTTATAGTCTATGACCCTCTTTTATCTTCAGAAAAAAAGTAAGACTGCTATTTTGTGTCTAAGATAGTTTAATAAGTGTCAAATCTGGACAGTCAAATGACTGAAGAAAGGAAACTCCAAAGAATGATCTTCAACTGACTGCTCAGGCACATTAATTTGGATTATTATCAACTATATTTGCTTCCTGTCGCTTTGTGGTCTTTGTATTTGTGCTTTTCTTGTGCTGTGACCCAAATTTATAATACTACAGAAGAAACTGCATGGTCACACTCATCAAGAAGTGATTGCTATATAACCTACCGGATTTACGAGATTATAAACTTGTGGAAATACGTCTGGCACTACCATTACTCTCTAACAACAGATAAAGCGTTCTGATATATTTTGTGTTTGAACGTTCTAGTTTGAGATATGGAAGATCTTTAGTCACTGGATGGTTTAAGACCCATTCTCACCGGGAAACCTATACTGATGACAGCCCAGAGGACTAATGAGAGCATCTGATCCTTCACTTTCTAGGTTGATCTTAGAGTTTCAATATAATCATTGGCAATACTTAGTTGTACATCCTCGATATTAGCTCTTCTAAAATAATAAGAACAATTCGATGATGACACTGATCAAAGTAGAAGTGTAACTTTGCAGATTAGCTCCCATTGTGCCATTATACTAATGGTGATTGAGTGCTAAATAGTTTGTTTGTTCAATCTTTTGATTGCATGGGGTACTTCTATCTGACCAACCTAGTTTATCTTCTGTGCTCTTCTGCTACTGTTTGTTAACAAGATACTTAATGTTTACATGAAATGACATTTCTGTCGTGCTGCAGTTCTCATTGATGAAAGTTACATGGCTTTTGCAGATAACAAGCATCAGATGAACTACTTGTGGAATAAAGCTCCTTTTGGTCACATGAAACCCATGACAAGCAGCAAGAGTGAAAGCTCTCAAACTTTCAACCTCACACAAATTAAAGTGCCATGGATGAAATCAACAAAAGAAGTCAGCATTGATAGGCAGCTGCATTTGCCAAACACTCAGCTATCAAATGGCTTCCCCGCACTTTATCATGATGTTGACAAGCTCTTGCCACTAAAAGGCACTGCCACGGAAGTTCTAAATCAAGGTAAGTGAAGTCTTGATGCAAGTTGCTAGTTTCAATGATCCCATTTATGCACTACTCATGTCCAGTGTTCTATGGAGATTCCTCTATGTTCTGGATTGTTCTTCTAACAATTGAAACTCATATTTGCCAGATATGGTTGCAGAGAAGTTATCTAATGAAAACATATATAATTGTAGAAGTAGTACTTACATATCAGTCTTTGTTCTTGATTTAACTTTCTTTCTCATTGTATCTAGATATCTAACATCTTAAGAACACTGTAAAGCTTGACATACTCTTACAGCACTTCGAGGCATTATACATTATAACCCTTTGCCTCTGAAGTGAAGTTCAACAACAAAAATATCATGAAAAAGTTTTTTTTTTCAAGCATAAGATCTTCAACTTTGGGCATGTTCTGATTTAGTAAAGTCTGGAGCTATACATTTAAAGCAAGTAAAAGTAAATCAAGTAAAAGCCAATATTTGTTGTTAGGATCTCATGCTTTATTTCTAAAGCAAGTAGAATCCAAGATTGTTGATTGCTGTTTGTTTTGATTTGGTTGTATCCAAGTGACTTGTTCTGCATTAGTTGGCTAGTTCTGATAAAGCTGACCATGTTTTATTAGGTAATCGATCCTATTTCCTTCTCAATTAAGCAAAATATGGCATGTTTTGTCTCTTTTCTTATTCATGTTTTGTCTACTTGATTGTTCTGCATGATTGTTAATTTTCTAAGCATTGCAAACTCGTGGTCTTTTAGTTATCTAACTAAACCGAGAAGGTATTTAACCACTGTAGAAGGCTAATGCCTATTGATAAAACACCACAAAAACCATAACCAGCCTGTCAATGTCTAGATTAAATAGTCATTTTTGTTGGTTTAATTTTTTGGCCAGGGTTAAGCTCTTATTGATTATTTGTCTACATCTATCTGAGGACTCTCTGCTAAAAAGGAAAATACAAGAGCCTCAAGGAAATACAAACAGATTCTCCCAGAAATGGGCATCAATGGAAGTCTAAATTTCTTACCCAAAAGCCTCTACAGAAACCTAAATAAAGCCTTAAGATGTGATGCATTCCACCACAAAGCCATTATACTCTGGTCGAGTTACCAAATAGCCATTATAGGCTATCAACAGCTTGCATTCGATCTTAACAAGGTTTGGTGGTCAAAAACAAAACCAAAACAAAAACAAAGTTTGGTGGTCTGCACCCCTCGCAAGGCATCGTGCTGCTTACCAAGATTGACCACAAAAGCTTATGGTCTAGTTTAGCACCCTGCATTTTAGCACACGTGGTAAATGGAACCTAGACAAACTGCAAAAATAAAAAAAAATTTAAAAAAGGCAAAGGAATCTTCAAAGCATAAGCGTCAGATGTTTTTTTCTGTCATCGTTATAAATCCATCTGTCACAATAACTTTAAATTGCTTCGACATCCATTGCACTATCAAGGTAGCTTCATCATATAAACCTAAACTCATCTCTAAGTGAAGTCAATAGAAAATTTGGTCAATGTTATGTTATCAGTTACTCAGAAAGCATCTATCGGGAATGTCTTCAATCTCTTTTTTGGTTTTTGTTATATATCCTAGAGACAGAACAGTCGCATTTCGGTACCTTCAGTGCCACTATACGGATTGCGAGTCCATCTTAGTTAGCACTTACATTATAGCTGGACTTAGCATTGTCCTTTTTATAGTTACGTAGATTGTTATCTTTTAAGAGACTTCCTGCATATATCTGATTGAGAATTTGGCTTTTGCCACCAATTATGCCACTAATCTTTCCAAATGTAATAATCATAGTTGCTAGTGTGTGGCACTACTTCACCAGTTTATGTTATATATACCAGTGGCATCTGTAGTGGATTTTCTTGAAAAATTATTAATTTTCATTTCTTAAATGAGATTACATCTGAAAACTTCTTAGCACTGTTTCACAAGTTTGTTTTCAGCTTGACATATGGCATCAGGACATGGGTATCAAATATCCAGGTCTCCAAAAAGGAATCAGCCCAGGAACCTTCAAAGTGACGTGGGAACACGCCTAGCTCTTGTGGTTCCATATGCAACCCCATTTGCCATATCGGTACCCTAAGCTTGTCGGATGACCATCTCATAACTAATTCAAGTTGATAGAGATTTGAGGTTTTATGGCCTATACAATAACAAGAGTTTTAAGTTCTGGATATAATGGTAATGGTTAAGGGATCAGAACTTATTGATGATCAGCAGCATCAAGGTACTTGAATTTTTCCAAAAGATTCTGACAGTCCGCATGTAGCATCATGGGTAAGAACTTAAAAAGTCAATCATCTGGGTAATACTGGTCCTATATCTTACACAAGTGTTGCTGCTGCCATGATCTTTGTTCAGGCAGCTGCCATTTATTTTCATCAAAGCTTGTGCTTATGTCTGCAACCGAGACATTGTCTTTCCGTAAACTGACAAACAATTTCCTTCTAAATCCTTCATTTAGATCACAGTTATCCTTCATGTTACAAACCTTCCAGATTGGTTTTGCTAATACACGCCTCCTCTTCTCTCTTTACAGGTTCAGAGGCATCTGCAGGAGCTTCGAACTTGGACAGAGCACCGGATCTTCGGCGTGCTCTCTCTCTTCTGTCAACCAGTTCTTGGGGTTCTCCTGACCCCAGACAAACTCCCCCCATCACCGAGTTCGTGGATGCTAACTCCTCAAATCACTTGGTCTACGGGCAGCCTCTAGCTCAACAAGCACAACTGCTTCCGTTTATCATGCACAGAAATGGCAACCAGCCCCAGGAGTTCCAGCTGCAAAAAATCCCATACCGGGATACTATATTCGATGCTAGTCAGATATATTGACATCAAGAAGTCAATCAACTGATACTTGGAATTTAGATCGATGGTTGGTCTTCTGTTCTTGACTTGTACTCTTGCCAACACCCAGCAGTTTCTTCTAACCTTCATCTCAAGCTGCTGCTGCATGGTTGTGAAGGACAGCGTAATGCGGTGTGTGTTCTCATTTGTTAGGTGTTGGTGGATCGAAGGACATGATCCTGTGTAATGTTCACTAGACTATGAACTCTTGTGCCTTGTGCTGTGCTTTCTCTCACATTTGTTATGGTACTCTTCATTTAGCAAGAATTCCTTGCAATATATCTTTGCATCAATCTTGGTGATACTGATTTCAACTTTAGCATATGGATGAAGATGGTATATTTGTTCCACTGGAGTTTGAGCTGCCACAGTTTCTGAACAGTACATTAACACTGCTTTCTTTGACAGATGAGGATTGATACATGTTATGCAAATTACACAAAGTCAACATCATCTATATAGGGTCAAACATGTGTCATTGTGACATCAAGATCTCCTGTGGACATGGTTGTGTTTGAGATCAAAAACCTCAACAGAGCCTAACCTTACTGGAGTGAAGCTATTCTAACCTTAATAAACTCGAGCTGTCTCAAATCCAATCTGATTAGATTCACAAGCCATGAACTTTCTCATCCATTGGCAGTCCTTATTGTTTTAACTCTTTTTTATCAACAAATATTAATTTTTTTTTCTCTTTGTAGATTCCAATTAAAGTTTGACCACAATGATGCGCCCACACATGGCCCACTCACAACATAGAACCACCACCTTCTCATGGTGCCCCCTTTTTCTCTCCCTTTCCAAGTGGGTCCCACCACAACCCATATCCGAAATGGCCCCCACCATCTTTTGGATCCCTCTTTGCCCTTTTGTTGGTGTTGGGCCCATCATCTCTGTCAAGAACTCCCATCGAGCCTCCTATTTGTGCCGCCATGTTTGAGATGAGTAGATCTCCTTCGTTATGTCATTGGTTCTTCCCCACGAGCTCCACGACACCTCCCTCTCCAACACTCACCTTTTGCCTCCACAGCCCTCCCTGCCTTTATATGTATAATTCAATTGTTTCAATAAATAGCCTACATTAATTCGTAGGAGATTCATTGCTAATCCTAATTGCTAGTAACCACAATTTAAATTTAACAAATGTAAAAGAATATCAAAATACTTAAAATAACTTTTAACGTTCTCATAATAACAATAATAGTTATACCCGAGGATATTAATATCAAAAAGAGTTTTCTTTTTCTAAAGGTTAGGAAGTGAAATATGAGATCTAATATGATGATCGTGTCGTTATAAACTAAACTTGGTAATATCTTCAAGTTCATCACATTCGAAGGAATATATATATATATATATATATATATATATATATATATATATATATATATATATATATATATATATTCAAATTAACATTATGATCGTGTTATTATTAACTAAGCTAATTAATATCATAAAATTCATTGCATTCGAAGGAATATATATGTATATATATATATATATATATATCTAATATTCCTTGTTGTTCTTTGTTGTGATTATTATAAAGGACGACAATTAATGAGGCCGCATCTGCTTTGTTGTTCACTTCCCAATCCAAAGTCGCATCTTGGAACGAAGACTACTCCTCCCTCTCACTCCCTCCCTCCCTCCCTCCCTTTTCCTTTAAACCCCAGCCTTCCTGCCGACGAGATCGCGTGGGAGGGGACTCGAGGAGGAGCTCGAGGGGGGTTCCTAGATTCGTCATCTTTTTCCTTCTTTTAGAAGAAGTCGGGCCTCGAGATCTCGGCTGCAGATGGCGACGACGCAGCAGCCGCCGGGTCGTATCGGTATCTCCGGTTCTTTCACCAGATTTATGGGTTTGATGTGATGTTTTCTTGTCAAGTTTGCATCTTTTGCGTGTTTGAATCCGAAAGATGTGATCTTTGCTTGGTTCGATTGGATCTTTGCGGTCTGTGCGTCGTGCCGGACTTGGGACCTCGATAAATACGCGATCTTCTTGTGTTTCTTCCGTTTCTTTTTGCTTTGTGTGACAGTGCTGGTTAAGGAATTGTGTAATCTAGAAGCGTTGATGATCTGGAGGCTTCATTTGAGGAATTTTCTTAGATCTCCCTTTAAATCTTTATATAAGCTCGATATATTGGCCTTCTATAGTAGATTAATTAGAAAGAGATTGCATTGACCTTCAACATGGGTAGATCCCACGACTGTAGTAAGATTTTGCTGATGACATGTCCTGTTTATAAGTTTCTTTACTAAATTGAGAATATGAATTCCTTCTTCTCAAGATTGTGCTCTCTGCATCTATTATTTTGGACTGCTCTGGATTTATGATGCTGGACACCAGAAAGCTGGTGTCTCATGGCCTCCCACTTTATCCGGATCAAGTGCAGTTGACGTAACAAAGAGGATGTTTTCCGATTTGGATTCTGATATCTTATTTATCCTTTTGTCTACTCGGGAATTACATAGCCGTTTGGAGTGAGTCATAGTATCTTTGTTTTTTTTCTGTCTATATGAAGGGACTGCTTGGTGGTGATGATTGAGGGGGATTTTAGTTGGTCTTAATGGTAGTCACTTTTGTAGCGAGCATTCTGATTTAAAATTATGGTGATATCGGAAGTGTTGGTTTTATATTTGATACGTCTGCTACTGGTTGTAGTGCTTTTACAAAAGACGAAAAACACCATGCCATATGACCTGATAAGTTTAGAAAACAGATTTGTAATACTTAGTCAGCTAATTCTAGGGCTTACTGATATTTTTAATTAGCATTATAGAACAATTGTAGTTTTATCTTCATAGACTTTACAGCTTTCACCATGGAGCATATTATCTAGAGGCCCATATGAATCTTTCTGCGTTGGGAGGAATGAAGCAATTTTGGAAAGCAAATTGTTGGAAATGTTTGTTGTGCTTTGTAAATGCCAAGTTTTTGTGCCATAACGATCATGTATCATATATATTCGGCTATTGTTGCCCCTTACCAATTGTGAGAAACTAGAAATGCTTATGAATGTAAAATTGATTTATACTCTGAATTTAGATATTCAGTTAGTTGTAGTACCGAATTTAGATGCTTCAACTACTCATATGACTCGTTACAACAATGAAGCCATGTTATCCATTATTTGAGGTTGATTATACAAATCCTTTCCATCATTAAGCTTCGCTACCCATGAATTGAACAAGTTATATCAAATGAGTTACGGTTACCCTAGAGAGTAATCTCGGAGAATTAAGCTTAGCAATTGTTGGATTTGGTCCAGCAGAATTGTAATTATTTAATCAGATTACCTTTGCGCCAAACAAGGGTGAGAACAGATCCAGCCGTTGGCATTCCCTTAGGCTCATTTTAGCATTTGACTGAGATTTTTCTCAAGTTAGATTCTGTGACTATGGGTGTTGATTTCATAATTTTTTAGGGTCTTAATTCTTCATAGAAATAGTTTTTGGAAAGGGCTTACAGTTCTGCAGGTTTTTTCTAGAATCTTTTTACTTCAGTAATTTAGAGATTTAAAACAGAGGTCTTCTATCTGATGCAGTTTAACATCTTATTGCTTATAGAATACTGTTCCATACTGCCTGAACAACTGATATTTGGATGAGCAATATTATTCAAATATTACATTGAATTTGTTTTTAATGTTAATATTCTGGTTTTTGTCCTTTAGTTTCCTGTTTCTAGGTGCTGCTTGGTTTTGGAGCTTTATATGTACACACATACACAACATATCCACTATATATTTGTATGCATGTAGTTATCCACATAAGTATCCATATGTATGTATATATGTTATGTGGACATGACATATATGTCTACCTATACATAAGCTTTTATGTAGTTACATATTTATATGAATGCATATATAAGGATAGGTATAGGCACTTGTATTTTACTTGCATATTGTTATCTAATTGAATTATTCTTTTGATAATTCTTTTGGTAGACTCGTTAGAATCATTGGGATCATCAACCACAAATGCTGATCTGAAACCTGTCAAAGTTGAAAGCCCGAACGAACAGGTAATTACTTCTTCAATGCACTTCTTTTTCCTATATTGAACTTCTTGTTAATGATAATTGTCTTATCTTCTGTCAGCCACCTGCTAAAGACAACAAACTGACAACCACCACCACTTCACATGATTTAAATGACATGGATACCTCAAGAGATGCGCAAGGGCATTTGGTTTCATCTGATATAGTTATTGATCATAATGCAGTTTATCAATCCAACATTTTTGCCCCTCATGCACATTCATTCTTCTATGGTGGTTAGTTTTTCTCCAAATATTCATTCACTTGTCATGTTAGCATTTTCTTCTGCCAGATTCATATACACCATCTCTACTCCATTACTAGATTGACAATTTTGCATGTTCACAATTTTTAACACATTTGAAAGCTTACTTCCTAGTCTTGATTGCAAATGTCCTAATAATTTTTTGTTCATTTGTATGAGATATGCACATATTTTATCCTTAAGAAGTTTTCTGAAGTTTATCAATAGAATGAAACTTCTGTGAGAGTGCATGTATGCACAAAACCTATAGTCTTGTTATGAAAAAAATGCAATGCTCCTTTGTGCTTTTTAGTTTTCATCTATGCCACAAAGTTAAGTAATTTGGAAAAAGAAAAAAAATACTGGGTAAAGGTATTTCTGCTATCCTATCTTCACCCGATCTAATCTAATCCAACAAACCTCCAGGTACCACAAAGCACAGCTGTTATGCATATTCCTTTAGTTGACAATAGGCTCTTGTCTAGTAACCATTTTGAGTGGGCTACCTTTGAGAGCTCATAAGATAAATTCCTTGGAGTCTTTCAATGAAGTTGAGAAACTTTCTGATAAGTTAGACCATAGCTCAACTACTAATATTTCTATCCTTTTCTTTTCTTTGAAAGTTGGGGATCAGACATAGGAAAGGTCATGTCAACCTCCTTTCTGTAGGTTGGCCATTGGCTCCTCACCACCTACAAGTAGCATTAGTGACGATGTTGGTTGGCTGTTTGGTTTACTGATTGGCGATGCTGGGTAGTGGAGGCCAAACCTTGTGTGCTTTTATCTTGATGGACAGATAACATAGCAGAAGTTGCCAAGGAAAGATGTAGAGTAGGAGATGAGATACATCCTCTCTCTGTTCCCTACATGCTTCTCTTATTATTTGGAATCAGCTGGTCCTACTTATATGGTAAAGGAGGCAACGAAGGGCAACATTTTCTATAATGATTCACTGTCAAGGGGCTTAAGCATTAATTAAAGGTTTTTTTTAGCATAAGATTAGCTCTACATTCTATATTATATTAAGACTTCTCATATGAAGATTCCTCCCTAGAAGGTTTCTCATCCGATATGACTCACAAATTACAGACTTGACCATCATGGTCATGGATTAGGTTCTCATGACCTACCTATAGGCACCACATTCAAGTTGGTGAGAGAGCATATAGGATAAGAGTTTTCAGGCTGGAACATTGGGATCTCACCTATTGGCTTCACATTCATGTTTGTGTGAGAGAATGAGAACTCTATTAAGAAGGGATTTGTAACAGAGGTTGAGAGAGTTCTGGGGAGGAAGAGTGGAATGTTATCCATGCATCCCACATGCAGGTTTGTGGAGAACACATAGGTCCTTATACTGGACAGAATTCTGGGATGAGACGCCCTTATACTTCAGGCCAAGAATCTGAGTCATCTGGGGATTGGCTTATGAACTGTGCTCTAAGTTCCATCTTAAGTAGTATTTACAATTTGAAATTAGATTCTTTGTACTCTTATATTTCTTGTTCAATTATTTACATAAATTTATTATGCATCTATTTTCACTTTGCACCTAAAGCAATTGCACAATAATTGGTTCAGAATCTTCAAATTATGTTCACTTGCAGATTTTTTCAGCTGAATCATTCTTTCTTTTTTCTTACTTATATGTTTGATTAGAATCTGAAGTTGGACATGGACATTATTTTAATTTCCATTTTTTTCAGGATATGAGAATCTAATTGGTGATTGGGAAGATCAATCTCGATATGCAAATGTTGAAGGAGTGGAATTTGGCTTGGCTGTAAGTATACTATAAACATCCATGTCTCTTTCTTTACCTGTTATTTTTCTTTTGAACCTTAAGTTTTTATGATATTGAAGGGTGTCTACAACGAGAACCCTTCGCTTGTGTATCATACTGGATATGGTTACAGTCCTTATGGACCCTATTCCCCGGGTATGACACCTCTAACTTCTGTTAGTGGAGATGGCCAGCTTTACTCGCCTCATCAGTTCCAGTTCCCGGGTGCATACTACCAGCAGTCAGCTCCTCCTAACATGCCATATCTGTCTTCTTCAACTCCTATACCACGAGTTGATTTGGCAGTGCCAATTGATCAACAAGGAGTATTTACTTCTGATACTTCAAACTTCAACACCCAGATGTTTGGACCAAGACCAGGTAATCATTTATCCTGTGACTCTTTTGGATGTAGTATAACTGGCAGTCATGGTAATCATGGTTTTCTTGACTTGTAACAATGATTTATGGTTTTTGTTCTTGTGATTTTTGGTCAGATTTAATGAGAGCCCCAGATGGCACTGGGTCTGTGACTCCATTATCACTACCAACAGTTTCAGTTTCACCTCAACCAATTGGTGCCCTAATGCCATTTGGACAAGGCACCATGCCTATAACTTCTGGAATGGTAGTGTTTTCCTATCGACATTATAGCCTTTTAGCATCTTGGATAGCATGAAATATTGTTTTTGTTCCTTCAAATTTTTAAATGCAGTTGTATGTGTTCCATATATTAAATCTTGGTTCAATATCAAAACTGGTTGGTGGTCGGACTGGTACAATATTAGACGTCCTTATACTTGATAGGGTTCAATACTAGTTGGTACTGCTCAACTAGAGAAAGACAGGAGGAGGAGGAGGAGGAGGAGGAGGAGAAAGCGAAGGAGTAGGAGTAGGAGGAGGCAGAGCAGGAAGAAGAGGAGGAAGGAACATATTGGTAGGACGGGGAGGAGGCAACGTGCAAGTTGAGGAGCAGGCAGTAATGAGAGTAGGAAGCAGTGGCGATGCAGTGGGAAGGAGTCATGGGAGGGGGGAGAGAGAGAGAACTAGACAAAAAAAAGAGAAAGAGATAGCTGTGAGAATTTATAAAACCCAAACTAGGAGATAGGCTTACTTTGATACTGCTCAATACCGATCTATTTACCTCCTAATATGCATGATTCGCTATGTGTACCTGATGATATGGTCCATATCATGCTGAACACTGGGTCTGCGAGCTAGTTGGGTGTCCGCCGACTAGTCTGAGTGGTATTTTAATCCATGATTTTTCTTTTACATTTTGCAACTTTCCAAGAACATTGACTGAACATGATATAAATTTCAAATTTATCATTTCAATATGCTAAAATTGTTCTTTTTACCTTTATGGTTTCCTTATTCTTGTAGTTGGAACCAAAGATTTTAATTTCGAATAACATCGCTCGATACGTATCGGTTTGTCAACAGACTGGTACACGGACCATTCGCTACCGGGCGGTTGCTTGAGACTGTTTCCATTCCTAAATCAGTCGGTGACGGAGAAGAAAGAAAAGGGAGAAGAAAAGAGAAAACCTAAAGATCCAGCGCAATGACGAAGCCTCGGCAACGTCGCGGGGAGAAGCGATTTCTTCTCCCCAGCAGAAGAAACTGAGCGATTCTTTTTTTTTTTTTCCTCATAGGGAAAAGGAAACGGTTTCTTCTCCCCACATGGGTAGAAACCGAAGCGGCGTCGTCGGGCCTTTTTTGTTTTTTTTTTTTTTTTTTTTGCGCGGGGAAACCGAGCAACGTCGCCTTGCCTTTTTTTTTGCGGGAAAACCGGGTGACCGTCGCTTTTCCTTTTCTGTTTTTTTTGCACGGGGAAACCAAGTGACGTCACCTCTTCTTTTCTCTTTTTTTTTTGCGTGAGGAAACCGAGTGATGTCGTCAAGCCCTTTTTTTTCGCAGAGAGTAGGAAACCTCCTCCTAATGCGAGCAGTGTCGTCGTTTATATATATATATATATTTATTTATATATGTATATGTATGTATATGTATATATATATATTTATATATGTATATGTATATATGTATATATATGTATATATGTATATGTATATGTATATGTATATATATGTATATGTATATGTATATGTATATATATGTATATATATATATATATATATATATATATATATACCGAGCGATATACCGAAATGTATTGTTCGATATACTTATATCGTACCGTACCGAACTGAGCTCGAAACTCCGATATGGTACGAAATTACGAACCTTGATTGGAACAATACTTTTTGTCAGTTGGATTTGATGCCTTTTTTATTATTAATTTAGTAGATGAAAAGATGAATACATACATTTATTTAGGGAAAAGTAAATAATAGTCATTTAGCTTACTGTGAGTTTAAAATATTAATCTAGTATCCCAATATCTGACCCTAAAGGTTATTTAAGCTGTGGTCATTCTATTTTGTGCTATTTGTTGATATTTTCAGTTAATTATGATACAACCACCAAGTAGCATATGATGCAACAATACCAAAATCTGATAGTTTTTTAGGTACTGTTGTGAATCAAATTGAGTCTTGACATATCCTAAAAGATTTTACATTATGGTCCCAATATTCTCCCTAAGGACATAGCTTTTATGGTGCAGGTTCATTCTTTTATGCATACTCGTGGAATTTTGCAATACTGTTTACTGTTCAATACATAGTAATTGCCGGAATTTCAATAATAAAAATATTCATTTAGATTTTTGTGAAGTAGGAATCTTTCATGAATGTTCTCATTGAGAAACTTCTTTTTTTTTTTTTTTTTTTTTTGTCAAGGTCCATTCTAGGAAAAGGCTTGCATTGGAAATTTTAAACAACTATAGTATGATGTAGTTGTTCTAGCTTTTTTAATAGCAAAAAGCAGAGATCAAGCCTCAGAAAATTCTTGGGTCTTGGGATTTGGATTAATGTTGCTTTCACTTAGCTGTATATTAGTGTTAGGTATGAGTGGCATCAATTTTCTATCCATCCGAAATCAATGCACCCAGGTGTTTACTAGAAAATGCCAATTAGAGCCGTGCTTATGTTACCACTGATACCTTTTAGTCTTAAGACTGAATTATGCAATGCAAACTGCAATTTTGTACTTTTTGTTTTTGTTTATTGACTTTATTTTCTAACTATTTCAGGGCTCACAGCAACAGAGATCTTTGTATGGCTTTGGATCATCTATCAGCTCTATCGATAGAGGTTACTCGCACAGTGGGCAGTATCATAATAGCACATTTGAGACATCTTTTCCCAGCTTGGGAATTAAGGACCAGAGCTCGTTTGTTATGGACAAAAGCAGGAGGGGAGGAAAGGAGAGTAGTTTATTGTGTAGTTGCAATAGCACTGTTGATTTTCTAAACGAGCAAAACAGAGGACCACGAGCAAATAGGTCAAAAATTCAGATGATTGAATGCAATTCTTCACTTGACACTGAGAAAGATAGTTCTACCACAGGGGTCGATCATAAATTGTATAATAGTCCTGATTTTGTTACGGAGCACAAGGATGCCATGTTTTTCATAATTAAGTCTTACAGTGAGGATAATGTTCACAAGAGCATTAAATATGGTGTTTGGGCTAGCACTTCCAGTGGTAATAGGAAGTTGGATTCTGCATACCATGAAGCGAAACAAAAAGAAGATCCTTGCCCAGTTTTCTTATTTTTCTCGGTAACTTCATACTTTACTCTTTCAAATTAATCTCATAGGTTGTATTTGTATGCTTCTGTGTTTAATAGCTCCCTTTTTTAGTAAATTGGCATAATCATATTAGTTCTTTGCAAAATAATAATAATAATAACCATGGCCAGGTAAATGCAAGTGCACATTTCTGTGGGGTATCTGAAATGATTGGACCTGTTGATTTTGAAAAGAGTGTGGATTACTGGCAGCAAGACAGGTGGAGTGGTCAGTTTCCTGTCAAGTGGCATATGGTGAAAGATGTACCCAACAATTTGTTTCGACATATTATACTTGAAAACAATGAAAATAAGCCTGTCACCAACAGCAGAGACACCCAAGAAGTAAGGTTTTCTTTTTGGTTTATGAACTATATGACAGGCTGTTTATCTTTGACAAAATGCTTTGAAATTTAGTTTAGTTTGACATAGTCAATTTATTGAACATGATCAAAATTTAAAATAATAATTTAAGGGAGTCAGCAATCAAGTTAACTGTGGATATCAACTGTCCCTTAGAGTGTAACTTGAGAATGCTTGCTACATAGAGAGAGAGAGAGAGAGAGAGACAGAGAGAGAGAGAGAGAGAGAGAGAGAGAGAGAGAGAGAGAGAGAGAGAGAGTGATGTTAAGCTCTAGGCAAGATGTTGCATCAATAGTCATGTGACTTTGAGTATTATGGAGAGATTTGCCTTTGTAGCAAATAGAATAAAATGTGGAAAAACAATATTTGAAATGGTATGAACATATTTGCTATTGTTAGATGAGTTGAATCAATCAAAACCAGTGATGTGAGGAGAGGTAGAGAAAACTTAGGAAACCATTACTGAAACAATAAAAAGAGGTTCATTAACTGTTAATTTAGTCACAGATACTTCCCTACACTTGCTGACAGAAAAAGATCCATGTAGTTGACCTAAATAGTTGGGGATAATAGAAATTTTTGTTGTTGATGTTCATTGTTCTATCCTTTTCTAGGATATCAAATTCCCAATGCTTTCTTATAATGTCATGTAGAGCTAGGCTACTCTAAGTACTTTGGATCTCTATTTCATTCAAGTACACCAACTTATGTTGCTTCTTGGACTGATTTAGCCAACTTGAAATATCCAATACACCATGATGACAGAAGCTACACTGCCTATTCTGATTGTACTCTCGAGTGCATAGCTTGTTTGGTTCCTGGGTTTTTGTTGTTTCTTATTCAGAAGCCAATTTAGCTTTTTGCCATGGATTCAAGCAGAAGTTTTCTCACTCCAATTTAGCTTCTGGTGTCAAATAACTGATGATCTGTTGAGCCATAACATCGAATCATGTTATAGCTGCAAGACTTGAACTTCTAATTGTTTCTAGTGATTTATTTTGATAAATATCTTCAAAGAGACTTATACAAATGCCCATATTTAAGTGTCATATTGGATCTGATGATATATGAAATCAATGATACAGCCTTTCATTGGAATATATGCGTAAAATCCTGAATATTCAATATGTGAAGCCAGCGAAAATATTGTTTCTACCGTGCTTTCACAGAGGCTGCAGGAGTGTCCCTTTATCTCCTTGCTACATCCCCATCTCTCATTCCTCAATTTTCTAAATATCTTTTATTTTTCAAACTGAGGCACAGAAATTGGTCAACCATAGGAACTCTTCTAAATTTAGCATTGCGGAAGGATCTAACCAAATTGTGGTCCTCTTCCTAGGTAGTGATGCTAACCCAGAGTCATCTCTGTCTGGAGCTAACACGATCAGTGTCAGTTTGTGTTTCTTGGTTCTGATCAGATGTTTGTTCTTTTCCTAAGTAGTGCTGCTAGATCAAATCATCTCTGCATGGAGCTAGCGAGGTCAGAGAGCTATCATACGGCTCATCATGTTTTGACTCTCAAGATGAATCTCAACTACAATCCTTGAGTTGAACCCTTTTATGGACTAATATGATCCTATACCACAAGGATTGGGCTGCATCTGCTTATTTCGAAGCAAACTTATTATCAAATATCAATAATCTTTGTTTATTTTTTGCAGTAAACATGCTGATGATAGTGGGGTGAAATAAATCACTCTGGTAGTGTTGGTATCTACGAATGTCAAATACTTTGACCTTTTTCAAATATTCATCAAGATATTTGTATGAGCTTGGATGTAACACTCTTAAATCTTTCTACTATTCCTTAAACCTAAACCATCATGTGAAGGATTATCCTGTTTAACAAATTGGTTCTTGTTTAAGCAAAACTCCATTGTTTTATCTAGGGCTTGCCTTTGTTGGTTATATTTTTTTACATGAGTTGTTTCTTTAGCATTTGATTCACACATAATTACCAAGTCTATTAAACTTTTATTTTGTTTCAATGCGTGCAGGTGAAATTGGAAAAGGGTCTGGAGATGCTAGGCATTTTTAAGAAGCATGAATATGAAGTATCTATCATTGATGACTTTGAGTTTTATGAGGAGCGGGAGAAAGCCATGCAGGAGAGAAAGGCTCGCAAGCATCACCAGATGTACAACTCGGCAGGGCCTGTTCGAGCTGCTTTTAGGAATGAGCAAAGGAACCCTCCTGCCATCTCAGGCGACTTCATAAACCGATTATCTAAGAACTTTATTAATGCTGTCAGGTTGGAAGAAAGAAGCAATGCTGACTCAGCAACAGATAAAAATAGTTCCTCGAGTGTTAGTGTCGCTCCTAAACCTGACGAGCTGCAGAAATCAGAGACTACTCCTGCAACAACAAGCAGCTACCAAGATCAACAACTATAACCCTTTCCTGTGCCAAACCACTTCGTAGTCTGGTGAATTGGACATTGGAAGACTGCTTAGTAGGATTAGCTCTTGAATTGCTGAAGCAGTTGTATAGTTTGTTTGCCATTTGAAAGGAGAAAAGGAAATAGAAAGTACCTCTCTATTCTGTATTTTTTTCCTCGTCATTTTGTTTTCCTTCTGATCGGCAATCTTGAAGCAGATCTGGTCCTTCTTACCAGCTTTTGTAAAGTGCGATCGGAATGCCATATGAATAATTTAGCTTCCATGCTCCTACGATCTTTGTTTTCTTTTTGTGATGCTGAAGAAGCTGAAATGTTTAAGCAAATACTTGGTAGTGACAATGATATGTTTAAGAAGCTGTACTTGCTGCTTGTTAATATTTGCTTTACTAGCTCTATTTATACCAGATGGTTAAATTATGAACAACAAGAACTTTTATGATGTGTTGCTCCAACATTTTCTTCTAGCTACATTTTCTGCTCTATGCAGCCATTTAAATGTTACTATTGTTGGCGGTTATGTATTGCCAGTCATATGTGTTAAGCTTGTAGTCAATTGCAAGTAATTACTTTCTAGTGGTTAGGTCTAATTTGAATGGTCAATACAATCAAAAATAAATAGCAAACTTTGAAAATAATACTTATATTTTCTCTGGTGATCTGCAAGTTAAACTGCCAAGAAATTTTTCTCTATTTGGTTCCACTTGAGAAGGATCATTCTACTTAAATGGATACAGACGAACGGGAGACAAATAAGAGCAATTTGACCATTGACCAACAAAATACACTAATGTTCAGGAAGCACGTCGTCCACTATGTTTGTCTAATATTGGAACAACTTCAAAGCACATAAAATGCCATCTTATATGATTGATATGATGCTGTTTTAGTTGACAGACAAATAAACATATAGAACAAATATTGATTGCATGGATCAGGCATCTTATTTTTGTTCCATTTAGATCATGATATGCTTTTTTCTATCACTTGCATTGTAAGATTTGGAGAAACGACATGAGTGAACCGAAAGTTTATTTAAAGGAGAAAGTATCATGATACAAAGTCTTCAGAAGTTGAATGTAATGCGAAATAGATGTCATTTCTTGTTCCCTTGTGATCCTCTCGGAGGCAGACCATTCCTGCAACAATAAGCAACTGAGTAAGCATAATGGAGCAACGAGCATTGCTCAAAAGATATCATGGATATCAATAAAATGCATAATCTTTTTTGACATGTTGGTATTTGTTTGAACATTATTTGATGCACCGAACAAGTACACAACGAGATAGCAATGACTAGGCTAATCAATGAAAATTAACTGCTATATCTTTGAATTTCTCAAAATCTATCTGTTTGAAGACCTTTCCAGAAAGATTTTATACAGTTAAATCCGAAAACAACACCATGATCCAAGTGCCATCATCATAACAATTACGAACTACTCTTATGGTTAACTCTGCATTTTTGATGTGCCCCATCCAGCAACCGTGACTTCACAAAGTATTGAATTGAAAAATAGGTAAGACTATCGATTGATAACCATATAAGCATGTGACTTCAATCAATCACCGAAAGGAAAATATAACAGATGATGTCACAGATGATAAGGTCAGGCAAAATACAAGAAACCAACTACTAGTTACTTGGTGAAAATATATTTATTAAAATCATCATTTAGTGTAAGTGAAGTTCCTGAGTTAGATTTAAAGTCAAAGTTTAAAGCTATATTAGTCTACCTGGATGGGTCACCATGCCATAATTTGCTCAACTTTACTGCTAACCGTGATATGCACGTCTTTGCTACTGGATCTGCACATCTCCTTGTTGCTGCTACCTGTAGTGCTAGTAGGAATTCCATCTGTGCTTTTGTAGACAGGAAGAGGTTCCTCGGTTCATTAGCCATGGTCAAATTAACCACCTAGAAAGCATTAAGAAAAAAGTAAATGTCATTTGGACATATGTAACTAATGGATTATCACACATATTGTGGCATACTAACAGTTGGCATACTTCACAAGTATGAAATCAGCCATAGCGCATAGTCACACAATTTTTAGGGATAGGTAGCTTGCCTGCTGCAACCATGGAATTGCACCTTCCAGATATCTTTGATTGACAAAGTTTGTGGCCATAATGGCAAGTACTTCATTCGTAGTCTCATTTGACAATTTATCCATAACAGGGCCAGTTCTATCCATGAGCAGGACAAGACTCAGATCATCACCGGAAAGTATTGCCTCCACATAAGCTGACTCCAAATTCCCTGCACTAAGAAATTCCTTAATTCGTTTCTGGTATCCATTCACATCTTCCAAATTGCCAGCCCTGGCACTTGCATCTTTCGCATCTCTTTCTTGGTTTCTTAGAGATCTACGGCTTCTTCCTGAGTTGTTTCCTACACCTCTGGGTATAGGACTTTGCAGTATGTCAAGTGATGAATCCTCTGAAATCTCCCCTTCCTCTATGACCGAAGTGCTTGATCTACTTTTTGAAGACAAATTATCCTGCCAAATCTCCATGCTTTTTGAAGATAAAAGTGATGAATCCTTGTAGTTGTTATCCACTGATGGCCTAGGTGTGAGCTTAGGGGACGAAGATACTGTTTGGACTTTCTTCAATATTTTTGAACAAACCATGCTAGAATAATTTTCGCATTCAGCAACAGAATGTGTCGTCTTGTCTAGAGTTTGCTCCAAGAAGTTCACTTTTGACTGTAGCTTTGAAATATTATCCATCAAGTTTCCAATGAACACCTACACAAATTTAAAATTTCAGGATGATGAGCATGGAAGACCCAATGTGTCTTTAGATAATGCAAACAGATCAATACATCACAAAGCACACATCTTTGAGACAGTAGCATGATATATATATATATATATATATATATATATATATATATATATATATATATATATATATATATACATATGTATGTATATGTATATTCATATGCATATGTATATGTATATGTATATGTATATGTATATGTATATGTATATGTATATGAATATGTATCTATGTATATGTATATATGTATGTATATACATGTGTATATTCATATATATATGTATATATATATATATATATAGAAGACTAAACAAAATGCAAGCCATCAGCATTCAAGGTCCTGCCTGTGCATTGTCAAAGACTGACAAAGTTAGTCCACAAACTGGGCTAGATCTAAAATTTTGACCAATCTTACGTAAAAATTAAACCAAATATCATTAGTTGTGAAAAAACAGATGCTTTCAGAAAATTTTCTGTTATAGTTTGGAGAGTGGAAAAGGGATACCATTTTCTATAATCTTAAAGATTTCAAGCACAAAAAGCATTCATTCAGTTATGGCATGCTCAAATTCAAGTCAGTTCATTCATACTGCATTCTGAAAGAAAGTACATACAAGTAATTAAGTGGCATATAAATTGAAGAACATAGGATTATCAGGCAAAATTTTCACTCATATTCTTACAGGAAATTCATTGGACACTAGAAGATAAGAATGAGTAAAATCCATTATCCTTGTAACAATAGCTTGAATAGTAGGGCAGAACTAGAACCTGAATTCCAGATTATTGGCAATTGAAGATAGATAAGGTAGATGCACCAATAATATCAAATTCTATATATACAAAGACACCTACAAAAGGATTTTTCTGATTCTAGCTTATTTTGTTCAATATAATGTTAATTCCCAGGAGAAAATCTTTTTTAGTAAGCTCCTTGTTAATACGATGTTTTGAGGTTCAACTAATACACCTTGGCTATTAAGGATGAAAATCAATAAAGCAGTCTTATAAATAGTTGGAAAATAAATAATTAGTTTTAGAAGTCTGTCCTCCACAGTGCATCCAGAAAACAGATTCCCTGTAAGAGATCCAGCAAATTTGATTGCTTTGTTTCAATTTCTAGGAGTTGCTGTTTGATGGCAGCCAATCCATTTGCAGCATGCACACAACATCCATGCATACTGCGTGAACACAAGTCTGAAATAGAGGAGTCCGGACTCTTCCTCTCCTGGGTTCCAAGGCATTCTGGTACATTGTCCTCAACGGCAGAATGGTTATTTCTTGTTGGACTTATTGAATCATTGCCCTCAGAATCATTCTCCCCAGCACAGTCATGAGATCCAGTTAAATGCTCCATCTCATAGCTCTGATAATCTGGAATGGATACGGAAGAGCATTCTGGCTTATCAAACACAGAACCATAATCAAAGTTGATATTTTGGAGTTCAGCAGTATTTACCATCCTTCTTTCTAAAAGATCTCTTACATTACTGTCAGACTTTATACAATTGCTATTAACCGATGGTATACCACGAGTCTTCGGGACTGATATCTCAATATGCCAATCGTTTGACTTATGACTCTGCATATTCGTTGTACATTGTTTCCTGACAGATAGAGGAGCTCTTTTTTGTGTTGAACAGGTGGAATTTCCACATAAGTCAGAAATAGGACCATTTTTTCTAAAGGATGCATCTCTCCATCTACTATCGCACACACTGGTGACTACATTAATGTCTTTGCCAAAATTTTCTGAAATGTCAACATAGAAGACTATTATCAGGAACAATAGCTTGATAATACAAACATAGTTCTATAAAAGTGGTGATGCATTTCGAAACATAAATATACTAGAACAGTAGAACTTCAGAAATAGCTAGTAGAGGTATGCACAGCAGATATCATGTAATCGAAAGTGGGTGACAAGATATTAATGTAGACATGCAGAATCCTCACATTAAGTATATAAGCAGATCATAAACATCAAACTTCCTCTAAAGTTTAAAAACCATAATTTCTGAGATGAGGAATTAAATATCCTTTTGGCTTCATCCACTTCAAAATTAATATAATCTAGACAGGTCCCAAAAGAAGCAAATGGTGTCAGTATACTATGCAAAGAGAAAGGAGATTTCAACTAATTAATGCAGCTGTTGAAAAGTGTGCACGTTAATAAGCTCAAGCAAGTAAAAGCAGCTATGTAATGTTGCATCACAAGCATTCTTCGATCATTTTCCCAGAAACAGTTATACCTTTTGTGGATGATCCAGCCTCTGAAGTTTCAGAAGAATGGGTCACTGGGAGAGCTCTCCAACACTGTATGGCATGCATGATTGAATCCCGCACAGGTTTCACCTACAAAAGAAAAGTTTGGAGACATGTCCACAAAACTGACATTCAGATAACCAGAAACTATAACATGAACTGACTTTGTCAAATCTGCAGGATTCAAGGAAGTGGATGCAAGAACTTCTCAGAGGAGCCAAAGAAGATCCAGGGTTGACAGTGATTCCAGCCAATGCCACAGAAGCAGCTTTGCGTGTTGTCCAATCATTACTTTTAAGAGCTTCCAAAATGCTCGTAACTGCAGCAGATAAAGCATGCTCTGCTAAAGCACTTTCTGCCTGGTTATTTGAGTTAGAAATGTGATGTCAAATTTAAATAACAGTGCAATAAAAAGATTCAGCCAAATTTTCATTACTTTATTATTTTCTTGAGAAGAAAAAATTTCTGTATCAAACAAGGTATTGAGCATAATAAACTTGTGGACGGTAAGGTAAGAGATTGGAATGATAAGAGCTACATTTGCTGCTTTACATAGCCACCATATGACTAAATATTGTAATTTGTCAATGACAACTTTAGCCCCTTATATCAAAGTGACTATTAAGTTTGAAAATATATACTGCTTTCATGCACCTATTAACAATCCATCTTATGAATAATCAAATATCTGTATCGTTAGAACACGTAACATGATTCCCAGCATCTGGTAAACTATCACAAGTCTGTTAGAATTCACCAGGATAAATATAAGATAATGCAAATTATGATTATATTATTTTAAGAAGAAATTTATCGATTTCCCATATCAAGCTACATCTAGAAAAATAGAGAACAAGAGACTGACCTCCAATGGAACCTTCTCCTCCTATTCTAATCTTGATCTCACCATCTTACAGAATGAAATGGGATTAAAGAAATGTGCATGATTGAAAATGAAATTAAAAATAACAAGCTGCAAACTACAACAAGAAGGTTAGGGAACAAGAGAGACTTCCATTGGAACCAACAAAATCATATACTTTTACATCCTTCTCCTCCTAATCTAGACTTCGTATCACCTTCTTCCAGGATTGAATGCGATATCACTTGGGTAGCCAATGATGGTAAAATGCGAGCTAGAGAGGCTGTTTTGACAACTAGACCACATTCATGAAATGTACCATAAGGAAAATGAGAAGTAAAATGAAAACGACCTGCAAGCTAAAGGTACCAAATTAAACCTGTATGATGCTTCTGATCAACTCAATGATCGCCGGCTTAGCCATGAAGTGCTGATTCTTCAGCAGCTTTATGACACGCGTGAGCATCGGTGGCAAGATGTTGTGCGGAGCATCACTGGCCTCATCGATGACCCTCGCTAAGCAGTGCGCCGCACCCACCTGCACGTATCGGTTCTGCTCACCCAAAGCTTCGAAAAGGGGCTTGGCCAATGCAACGAACGTTGCCCCTCCGCCGCCTTCCCCGCCCCTAACGCTGGTCGCCAAAACACCGCACGCCTCGACGCAGGCGTCACGGACGATGGAATCCGTGTCCTTAAGGCGCTTGACGATGGAACCGACCACCTTGCCGAGATAGGGAGCCAAGAGGCTCCCGTGGGACCTCGCCAGGGTACCCATCAGTCGGACGCACTCCGCGCGGACGGCGCTCTTCTGCTCGGCATCAGTCTCGGCAACGCACGACAGGAAGGGGGCGAGCATGTCGGGGGTCAACTTCAAAGAGGCCTTCTCGAGCTCTTCCACGCCGATATGGTACGTGTCGCGGTCGGCGAGCTTGTTCAGCGAGAGGATCACCCGCTGCTTCATCTCGAAGACGGCCTGCTGCGGCACGGCCGCCTTTCCGCCCGATCTGGCCTTGGAATGCGCCACGACGCGGGGCTTCATCGCCGCTCTCCTCTCGAAACCGACCCAACTTCCAATCTGCTATTATCTGCAATCCTGACGATAAGCCTTAGCCTCGGGGGTTTGCTATACGGAGCCGTCCGGGGATTCCAGCGAGAAGGCAATGCGGAGAGGCCATGGCGGCGATCGGCCTCTTGATCGAAAAGGAGAGAATTTCTTCCATGGTTTTATTCCGCTAGGGTTGAAAAGGATCAAAGAAAGCGAGAAATAAAGAGAAACAAAGAGACATCAACCATCTTTATTCAGCAAAGGCATAAAAAGACGAGATAAAGAAGAGAAACATAGTGGGGAGTGGAACATTCAGAGAGATGAACTCCACAACTCCAGAGAGAGAGAGAGAGAGAGAGAGAGAGAGAGAGAGAGAGAGAATAGTGACGGAGATGGAAGAAGAAGAGAGATGAGAGAAAGAGAGAGAAGATTAGAATTCGAATTGGCTCCTGCAAAGATAGGCACAGACATTAATGGAAGACGGAAGCTTGAAAGGGATTAAGAGGAGAGAGGAGAGAGGAGAGAGGAGAGAGGAGTCCAGTGAGATAACGAGAGCAGGGATTGCTGACAGACTAGTCTGAGATACCTACATATATTACCTAAATATATATTGGCCTAAAAATTATTGTTTCAATGGAACTCATTGAGGGGCCAGCGGTAGCCGAGTGGGTAACGCCGATACCAGTACGAAAAGTATTCTTTTCCTACCTTCGCGCTTCTGCTCTGGTGCGGTTCGAAATTCCAAACCCGTTTGGAGCATGCGCGTCGGCGTAGACAGCCAATCACACTCGCTATTCAGTTGGGTCCCACTATGATGGACCACGTGGTAGCCGAGAATCTTTTGGATTCGATCGAGCTCGGGGCTACAAGAATTTAGGGTATTTTGGTCACATAATTGTACGTACTCGTTAATTACTTCGTATCTCCGTATGCCGGCAAAAACTATTCTTGGAAGAAAAAAAAGTACATATGTAAGTGGAAAAAAAATAAATATAACATTTATGATGCTCTAATTTCGCTAGTTCAATTTTAAATAAATTACTTACGTTTATAATTCTTAGCATATGCATTGATAATTCTTAGCATAATTTATATTTTAAAAAATTAGTTTCGAGTCATTGAAAATATTTTCTTTATATTTAGATATAAATGCTATGATCAGATGTTCGAGAGAGAAAAAAAGTTGACTGTGTGGCAATGAGAATGCACCAACATGAGAAGTGTCAAACTGTTTTTCTGCTACATCAGCACATCCAGCACCTCAAGACCAAGAAGAAGAAGTCACACTCGCTATTCAGTTGGGTCCCACTATGATGGACCACGTGGCATTCTTTATATGGAAGGAATTGATGTTGTGAGTTTGAGTTAGTGCGTGCTTTAGTGGACAACGTTTGAATCTTTTGGATTCGATCGAGCTCGGGGCTACAAGAATTTAGGGTATTTTGGTCACATAATTGTACGTACTCGTTAATTACTTCGTATCTCCGTATGCCGGCAAAAACTATTCTTGGAAGAAAAAAAAGTACATATGTAAGTGGAAAAAAATAAATAGTAAAAAAAATTAAATATAACATTTATGATGCTCTAATTTCGCTAGTTCAATTTTAAATAAATTACTTACGTTTATAATTCTTAGCATATGCATTGATAATTCTTAGCATAATTTATATTTTAAAAAAAATTAGTGTTCGAGTCATTGAAAATATTTTCTTTATATTTAGATATAAATATAAAAATAAGGTGAGAGTATGATCAGATGTTCAATTATCTTTCCATTTTTCTCTAAGAAATGAGAGAGAAAAAAAGTTGACTGTGTGGCAATGAGAATGCACCAACATGAGAAGTGTCAAAACTGGTATCCATTTCTGCTACTGGTACAGAACACATCCAGCACCTCAAGCCACCAAGAAGAAGAAGTCAAGAGGAAGCACATAAACACGGAGAAAGCCATGGTCAATTTCGTTGGGGGAGGAGAAGGTTTGTGCATCATCATCATCCCTCACCTGCACCGCTTCCTTCCTCTGCCGCTCATCTGCACACTGGTTTTGGTGGGAGGTGGGAGCTGGCGAGCTCAGCCTCCGCGGAGCAGTAGCAGAGCCCCTCCTTGTTCTTCTCCACCACCTTCAGTATGCTCTCGAACACGGCCACCTCGCATGGGATCCGCAGCACGCCTTCCTGCTGGAACCCGAACTCCTCCTCTGCTTCCCTCAGCAGCGCATTATGTTCTAGCCGCTTTGAGTTTCAAGATTTGAGGCTTGTTGAAAAGTTTTTCAAATGGTGACTGGTATTGTAGGATTGGAGTAAGCATACGATTAATTAGATGAGCGGACGGTTTGAATAAAGGTCACGAGGCCCTGTGGCCGAGGTACTCCGTGGGGATCACGAACCTCCGCATCTCCTCCCCGACGCACACCGCCAGGTATCCCTTCGGGACGTCCCCCGACGCGTCGGTGAAGGAGAGGGTCCTCTTCAGGAACTTGATGCTCTTGCTGCCGCCGCCGCCACCGCCGCTCTTCGGCGTCACCGCCATCTTCTTCCACTTCTTCAGGATCTGCTGGAGCCTCACTATCTCCGTGATCTTGTTGGACTTCTTGGAATCCATGGAAGCCTCCGTGGGTGATGGTGGCCACTGCGCTGCGAGTATTTAAAGGGGTTTGGGGTCATCTTCTCCGACTATTATATGCGCTCGACTACAGATCTTTATATTGCTTCGTGTTGGTCGACTATGCCAGGGTCAGGGACTCATAGGTTCGGGAGGCGAGTTGAGCGGCTTTCGCTTGAGCCGGCTTGTTGTTGCTCTTCCTTATCGATCTTCCGCTTATTTGTTCTTGAGGGTTTGGTTCGGGTGACTTGTCATGGCACTTCAAATACATCTCATAGTCATCCAACTTGGTTATAGTTCTTGGATATTGGTGAGTCAGCGTGCTGAATTCTGTTTGCTAGTTCTTTGTATTCGTCCCCTAGGCCATTAAGTGTATTCAGATCAATCTTCAAAGTTAAGTCATCGATGATAACTTTGATAAGTAATCGAATAGTACTTCCCCTTGTTTCATCTCATCATCAGACCAATGTGGATTTGTTACTGAAGATATTAGTGGGGCAATGGACCCACCCTAGGAGGTCATATCCAAATAGAAGATTAGAAAATTGTGCACGCAAGATGCGTAATTTCCATTTTTGGATAACTTGAAAGGAATGAGTGCGATGGTGATGAGGTTTGAAGGTTGAGAAATACTATGGTTCCCTGCAAGTACAACGATCGATGTTAGAGGTAGACTTCAGATGAAGCCATTTGATGAGATGATGGCGTCAATCAGCTTGGGAACAGATTTGTCGATGTAGCTCTGGGTCCCGCCCGCCAGATTGGTTCTGCAGATGCTGCAGAAAGCAAGTGACACCAAGGAACGAGTCTTCAGGTTAGTCTCGTGTGACCAGAGGTCTCGTAGAGAATAGCGCCGAGATCGAGAGCCGGTGGTCTTGTCCTATTTCTCATCACACCGCACTCTGGCCGTGGGGTGTTACTGCATGGTCACTAATAACTAGCTTACGGGACCTCGCAGCCTTGATAGTCGGGTGGATGCCACGCTGCAAGCAGGTCCTTGCCCGAGTCCTGCGCTTACGAGGGTAGCTTTCACCCGTGGAAGCATCGATAGCTTTACCGAACTTGCAAGACACCGATTCTCCTTGTTCTTAGACAAGCGGCTCATTGAATATGGCTCAACTTTTCCTCAACAAACTAGAGGATTTTCCTCAACAAACTAGCGGGATTTCCTCATATAGTTAAGGAAATCTTATCCGCTATCAGACTGCAAGCAGAAGTACGACAAGCATGTTATCCTCGCGCAGCTCGATCGATGTGATGCTGCTATCTGCATTGCTCGAGCTTCAAGTTTAAGGTGTGTGACCTCTTTGTACGACCAGCCATTGGAGCTTTTTCTAATGGGAGTTGGGTTCTCGGAAGAACATGGGAGAGGTGGGTGGAGATCAGAGCCCATGTGAGGTCTTCCAATATTATACCAACTGCAAGAAGCATTTGGTTTCACCATTGTTTACCGGAACACCTGCTCTACTCATCCTGAGATCGAGCATCTCAAGGTTCTCATTCGTACTCCGACTACCGTCCAAATCTGAGGATCCAAAGTACCTCCTTCCATTTCTAATCTTCTTCCAACTCTGCATCGTGTTCTTGTTTCCCAGCTTTGGAAGCTCTCTAGTTTATCCATGAATTCCTTGGTCAAATCTCAAAGAAGAACAGGTTCCTAACAATGTCAACTGCAACAATTCTACAAGAACACCTCCATAGTGTAAGATCCATCAGCAAGTCATGTGAAGCTATCTCTCAGCAGCAATGAGCCATTTGTAGACCACTTGCATGCACATGACACACACTTCTTGATCAAATCAAATGATTAGAGCCAACTTCAGTCTTCTTCTTTACTTGGCACAACTCCCACACAATCTGGTGATCCTGAATTAAACATGGAATCAAGGTAGCTTGTTCTGTTTCTTAGAAGCAAAAGAAGACACTTAGTTTACATTCTTCAAAGCTGCATCGGTGGAAGTAAGCAGTGAGTGGTTGCTTCAGTTGGGGACAGTTCTTCAAACCCTATGACTGTCCTCTTGTCCCTCTCTAGTTGACCGCAATATTAATTTTGGGAGATTGAGCTGCATTAGCTTTTCAAGGAGATCGAGTCTCCTCTTCTCATTCAATTCAAATTTTGTGTTCACTTAGTTTGGCATCTTCATTGACCTTATGAGCAGAAAATGGAGTGAAGAACCAGTGATATCTCGTTGAAAGATCTAATGATCATTGAAAGAGCTCTCATGCTACTTAAATGCTTCATGGATTTGCTTCTATTTCTGATGACCAATCTTATTGCTGCTGCCTATTTTCACACACAGAGGAGAACAAGATTTGCATGCTATGAGAGATAACACGATGGTAGCAGCTGAAGCTGCCTTCTTCTTCATTTATGAGGGAAACAAGAACTCCATTGTTGTCTCTTCCATCACATGATCTCTCGGTGCTCATCCTATAAGCTTCAATGTTCACGAACCAATCCATATCCTACTACCAATCTCCACTCAATTCTCATGGCCATTTCCCGGGCATCAGTTTCCCTTTCTCCCCAGCCATACAAGTGACCATATTTCTCCATTTACCTGAAAACTTACTTGCTTACGAGGAAGAGATTATTATTATTGTTTCCCATATGCTTCGTAATTAACCAATTTTGGATTCTTAAGTGGAACTTACATCAATAATCAAGTTACTCACACGATAAGGGATCCAAGTACGAAAAGAAATCCTTCAAAAAAAAAATGATGATTTAAGGTTTTTCTTTGTTAAATCTAGAGAGAATTAGGAAAAATAAAATAACATTTTCTCTTCAATATTTAGATGAAATTTCTATTTCTTGTATTTATTATTCTCTCCATGGATATAGAAAATAATTTCAAACTATTGGTTACTATTTTTTTGGATTTATATTTTATTTTATTTTTGATATCAAAAACTTGCTTCCCCATGGTACCAATGAATGATTTTAACCAAGAAGAATTCAGAGGTTGCAACTAATGAAATCTCAGAGGGTGTATGCCCTAAATCAAGTCAAACTTTGCTTGCAGAAGGGAAAGTCGAACGATTCAGAGCATGCAGGTAATCAACTCTCAAGGGATGTACATTGTCATGTCAACGGTGCGTTGACCAAAGCCTTTGATGGCTCTTACAATTGTAATGTTAACTTGTCATGTGCCTTAAGGTGTTGATGAGGTTGTAATGTTCCCTAATAGATTAAAGCCATCGTAACATTATTGACTTGTCATATTTAGTTTGTATCTAATGGGGTTGTTGTGGTGTGTTTTTTGTGTAAAATAATTCAAGAGTTAAAAAGAGAGAGAGAGAGAGAGAGAGAGAGAGAGTGCATGCAATTGTTTTGAAAAATGGAATTTCCTTGAATATTTGTGGAGTATTTTATGAACAAATAATTATAAAAAATAGATACCCTAATAGCTTTTTATGATAATTATATATATTATATTTAAATAATAAATGATAAAATTACTTCATTACGACTTAAATGATTAGGATTCAATGTCATAGAAATAATCTCTTTATCATATATCAACCAGTAAATACTTCTTCGAATATAGGATGATAAATAATAAATCAATGGCCTAAAATATATATTTTTAATATTGTTAGATTTCAGCTTTGGACGTTGCTACATTTTGGATTTTTATGAAATGCCCTAATTCCCTTTGAATTATGGACAACTCTTTTGATACAATTTGCCCCAAAAAATAATCTAGAAAAGAGGAATGGGGTAAAATAATATTGTCATATATTTTCTATTGATTTATAATTAAACATGACTTATTTATGTGGATTTCAATTACTTATATTAGACCCTTTTTTTTTCTAATGTTTGAATTAAGGTTTTCAAGCATAAGTTAGTCAACATCCATCAACTACCAGCCCACCGAACAATCTACTGTCTCAAATGTCCCAATATGTCATGAACTATATGCATCCTATCATTGATCATATTTGTTTCTATTGTTCTTTGAATGTGACATTAACTATGAATCTACTACACATACAAATAAATATCTATATGAGTCAAAATTGGATTATTAGTCTTCTCGGCCACCACTTACTTCTATCCATGATTTTATTCTCTATCTCAATTGCAGTTGGAAATCACAATTATACATCCAACTTTTTTTTAGGCGAAGATTGATATGGCATATTCTGACATTGCCCCCGCAATTACATTCAACCACCATGTCAAAGCCAACATGACACCCCAAGGGTAACATGGCATCCAAAAGCACAATGATGTGACACTTAGGGACCGTATGAGACAGTTAACTATATCTACGTTACTAGCGTAGACCCGTATAAGATAATCAATTGCTCCTGCATCGCTCGAGGATGTACAAGATAGCATCGCACAGTACAAAGCCACTTGGGAAGGCGAGAAGCAACACAACGTAGTGTAGAGCTATGAAGGTCAGTTAGCACTTGTGCAGAGTTTATGAGCTCGTCGCTTGGAGTACCACAATCATTAATGGACAAAGTACGACTGACCCTCGATTATGAGTATAAAACCTAACCTTCTAGCTAGCCTAGGGGATCAAATCTTAGTGATTCAAATTTACTAATGAAAGTTTTAGAGATTCCAAAGTCAAGATTCCTCTCCCCCATCACACCCCCTCCCCCCTAAGAGCCCAACAAGAAAGGAAAAGCAATCTCTAGCTCCACCTCGGATCGGTGTGATAGACGATGTTCTAACCTAACATGATGCTAATTATCTCTACCCAAGAAGCCAGGTTGATAATCTTATGCACTCGGATCGAATCAAATTATGCTGACAACTCGACCATGGCGTGAAGTTACATAACAAAGATTACAACTATTATTTCTCTAAAAATTGATCCAATTTAAAATTTAAATATTCCCTAATTTATCATCCAATACATATAAATCTTATTGTATCAAAATTCAAAATCAAGTTGGGTCTTTTTTTTTTGTATGAATTCATCTCAAACCCAGTTAAAAATGACCTAATTCAATTTAAATATGTCAAATTAATCCATACATTCCAAAAATATAATATTTTATTTTTCCACTTTTAAATTATATTTTTTATGTGAATCCGAACTAAACCAAGTAATATATATATATATATATATATATATATATATATATATATATATATATTGGAGCTAAATCATTGACCGTATAAATAAGAATTAATCGAATTATATAATTCTAAAAAATATTAACAAAAGTATAAGTATAATCATACAATAATAATAATAATGATGTTTAAGCTGAGTTTATTGTAGTGATGCTATTATATATATATATATATATATATATATATATATATATTAGGTGTCGCCTTCTGGTTGGTTTCCGCCGCCGCAGACATGGTGGACCCGGTCAACTTAAGACCGCGTCATACCATTCCGGTCGTATACGCGTGCGTGGAATTACTGTCTATATCTGTCTTTTTCGGCGGATGCGTACACAAATACGCGCATCCGTTGCCACAAAAGCAGCACACCAAAAGAGACGCTTCTCCGACAACACACGCAAACAAAGCCGCTCGCTCCTGAGAGAGAGAGAGAGAGAGAGAGAGGTGCGAGAGAGCTACGACTGCTTACTTCTTGACCTTTCCGCGAGAGACCTATCGAAAGAAGGGAACGAGGAGGAGAACGAGAAGTTAGTCGTCAAAAAAGGAAAGAGAAAGAGAGCGTTCTCGATCTTCACATATTTAAGTAGTTCTTTCAAGTCTCCCCTGCGCTTTCGTCTCCCCGGTCCACCTCTTTTTCGATTTGGAGGTACTTGCTCTCCTCTTCGATAAAGATCCGATCTTTGGCTGATTTTGGTACGATTCTTCCTCCGAATCGGCTTGGTTTTTGGTCTTACTGCCGTTTCTTTTCGATCCGGAGGAAAAAAATGGGTTTTGGGACTTTCCGGTGGCTCGATAGCTGGATTTGGTTTGATTTCGTTGATCGATGTCGGTAGGGTTTCTTCTGTCGCACGGTTGGTGTAGGTTGTCGAATCTGTTCTAGAAGTAATGAGTTCGCCCGTTCGGTTAGAAACAATCCTGGATTTGTCTTCCCCAGAGAACAAAGTAAATTTAGTTAATTTCCTTTTGACCATGATTTATTTGGATTTGACTCTTTTGTTATCCTTCTTATTTTCTCGAACTGAGTTGACATAACGTGAGAAAAAAAGGCAAAAATCCAGCCGATTTTTGTCTGGAAAGGTAAAGAATTTGAGAGAATCACAGGAAAAATAATATCTTCTTTCATGTTTTTTTTGCATGTCTATTAACTACCACACCAGGTTGGCTTGTGTGTAGAAGGGGCATTACGAGGACATGAGTCATCTATCTATATAGGATTCGTGGTATTCATTCTTTCTTCACCAAAAATATAGTTGGGGAAACAGGTTGGTATATATGTACTGTGTTTTGAGCAATGTTTGTGCTTTAACCTTTAAACAAGTTGATATTTGGAATTTGAATCTGGTTTTCATCAATGATTTTGACGCTCTAACATGAAAAGTATGTGTTCTTCTTAGCAGTTGGATCGTAATTTGGTTGATAGAACTTCAGCCTTGGGTTGTCCATAATCGTTGAGGTATACAAGTCTGGTTGCTGAAGCTGATGATAAAGAAGTCATAATGTTGTAACAAGAAGGGGAAGATGAAAATGCCTCATGCATGGTATTTAGGCAATGGGAATGTCCAGATCATGCCGGTTCAACGACACAGGCCAACTTCAAGGAGGCCTCATTGGATTATCATCTTGATATGTTTGGTGTGTGTCTCTTTGATTGGGGCATATGTCTATCCACCTCACCGATATTCAGCTTGCTACTTTTTTTCTTCAAGCATTTGTAGTCCTTTTACGGATTGGGTACCTCCTGTAGCCCGTGTTCTTACCGACGATGAGTTTGCTTCCCAAGTTTTGATTAAGGACATTCTTTCTGCGCCGTATAAAGAGCCGAAGAATCCAAAAATAGCTTTCATGTTCTTGACTCCTGGTTCACTGCCTTTCGAGAAGCTCTGGGAGAAATTCTTTTTGGTAAGTCTCTAATTTGACCACTTTCTTTTTCCATGAATTGAAATGTTTCTATTAAAATTAGTTTATCACCTTTATTCTACATTGCAAGGGCATTCGGAAACTTTTACTTGGTTGTTACCAATTTTGTTGTCCTTTGATATGCTACCTGCTTATTCCTGAATGCACACATAAGATCATTTTGTAAACTAAGTTGAAAAACATGAAATCTCTTGTTATGAGTTTTTTGCAGGTTAAATAATACAAATGGTCTTCACATTCAGAAGAGACCTGTTGAAGCTTACATTAAAATTTAACTTATCAAGGAAACATATGAATGTTAATAATTTATCACATTAATGTACCTTTAATGGTCTTTCACTGGGAGCCAAATGATTGTTATAGAGCAACTCAAGATTTCCAGCAAATAAAAATGGTCAAGACAAATGCATTGATGTAACAATGAAATTTAGTTGAAAACATTTAAGACATTATAAATCATGTGTCATTGTCACGTCATGTGTTTGTCTTTTTGAATTGGGTTCACACTCATTTAGTCATTAGTTAGACTAATATGCACTAGTTTGTTCATTAATTAGGCTGACATTCTCTCATTTATTGGAGTAGTTGTTTAATGATTTGATAAAATCATTAGAGCTGATACAACTAATACTTACAACTCAGTGAGTGTTAGAAAACTCAGTTAGTGTTAGTTGTTGAATCTTGGATTTTGATGATGAAATCAATTGATGAGTTTATGAACTAATGAACGTATGAGAAAAATGACGCGGGACAAACTTCGATCATGGACCTGAATCATGAAGCAGGAGAATCATATATTGGGCTGGAGAGCATAATATCAGAGATTGAATGTCGGGTCGGAGGACAGACTTCGTGCCATGAGTTCGGGCATCGGGTCGGAATGATCAGGTATTGCGCCAAGAAGATCATGTTACGGAGGTCAACATGCTGATAGGTCGAACAATACATCGAAGGATTGGACGATGCATTGGATAACGAAGTGTCGGATGAAAAATGACATGTTGGACAACATAGGTTTCATAATTGTAATTGCTATGTCTTGATCGAAGTTGTTTAGAGTGTAATTAAGTTGGTTTTGAGTGTAATCAGGTCAACTTAATTTGGAGTCCAGTGGGCCTGAACCTGGCTTGAATTAGGGTTGAATTGGGCCTGTTGGAAGGCCAATTCAGTGACCTGAGGTTGGGTCAGGCGGTGGCAACGCCAGTGAGTTGAAAAGTACAGAGTATATGTTTTCGGAAAACCCGATGGTGGTACTGCCCAATGTTAGGCGATGGTGCCGCCAATGCAGAGTTTGTCAGGGAGTAGTATTGCCTAGTATAGGTGGTGGTACCGCTAGTACCTCGAAAACCCGGGGATTTGAATTTTTGGCTCAATTTTTGAAACCATTGGGGGCCTATAAATACCCGACTCATACTTGCTGGGTGCAGCAAGAAAAGAGAACAAAAACTTATGGTTTGGAGTGTGAAAACCTTGTTAGAAAGTTGAGTTCCCTCTTTCTTAAGCTTAGCGGTTGTTCTAAGAGAGGTTGTGAGAATTACGTTGTAAAAGAGGGGTGTAAAGGTTCTCTCCTGAGCCCGTGAAAAGTAAACAGACTTGTAACAAGGGTAGTTGATCATCGTTGGAAAGAAAATCGATAGTGGAAGCCGGTGGCCTCGAGTGAAGAGGAATGGGGAGTGGAGTCGGAGGACCGAACCACTATAAATCCGGTGTGCACTTCTTGCTTTCATTTGATATTACATACTGATTTACTTTCTAAGCAATCCTTACTCGCATTTTTTGTTAATCACATTTTCGATACGAGTTTCATCGATTGAAAGTTTCAAACTAAAGTTTTTCGAAAGTACTAATTCAACCCCCCCCCTCTTAGTACCACTACGATCCTAACAGTTGGTATTAGAGCAAAGTTCTCTCAATTGGTTTAACACCCAAGAGAGATTAAATGACATTTCTTGGCAATCCAGAGGGTCATTCTATCACTCATCCTTTTATGTTTAGTGGAACAGACTATACTTATTGGAAAACACGAATATAGATTTTTTTGATTTCCATAGATTTTGATTTATAGAATATCGTTGAATGTGGTTTTAAAAAATCTTCTAAACCAATGAACGAATATAATGATTTAAAAAATCTTCTAAAACTTTTTTTTTAAATGCAAAAGCTATGAATGATTTGTTTTGTACTTTGGACAAAAACGAATTTAATCATGTTTCTACTTGTGAATCTGTACATGATATTTGGCACACACTTGAAGTAAGTTATGAAGGTACAAATAGGGTTAAAAAATCTAAGATTAATCTTTTAGTTCATAGTTATGAATTGTTTAATATGAAGCCAAGTGAAACCATTAATGGCATGTACACTCGTTTTATAGATGTTGTCAATGGTTTAATAGCTCTTGGTAAATGTTATACTAATCTTATACTTGTAAATAAAATTTTAATATCTTTTCCAAAAAATTAGGATCTAAAAGTGACTGTAATACAAGAAGCAAAGGATTTGAACAATCTTCCTCTTGAAGAACTTATAGGGTCATTAATGATCTATGAAATGACTTGCAAGGTATATGACGAACAAGAGAATAACCTTTCAAAAAACATGAAGGATATTACACGGAGAACCAAAGAAGATCACTCGAGCGAAAGCTCTAAGTGATGATGATGACGTAGAACTCTTTACAAAAAGATTTAAAAAATTTATGAAAAAGAACAAGACTAATTTTATAATAAGAATAAAAATAAACTTAAAAACGATACAATAATTTGCCATGAATGTAAAAAGCCAGGGCACTTTAAAAATAAGTGTCCGCAACTAAAGAAGAAGTTGTCAAAGAAGAAGAAAAAATTCAAGGCAACATGGGATGAATCAAATATGTTAGAAAACGAAGAGCAAACCGATGAAGACAAAGTGGTGAACTACATATTGATGGCGTTCAACGACGAGGTATGTGACTCACTTGAAATTTCTTTGCCTTATAGTGAATTACTTAATGCATTTCATGATTTCTATAATGAACTTAAAATAGTTGGTAAGAAATATAAATTGCTAAAAAAGGATCATGCATCTCTCTTTCATGAATTTGAAAAATTGAAAAAATGAGTATGATAAATACTTGTTAACGCATTGCACTAAATGTGAAGAATTAGAGTCATTTAAAAGGAAAATATATTATCACAACAAACATTAGAAAAATTTAAAATTGGTAACAACTTATTAAGTATGATTCTTGCCAAAAAGGGTCATGTACTGTCACATGGCCATTACCCTCTCTCAACAAAACCGGCTTAGCAGAGTGCGCAGCGGAACCACACACATGAGGAGGACGTTAGCGACGTGGACAGCACTGGCACGGGATTGTGGGAGAGGATCCCCCCCGGACAGCAAGGGCACCGCACCTGGCACAATGGGCTCCAGAGCCACTAGACTCAAAGGTGGGCCTTAATGTCATCCCACCAAACCGGCTCGCCGGGTGTACAACGCCAACGCTTATAAGGCTCAAGACCTCCCCTTTCCTTACCAATGTGAGACTAAATGCACCTTGCCTACCCCCTCTTGGGGCGCACCCCCTTTGGGGTGCACGACTGCCTACCCCCTCTAGGGCGCACCCCCACCTGGGGTGTTCGCAATGATACCCCCACCGGGGTGATCACCGTGACATCCTTGAGAATTCACCCTGCCTACCCCCTTTGGGGCGCTTGACGTGACAGTACGTAGAAATGAAAGAATCGGTTTCGTGAGTAGAAACACTCAACGAAAGCCAACTATATTTGTTAAAGGATCCACGCTACATGTTCCCCCTAAAGATAAATGTAATTTTTGTGGTAGATGTGATCATTATGCTTATAAATGTTTATTTAAAAAATATAGCTCTCACAAATTAGTTTGGGTTCCTAAATGAATCATAAATGATTTGATGCCAAAAGTTAAGAAAGACAAATCAAACCATGAAGGACCTAAAGTGAAATGGGTACTTAAAACAAACCTATCATTTTAGTAAGAATGTTTCCAAATAAGAGCTAAGAGCAAAAAATGATATCTTGATAGTCGATGCTCAAGGCATATGACCGGAAATCCAATACACTTTTCAAGCTCACTAGCCGAAACAACAATAATAAAGAAAATTATTGGCATTGAAATTATTGATAACAAATCAAATTGTTTGATTAAAGATGTTTTGTTAAGTAGATGGTTTAAAACATAACTTATTGTATGATAAGTGATATAAAATTAAATTTGAATCAAATGTTTACATCATAGAGATACCAAATAAGAATAATTCTATGAATGTTTTAAGAAGTAATAACGTGTATCTTGATGATTTCCGTGATAAAGATAGCTTTTCGGTTTTAAATGATAATGTATGACTTTTGTATAAAAGACTAGCGCATGCTAGTATGAAATCAATCGCACAAATTGGAACTAACGAACTTGAGTTATTTTTAATCTTATAGGAATCTATCTATGTTACTTTAAATGAATTTTCCGAAGATAAGAAAAGTGGTTCTGATGATGATTTTAGATTTGATAATTTGTTTTTATGATAAGAATATTTATCCAAATAAATCATAATCTTGATATTTATAACTTGAGATTTATTTCAATATTTTTTTGCTATTTACTAAAGAGAAGATTTATCCAAATAAATCATGATATGTCATTTGACTTCTTGATGTTTATGACTTGAGTTTTATTATGTACAATTCCTTTGTCTTTATGGCTTGTATACTTATGTTATGATTGGAACATTAATGTAAAAGAAAAATTGCACTATTGTATCCTTTCCTTCTTTTTGATGACAAAGGGAGAGAAAATTTGCTAGCTTATACATTGCAAAGAAAAGCAAAAAATTACCAGCTTACACAGTGCAAAAGAAAGCAAAAACTTACTAGCTTACATATTTCAAGAGAAACAAAAACTTACTAGCTTACACATCTCAAAGAGAAGCAAAAACTTGCTAGTTTGCATATTTTAAAGAGAAGCTAAAACTTGCACATTTCTCCTTTTTTATTGATGACAAAGGGGGAGAAGTTGACTGCATTTGTTGATGACTTGAAATTTTGATGATTATGTATGATGATTTAAAATTATAATTACTTTGATGTGTGTCACTATTATTTCAACATGTTGAAATGTTATTATTTTCTAAATTTGAGATTAGTTCAATATGACACGTAGACAGGGAGAGTTTAGTTAAAACTCCGTTATCAATTGGTTGTCATCATAAAAAAGGGGAAGGTTATTGAATCTTGGATTTTGATGAAATCAATTGATAAGTTTATGAACTAATGAGCGTCTGAAAAAAGTGACGCAGGACAAACTTTGATCATGGACCAGAATCATGAAGCAAGAGAATTAGACGTTGGACCAGAGAGCATCATGTCAGAGATTTGATGTTGGGCCGGAGGATTGGTCTACGTGTCGGAGGATGGACTTCATGCCATGAGTTCGGGCATCGAGTCGGAAGGATCGGGTATTGCGCCAAGAGATCGGATGTTATGGAGGTCAACATGCTGATAGGTCGGGCAATACGTCGGAATGGACGATGCATTGGATGACTAAGTGTCGGATAAAAAATGACATGCTGGACAACATAGGCTTCATAATTGTAATTGCTATGTCTTGATCGAAGTTGTTTAAAGTGTAATTAAGTTGGCTTTGGAGTGTAACTAGGCCAATTTAATTAGGAGTCCAATGGGCCTGAACCAGGCTTGAATCAGGGTTGAATTGAGCCTGTTGGAAGGCCAATTCAGTGACCTGAGGTTGGGTCAGGCACCGCTAGGGCAGGTGGTGGCACCGCCAGTGAGCTGGAAAGTACGGACTGTACGTTTTTGGAAATCTCGACGGTGGTACTGCTAGTGTCAGCAGTGGTATCGCCAGAACACAGTCTCCGAGACTGTGTTAGGCGGTAGTACAACCCAAGCAGGCGGTGGTACCGCTAGTGTAGAGTTTGTGAGGCGATAGTACCGCCCAGTATAGGTGGTGGTACTGCTAGTACCTCGAAAACCTAGGGATTTGAATTTTTGGTTTCATTTTTAAAGCCATTTGGGGCTTATAAATATCCCACTCATGCTTGCTGGGTGTAGCAAGAAAAGAGAACGAAACATGTGGTTTGGAGTGTGAAAACCTTATTAAAAAGTTGAGTTCCCTCACCTTTGAGCTTAGAGGTTGTTTTAAGAGAGGTTGTTTTAAGGGAGGTTGTGAGGATTACCTTGTAAAAGAAGGGTATAAAGGTTCACTCCTGAGTCTGTGAAAATAAAAAAGAGTTGTAACAATGGTAGTTGATTTTCGCCCATTGGAAAGAAAGCCTTTCAAATCAAGTGGTACAACTCTTTTCATAGTTTATGTTGTTTATTTTAGTTTAAACAACTGATACAATTCTTTTCATAGTTTATGTTGTTTATTTTAGTTTACCGAACCACTATAAATCCGGTGTGTATTTCTTCTCATTTGATATTGCATATTGATTTACTTACTAAGCAATCCTTACTCGTGCTTTTTGCTAATCACATTTTCGATACAAGTTTCATCGATTGAAAGTTTAGAACTGAAGTTTTCCGAAAGCACTTATTCACCCCACCACACAAAACACACCGCCCCACACCCCCACCAACCACCCCAACCCCCCACCAACACCACCCCAAGTGCTACTATGATCCTAACAGTTGCGTCATTGTTTCTTAAAATGACTAAATGCCTAGAATTGTTCGAAGTGTCCAAGTGTCTGGCATGATAAAAACCAAAAGGTGAAACCCCCAGGTAATACTGGACAATATCATTCGAAGGTTTGATGTCAAAGTTTCTAGCCAAAGTTTCTAGCTTCTGTTTGCTCACACATGAAAGTTATTCATGTTATCTTTTTCCATCTCATTCATGAAAAATTATGGTTTTGTAGTGTATCCCTTTTCTGAAGCTTCATTCTTGTATCATCTTAGTTCTTTTTTGCAATTTTTAGGTACATTTGTATTTTTCTTTCTTATTTCAAACGACTTTCTGTTATATTGTTTACCTTTTTGCCTTACAACTTTTTTCTAATCAGTTTTTGCAACATAAACTATGAAAAGAGTTGTACCACTTGATTTGAAAATCCAACTGATACAATTCTTTGCAACCGAGAGAATTAAATTAGAAGGAAATCCAACTGATACAATTCTTTGCAACCTAAGAATTAAATTAAAAGTGCAACGAATAATGCTTATGCGGATGTAATCATCGGAGATTTTTCTCACTTTAACATAAATCAAATTATCATAAATTATATATTTTTATTTAAATTATTAACTTTATTATAATTAAAACATAATTAAAATGAATTTTCTTAACCATATGATTAATTTATTTCATAATGAGTGATGTAATTTTTAGAAAATAGTTTAAATTTTAGTGTGTGAATCATTATAGATAAATATTATAATTCTATTTTTACGGATGAAAGTAAAATGAAAGTAAATTAAAAATAAAAATAGATTATTGTATTTTTCGAGGAGAGTTCATCTTCTCACCATTCCTATAGTGATAAATTTGAGAGATAAATTTCATGTGATAAATTTGAGGGTGAATTCCTGAAAAGAGGTAGGATCATTTACTCCTTTCTTACTGACCTTGATTCATATTTTAAAATATTTAATAATAGAATTATTATTATTGGTATGATGCATAGTAATATCTTAATTTCAAAATTTTATGATTAATAAATAATAATTATTGAATTATGATGCTAGAATAATTATTTAATTTAATGTTGAAATTTAATTAGACATATTTATATTTTTCCTTATGTGTAAATTTTAATGATTTAATTAATTATAATTTTAGGATCATAAATTTAAATTTGTTAATTCAAAAAAATAGATTTAAAATTTATATTATAATATTATAAAACATTCTAATTTAATAAGAGGATCAAAATATAGTCTGACTTGAGCTAAGTTGATTGACCAACTAGCCTATATGGTTAGGCATGACTCAATCTATGTGATTAGGCATGACTCACCCATGCAACTAATTATATTCTAGCCCATGTAATTAAAATTAAGTATGATGCAACCTATATGATCATATATGACTCAACTTATGTCTACATGACTCAACTCATATGGGTATATGTATATATAATTAATGTATGATGCAACTCATATGGTCATATATGACTTAACTTATGTTAAGCATGACAAAAACTTAAATTAGGTTTTTAACCTATGTGATTAGGCATGACGTAAATATATTTAGACATGACTCAACCAACAAGTCAAGTGTAGTCAAGTTCAAGTGTCCTAACTTGTAAGTGAGCAATCTACAAAGCTAACCCTACCTAAGTATGGACACATTGTCACCCCTTTAGACACATTATAAATATAGAGATTTTAAATTATAAAATTTTTATAAATCATTAGAATGATGGCTTATTTATTATATAAATTTGATTTATAATTTAATGTTATCAATGGAATGGTTTCTATTAGAATATAAGATCATTGGATTAAAATTTAGATGACCCAATTAATTTTTAAGATTAGATTTTGGGTTGACAATTAAAGCATGATTTAAGATATTAGAATTATTTATTGCTAAATATAATTTATTTTTATATAAAAATAATTAATTAAAGATCTTACCCAAGGAGAGTCTCATTAAATGACTTGAACTGAGATTATGTAAAATAAAATATAATGGATTATAATAAATGTGTATAGTGTTTTCTAGTAGAAACTTCAAAGGTTTACATTTTTGATATAATTTTTTCTCTTTTTGAAAGTAACTTAGAGTTGTTAATTAGATTATAGAATGTACCTTTCTTTTGATATATTTGAAATATATAAATATATAAATATCAATTAACTTTAGGATTCATGAAGATGCACATAATATTTATATTAATATTTTTAAAAAATAATTTGCCTTATGGTCACTATAAAATATTTAGATTTTTAATCATTTTACTAACATTAAGTTTCTTGGTGTCTTATAACTATTTCTTATTCGGACTAGTTTATTTATGTAGATGTTAGGATTTTAATGATACTAAGAGGGTCCTGAATTAGTGTAATAGTATTTTTAATTGATTTAAAAACTCAAAAAAAACTCAGACTGAAGGGTGACGATTGTTCTACCTGGGCCTTGGTTAAACCTAGACCTTAACCAGCCTGCATAAAATAGCATCTCCTGACTGTTCGATACAAATTTCTTTCTTTTAGGGAAGTGCTAGGAGATTTAGATTTTTTGAAAATCACCAAGAAGCTCATTTGTGACTCACATTCTTTGATTAGTTTCTAGAAAGAATGTGGGAAGAAAACCACCATGTTTATATTTATGAATGTAATAGTAAATACGAAACAATTATATAGTCATTCCAAGTTTTGATAGTGGACATCCCAGGAGATTGGAAATAAATCCAAAGTCCTACTCAGCTACTCCTATAAAAACAAACAGAAAAAAAGGAAAGAACAGTGAACTGCATTCCAACATTTCTCATCTTGTTTAATATAATCTCCAAGCTCCACTTCATCTTTGAGAAAGGCAACCATCTGAAACAAAACCTTCATTTGGAACTTACAAATATTGTAGTAAGTTACTCAATATATAGGCACCTAGTTGGCGCACTACTATCATATATCATTATAAAATAGTACACAGTCTCCCTAGGACACTTTTGATTTGAACAAGGAATTTTCTCCATGAGGTGGCTGTTCTGATTCGGACCAGAAGATTGTTTAATAGTGAAATGCAACTAAGTTACTTCACTGGTTGTCAAGATACAGAGTTTTATTCAACTTTTAGACTGAAGCATGTGCTTAAATCTTTATTTACAGGGCCATGAGGGGAGATTCTCCATCTATGTACATGCATCACGAGAGAAGCCAGTCCATGTTAGTCCTTTGTTTGTTGGCCGGGACATCCAAAGTGGAAAGGTACTTGAAATCCTCTCTTCCCCTGGACTAATACATGTTATTAATGGCCTACACAATAAAACAATAAAAAAGAATGTCTTTGATATCATTTGTGCTTCTACTGTAAATGGTGCATATGTACATTTACAGCCTAAAGAACAAGTTAGAAATGTTCGTGAGTTAATTGCAAGTCAAGAGCAATGTTGCCATCCTGTGTTTATGCTTATGTGAAACTAATGTTCAAACGAAAGGTATCTACTTTGCCTCAAAAGAGAAAAAAAATAATGTTTCTACATGTAGGTTGTGTGGGGAAAGATTTCTATGGTTGATGCAGAGAGGAGACTCCTAGCAAATGCACTCCAAGATCCTGATAATCAGCATTTTGTGTTGCTCTCTGACAGGTATTGAACTTTTGTGTTTGAATGTCCTTGCCGTGTTTATCATACCAATATAAAGGACACTCAATGTTTCTTGTATGACAGCTGTGTTCCCCTGCATAACTTTGACTATGTCTACAACTATCTTATGGGAACAAATGTCAGTTTTATTGACTGGTAATGTCATCATCAAGTTTTCCCTAACACCCATTTTGCTTTCTTTCATTTTGGGCTACTTGTTATATCAAGAAGCTGTTGCCAATTATGGCAACTCTTCTAAACAGCTGTTCTTTTTTCCTTAAATATTACATAACATATGTCTTCTTTCGCAAGATCTTTGACTGATTGTTAACAAACTGATTCCCAACCTTGTTGCTACTTGTTTTGCCAGCTTCTGGGATCCTGGCCCACATGGAAATGCAAGGTACACCGAGCATATGTTGCCTGAGATTGAAGAGAAGGACTTCAGGAAGGGTTCACAGGTGCTCTCTTTTTCCTTTATTTAATTGCCACTAGAAATTTTATTATCCATATTGTGCGGAAAAGGAGAAAGCTTGCAAGTCAAAAAATGCTACCAGAGTGCTATCTACTCTGAGCTTTATTCCTGGCGTTAGCCCACAAGTATGAAATATCATATAGACTCCCCAAATCTTGATTTTATGCAGGTGTCCCTTCTAAACATCAAAATTTGCTGGTCTCTGAGATTAGCTGCCACCTCAAGTAAGCCCATATGTGAAATGGGTTAATTCAGTTTAATCAGGGATAGGTGCTGGGAATTGTTAGGGGTCCAGGTGGGTTTGAATTAGGTTTGAGCATGTTCTGTTAATGTCCTTGGATCTATTCTATTTCAAAAGTCCTTGTACAATTGATAATGGCCTGAATGAGGTGGGAGAGAGGGCTAGAGAGAGAGAGAGAGAGAGGACTGAAGAGTGTCGATTTACCTTGGATGGGGATTAGAAGAGAGTGAAGAGATAGGATTAAGCTTGAGAGAATGAGGAGATGGATGAACGTGAGGGTTGAAGATCAACTTGGGTGGGTCGAATATTGGGAAGGAGAAAAGAGAGTTTAGCTCAGGTTGGAGTTCGGGAGAGAGAAGAAGGAAAGCCTTTAGATTCTTATATTGGTAAATATAAATTGCATTTTGTTATGCAGCATATTTTCTAAACTCTAAAGTACCTGTGATATTTAGATTCTTGTATGTGATGCAGTGGTTCTCAATGAAGCGGCGACATGCTTTAATAGTGCTGGCAGATAGCCTTTACTATACAAAATTCAAGCTCTATTGCAAGGTGAACACATACCTGCTCATCCTTCTTTAATTCTTGATGCATAAAGCATGCGTGTAGAAGATTCAGGTATCTATAAACAGAAGATATGGGGTTTTACTTGCCTAATTGATTCAAAAGAATTTGCTGTAACCTGAGGCTATTGATACATGTAGTTATTGATACTTGTTAAGTGCTAAATCAGCATCACTGATAGACAATAATTTACCAAAAATTTAAAAAGACGAAAGAAGGGAAATGAGGCTGATACAGAAATTGGAGGCACGGCTCTTCAAACAACCTAAAAAGCGTAAAATGAGATGAAGCAAAGAAATATAAAAAGACCTAAACTTCTTGTTCTCCTTTACATCTTTAGTTCTGCTAATTTGCTTTCATTTGATAGAGCTTTGTACACTTCTGATAATGAGCTGAATTATAGCTTCTTGCTTGTCTTTTGTGAACCTACGCAACAAGCTATGTTCGGTTTATTCTCCTTTACTATAAAAGCATTTTGATATTCTCATTAATATGTTTCATTTTCCCAAGTTTCAAACTGCCTTTTGCAGTACATATAAATTCAACTAGCTATTATAAATTTTTATGATAAGCAGCTTAAGTGATAATATTCATTATCTTGTTGTCATTGCCATGACATCACTGATGGCTGCTCCCCTAGATTGATCAACCAGTAATACTGATTGTTGTTTTTGCCCATTTGTTGACCTCAGCCAGGTTTTGATAGTCGCAACTGTTATGCTGATGAACACTATCTTCCAACTCTATTGAGTGTAAGTACATAGATCATTTTTGCATTTTGGCTTTCTCAAGTAATAGCTTATCTGGGAATTTAATAGTATCACTAACCAGACAGGACATTTCTACATCCTGCAGATGGTGGATCCTACTGGAATTGCCAATTGGTCCGTGACGCATGTTGATTGGTCTGAAGGAAAGTGGCATCCAAAAGCATATCGAGCACAAGATGTCACTTTTGAGCTCCTGAAGAACATTACGGTAAGCATTCTCTCTTTCAAAAATTCATACTTTAAAATATCCAGATGCCTCTGAATTCTTATTGTCTGATATGTGTTTTGTTGACAGTCTATTGTTGAGAATTACCATGTCACCAGTGATGAAAAGGTAAATCGTTTAGAACTTGTGTTCATATATGCTGATTCTGTCCTTGTTCTGGTTCAGCTATTCCTGATTTGCTTTCTTCATAGTTGTCACAATCACCGAAAGCACATCAGATTAGGCAAAAGAAACTTAAACCTTTGCAAGCTGATCGCCAAGTTTTATAGTTTTTCTTTTCCTCCGAGTTACTTCAGTGTATTCATGTGCTTAGGTTGAATGAAGCATATAATAGGAAATTGGAACATGTTGCAGATATCCATCTAAAATTCTTGCATTTTGTCATAGATAGTGGTAAGTGGTAGGACGTTGCAAGAAAATGCTTGTTCTACATGGCTATGTCAACCAAAACCTTTAAGACACTATGTAATCATACAGAGTAGCACGATACATGCATGAGGCACATAACAAATATAGAGGGATTGATGACCGACTATCTGAACCTTCAGAGAAGCAAATAAAAAAAATATGCGGATGGATGAAATAGAATTACTTGATTACAAGCCGGTATGGCTTGTAAGAAAATAATGTCATCTGTCGAAAGAAGAAAAATATTTTCTCAGCATGTTTACTAGTTGGAGGATTGAACTCCAAAGCACCAAAAGCATTTATTTTCATTTTTGTTAAGATGGTATCATTTGGTCCTTTAATATCTCTTACCCATTATGCAAATTCTACATACTAAAAGGTTAAGTCATGCTTAGAAATAATAACAACAATGGGTTACAAATGGTGACAAGCACATATACTACGTTGGAATATCGAATAATTGTTGAAAGTGATCGACCATGCAGTGTTCTGAATACTGTTACTTTTGAAGCTATCAAATAATTGTTTAACGCCATCGATTGTAACAATCTGGTTAGTTCATGCCAAATCATAGCTAATACTACAAGAATTTCATTTTCTTTCCATGTTTGACTTGTGTTTATCGTCACAAAATCTTTGCTGCTAACTGTTTTCAGCTAACAATTATACAACACAATCTGGAAGAGAAACCAATAACTCGAACTTGAGCACACACAAATCTGCTATTTAACTGTCCTCCCATTGTTTTATAATCAAAGACCAACCTCAGCAGTAGTATTGGGTTCTTTTTGTTTATATCAATCACGTATTTATTTATTTATTTTGCAGAAAGTGGTGACTGTGAAACCTTGTCTGTGGAATGGAATGAAGAGACCTTGCTACTTGTTTGCCAGGAAATTTTATCCTGAAGCTCTTGACAACCTGATGCAGTTATTCTCCAATTACACCCTCATATGATACACATCAGCATGAACACCATTGTTTGGTCTGGTTGTGCCTCCTGACATCACATTGTTGACTCATTTGCTCCATTGAATCCCTGCCAATTCTTGAATTCAAGCCGCCTCATTTTGACACCAATCCCCACCCATGTAGCAGCAGAAGATTGTTGGAGGCAATTGGGATGACTTGGATCTGTGTGTCTCTGAGTAGGGATGAGGGTAGATACTACTTTATTTGGTGGTGCACTCCACCCTGTACTGGTCTTCTCTCCGTTTTGTGTTTTCCTGGTTATTTGATCTCTTGAGCAGCAGATTTTGTTAGTGCTCAATTCTTTTGTAGAGAGAGAGAGAGAGAGAGGGAGAGAGAGAGAGGGATTATAAAACACTTTCTTTGTGAAGTCTTTATGGTAAATCTCTTATTCTTTTTTTGAAAGAAAACTGAAGCACAAAAAAAAAAGTGAATAATTTGGTTAGCAGTTTCATAAAAAATGTTATTAAAAAAGTATAAACAATAGAGAACAACATAATATTCTGAACTTCTAAGATCTGATCCCAAACACATGTTATATGGTATATTGTGAACATAGTGAACAACAATTATTACCTAATGGATGTTAATATGTATAACATACACCTAATGTTATGATGTATAAATCAAATGTAATGTTTTATATCACATTAAAATATGACATAATTTTTAAATTATACTAAAAAATGACAAAATAATGTTTCAAATAATAAAAGCCTATTTATTGTGAGGAGGAAGAACAACTTCATGGCTTGCTCACTCTTCTTGGGCTCTTTCATAGGATAATCGATATCAAAATTAGTTCCAAGGTTTAGAGAGAGAGAGATTATCTTCTTTTCCCCTGTTTTAAAAATTATATATATATATATATTATTGGTGAGAATTCTGAAAACATTTTATGCTAATTATTAAATGATTATGGAGAACAATTTTGCGTTGCTAAATACTGAAGACCGCATTTTATTGTATTTGTAATGATTAAACACACGGCAACCTCCTCAGCACGTGAATCGCACATGTTTCGGATCCGGTTCACTAGAAGATCCGTTTCGAGTCGGTGTCGCATCGCACATGCTTCGGATCCGCTTCACTTGAAGATCCGATTCCGGTTGAACTATACCCGGCCTATATATCTCGGTCTCCCCCCTCTTCCCACTCCCGCTCATTCGCTCGCTCTCGCTCTCGCTCTCGCTCTCTTCCTGCTTCGATCTCTCCCCTCGCTCCGTGTTTGGCTTCGCCGTCCGCGGCCTTCCTGCTTCGATCTCTCTCCTCGCTCCGTGTTTGGCTTCGCCGTCCCCGGTCAATCCTCCTCTTTGTCTATATCTCTTCGGGCAAAGATGAAGCGGCCGGTGAAGTTCATCGCCGACCCTAGGGCACGGCGCACCGCGTTCAAGAAGAGGAGAGCCTGCTTCCTCAAGAAGGCGTACGAGCTCTCCACCCTCACCGCCACCGACGTCGCTGCCATCTCCTTCGCTCCACATGATGCGCCACCCGGCGCCGTCCCCGACCTCCTCACCTGGCCTCAGGACCGGAAAGAGGTGGTCCGCATTATCCGCCGCCTCCCTAGGTACGGCCACGGCGCCGCTCCCGGCATCAATAAAACGCCGAAGATCAAGCCCCCGGAGGAGGTTGCCGTCGACCAGGCATGGGACGACGACGGGGCGCTTTGGACGATCGTGAGGTCCCTGCTGGAACCAGAGATCCTGGCCCTGAGAAACAGCGGAACTAAGTTACCGGAGGAACCGGAGTGCTCGAGCTCCCATCACATCCTAGGGCTTCAAGATCCTCCTCCTCCGGCGTTCGTCGACAATGCCTCCGATCCCACTGCCATGAGGATTCACGAGCTCCTGAGTATGCCCGATATCTTCCACAGGGACGATGAAGCCTCCTTCGCTGAGTTGCTGCACCTGATGCAACAAGAGTAGCCTAGCAATATCTGCAATAACTTCTTCAGCTACAAGGAAAAATGGGTATTTTTTTTCTTTTTATTGTGAAAAAGGTGGATACACAGTCAAAATCTCTCCTCTGATTCCATAAGCAATAAAATCAGCTTCTTTTCAAACAAAAATCGTGTAATTTTTTCCTGATAACATCTATTCGGCAACCAGAGTGCCAAATAGATGACTTGCATACACCATTGTTTCATACTTGTTCACCTCTCAGTACTTCTTTACATTTAAATTAGCTCAAGAAATAATAAGATTTTCTTATGCATTTTGTCTTTTAGAAAAGAGTTACTTGACGGCAGTACCAAATTTTAGGCTTTTAGCCAATGATCTAACATGAGCGAGTTAAGAACTGCTTTCATATGTTATTCCTTGTCAATCAGTGCCATCTTGTGTTTCAATGGTTCATAGAGGAACTCTCAATTGTTCATCTCCTTATAAGTACATTTATAAGAGATAAATTATCCTACTTTGCTTTGATCATATGTTTTAATTGTTTATTTTTGGGGTTTTAAGTATTCTGTCTGCAGTCCTATCACAATCACTTTTGCCTTGAGTGCAGGTATGTCTTTGGCATATTCATCTACCAAGTTAGCTGTTTTTAAATGTTTATGCTGACCTTTACTCTGAACTATAACCTACATTGTCTTACATTATCTTGGCATTTACTGTAGTTTGACTAGTATCATTTTCAGTTTATGCTTTTATTCATGATTATTCAATTTTGGCACCTAATTCATGATCGTTACGTTATCTTACTCTGTACTAATACATCCACTGTGCCCCCATTTTTTTTATTGGACACCATGGCTCATAGTTAACCTTAACAACTTTAACTCGATGAACCGTGCCAAAATTATTTCTTGGTAATGGTATGATATTGCCCATGCTAATGGATAAGGGAACCAAACATATGCTTTATTTCTCTGGCTGAACAGGCCAATTAATTAAACATTATCGTTCGAGTGCTGAACATTGACTTATAGTTTAATGAAAAGGATTAATGGAGGTGAGGTCCTATAATATTCATGTGAAAAATGAGACCTTGGGAAAATGGAAAGCTTATTTGAATTATCTGTAGCAATATGAATCAATAAAATCTAAAAATGCTCTTTCCTAAGGATCATTTTTCCAGTGGTTTGGACTGACCATTGATTGATGCATCTCATCATCAAGACTCCCAGTTTCTAATTTTGGTGGTATTCAATAGTTGCAAAATTCATTTTAATATAGATCGACATAATATTCAGAAACTTTAAGGCCAGAATGGTGGATGAAGAACTCATTTATACATAATATCCTTATAAGTGCACTAATAAGATGCATGAAACAGATTCGCACTGTAATTTCTTCATTCAGATTGCTTATGGCAGATAAAAAGATGGATTTCTTTAAGCTAAGGCCAAACTGAGGCTATGCTTTCTGTGAAACCAAGTTACAATTAAATGTACTACCTCATTTCTGTTCTATACTATAAGAATTCCGGAGGAGTGTAACTGGGTTTATGTAATAAACTTGAAAAATGTCCTGGGGATATAAATAAACAAACTGTTTTAGCGTCATTGGTGTTTGCCAATGATAGGCTTTCAATCCCTCCGTTATCAGAACAAGTATAATTGTGCTGAGTGTTGGTTGCTAATGAAGAGTGATGTCTGGAGCAGAGAAATTGGGCTCAACATGGTCTCCAAAGATCTTTACACGGCAGAGGTAATTGAGGCCAACCTTTTGAGGTATTGGATCTTCTATTTATAATATGAAGAGATTTGTAAACATATCTTGAGTAATATGAAGCTTATGTGTTGCAATAGAGATGCACTAAACTATTTCTTGAACATTGGTTCAAAATATCAAGTTTATAGAGACATTAAAGAGCTTATTTATCCTATTGCACTCTGATCATACGGTTTAATTTTTTTAGGTGCTGATATCGTGTCTAAGTGCTCGTATATCTTTTTCATATTCAATTACCATAGATTACTATTTTGAATGTTTATGCTAGCTTTTACTCTGAACTATAACTTTTGTCTTAACATCATGTTTGCATTTCCTGTAGTTTAACTAGTATTATTTTCAATTTTAGGCTTTTCATGGTTGCTAACTTTTGCCATCTAGAATTAATAGTAGTAATTAAATTTAGTTATCGAAATCAACTGCAATAACATATATGTGTTAAGTATTTGTATTTCAAATTTAGAAGGGCTCATACAAAAAAACCATCAACAATGCAAAAATCTGCATGCAATTTCCCAAATAAATAAAAACATAATTTAAACTTTTTAAATAAAATTAAGAAATCAAAAACTTACATCTACAAAAAGGAATTATTTTTTGGGATTTTTTGTCCAATGAGTTTTTGAGAGGGATCAGAGGATCACACTGGAATATGACAATATAAAAAATAACCAAAAAGTTATCAATCAAACTATTGACCTTCCAAATCTAATTTCATGAGCAAAAACTTGAAAAAGGGTAATATATCAATTCAGATTGACTCTCATGAATCAAACTTGGCCAATCTACTATTAATGTTTTACTTGTGATTATTTGAGTATTACTGGAGTCATATGAAAGAGTGGGAAAAAAAAGGAAAGATGATGGCCTCAACTTCAACTGTCCCTAGCATGCAGCACTCCCCTGGCCATGCTGTCGTGGGCCAAGCGTGAACTCACTAAAAATCCTGTTAATACTAACAATAGATAAAGTTACTTTGTACAAACAAATGGTTTGCATAACTAAAATGATGAATTTCTCTTATGTCATTTATATATATTGTTGTTCATGTTACCACCAATTCTTTTTTCTCTCCTCTAACTATCAAAATGAATGGCAAATTAACAGTTTTTAGGATGTTGGCTTCATGTTGATTAGTTCTCACATTTGTTCTGTGCTTGTAGTTAATCTGTGTTTGTTCTATTCTTCCCCTTTAATTAATTTCTGATTTCTATAATGATACAGTTTTTGTATAATACATTTTTTTGTAACTAAATTTTTCTTATACTCCTCAAATTTGTCTGAAAAAATGATTTTGCATTGTTCTAGTTGCCTCTTCATCTGCAATGGCTTTGTTCACTCCATCAGGTCCTCTAATGCAGAAGGATATGCTGACTTCAAGCAATTGCTCAACGAGATGGCATCAAGCATCTATCTTTTCTCATTCAACCAGCAGTGTTGAGAAATTGCTCTTTCTTGGAGCACATCCTGTCTCCACTAATCTACTATGCAAACCATCATCTTTTACAAGACACCCTGAAGTAGGCCATTTTTAGAATTATGACCCATGAGTGGCAGCCAGTGCTATTTATTTGATTCTTAGAAGTTTTCAGCTTCATGTGGCAACAAGTTCTAGCTTGATGATGTCAGTGAATCTCAACAGTTTGTTACAGACATTTTGAATGGAATATTTGAAAAATCAATTGAGTTGGACAAGATTGAGAAGAATTCACCCAGAAGCAATATGCTGAAGGGGTACCTTATGGCAACTCTGTTTTATGAGCCATCAGCATCAACCAGGCTTTCCTTTGAGCCAGCTATAAAAAGGTTAGGAGGAGAAGTTTTTTATTACAGAAAAAGCATGTGAATTTTCTTTAGTCACGAGGAGAAACTCTTGAAGGTATGATCTTAATTATGGATAATTTTGTGGTGTCTAGATTTGTATGAGGAAGACTTAACAAGTGGAAAACATGATTTGCAGATACAACTACAGTTGAAGGTTAAATATAATTGTTTTGAAACACTTCGAAATTGGAGTTGCCAGACAGCAGCTTCTACGGCCATTATTCTTTTTTATAAATGCTGGGATGATCAAGGACAGCATCCAACACAGGTAAAAGGAATAGTATTTCATTGTTAAAAACAGAAGAAAACAAGTGGCGGTTTTTATGCTGCATTTGCTCTTAGATGATTTTGATGTATGCATGATTTGTTGGCAGCCAGGTTTTCTATGTAGGGAAGTTTGCTTCATCATTAGAACTTCAGGGGAAAAATACTGGAAACCTCAACGAATTACGATGACATAATTGTTCTTGTTAGATTAGGAAGTACATTACTTCATCAGAAAACATTCCTCAAGGTTGCTGTGAATTCTTTGAGGTCACCACAGGGAAATAGAAGTCAACTAGTTCATGATGGTAGTTGTAATAGAAAAATCATATATTGGTATGAATTGCTAGCCTCAGTGTATGAGTACTATCATGAGATATATCACAAGCTGATAAGTACCACAATAATGCATTAATTGTCTTGGTATGTACATTGTGAACAAAGCTCTGGTTGTCTAGAAGTGGCTTTGAGGAATGATGTTGCTTATCAAGCTCGCATTCAGAAAGAAAGATTTGGTGAGATGATCCATAGACCTTTATGAAGAAATTCATGCCAAGTGCATTGTGGACAAAGAGGTGTTAGATGTGCTTCCTAAGCATCCTGTTGTCATGCATCTTCACCCAAGACCTGATGAGGTATGTGAACATGTCTGAAACCATTTCTTTCTTTGTATGTAGAACAATAGATTCTTTGTCTCAGCAACCAACACTTAATTTTCACAAAGATAATTGCTGAAGAAATACAAGGTTTACTTTTATTTGAGACTTCCATTTTTTGCTTTTCTTAATACTGCAACCTCTATTTGTACCTTGACCCCAATAAACAAAATCACCTGATATCTCTTAAACAACCATTCATGGCGAAGTGACTAAAACTTGATTAATGTTATGCAACAAAGGACCAAAATTTATGAAATTGCATGGATGGTGATCCTAGAGCTGCATATTTCAGACAAGCCAAGAATGGTCTTTCTGTTTGAATCACTCCATTGATGCTGCTGCTGCTTTGCTGGTAAGTATCGATACAAACTATTTCTTTTATTTGTTTTACGTAATTCGATAGGTCATTTTGACATTGTTCATTGTTACAGAATTATTTGTTTTGCTTCTGTGTCCATTGTTAATGGCTGAAAAATAAGTAGCGTAATTTCATCAAAAGATTGCTATGCTAATGTTATAAAGAGATTAGGTTGACTGATGCTGTTTCTTAAAGATGTGATGTGATCAATAGAAGCAGAAAGGAGTATGAAAATTTAATGCCATTTTGCCCATCTCATCATGATGAGAAACACTAATTGTATTTATGCTCTGAATACTTGCTTGTTTCTTGTAAGATTAACTGTGTATTTATTTATTTATTTTATGTATTTTGGATGGGATCCCTTCTAAAATTCTGGCTTTGATTGCAATCATATTATTCCACATAGTAAGTGTCAAATGAGTTTTATTTACCATAATGGAGTAATGTGGTGAACCATTAAAGAGAGAAAAAAAAAATCCTGATTATTAAGGTCAAGAATTTAAGTCTTGCTCTAAATAATTGGTTATATTATATTTGAATGAAAATAATTAAATTTTAATATAACATATGTGTTTTATTATTCTAATACAAATTTTTCATAGGGCATCCCTAATAAGTCGAATCATGTGTTATTTCTTTCACGATATTTATAATGAGCCCTAATATCACAACTATTAGGGTGGATGAATTCTGATGGTCTCTTTTTATATCATTCACATGACTTTTTTGTGTTTTGAATATTTTATATAATTTTTTAGTTTAATCTTCTATTGCAGTTATGCCTAATCCCACATATAATATAACTTAAATATATTTAAAATAAAAATGATTTTTAAATTATTCCTATCATATAAGAGTTATATAAATTACAATCTTAAGAGTTAAATGTAACTTAAATATATTTAAAATAAAAATTAATTTTTTAAGCATTCTTATCATATAATATAGAATGTTGATGTAAGTTAGAATCTTAAGAATTAAATAGATAGTGATTTGGAGGGTACCTTAAAATTACAAGGATAATAACAGATTTAGAGGGGTGTATTAGTAATTTTGTGTCACTATGAAGGCAAAGAACTGAGATCGGCTTCTCTTTTTGCTGCCTCTCTTCTGAAGCCGAATCACCAATCCTTACTCTCGATCTGGAGCTCTCTTGGTGGTACTCCTCAAAACCCTAGGATCCATGGGCCAAGGAACCCCCAGAGGCATGGGGAAGCAAGGGCACCTCGGCGATCGGAAGCACAACGGCGACAAGAACAAAAAGTTCAAGTCGACGGTGTCGTTGTCCCGGGTCGGACGGAAGCAGCGAAGGCAGGAGGGTCTTGAGGTTGTTGTCCGGCTCCCCACTGTCACCTTGCTCTCCAAGTGCCGCCTCCGCATCCTCAAGCTCGAGTGCGTCAAGGACTACCTCCTCATGGAGGAGGAGTTCATTGCCAACCAGGAGCGCCTCCGTCCATAGGAGAAGAAGAACAAGGAGGGCTGCTCCAAGGTCGACGATCTCTAGGAGTCGTCTATGAGCGTCAGCACCTGGAGGAGCTCATCGACGAGAACCATGTCATCATTTTTTTGTCGATCGGACCGGAGTACTACGTTAGGATTCTGTCTTTTGTCGACAAAGATCAACTGGAACCGGGTTGTGCCATTCTTTTGCACAATAAGATCAGTTTTGCTGGTTTAATGATTATGGTTTGGTCGCATGATATCGGATTGGTGAAGATTTTTGGTGTTTAGGGTGAGAATTGGTTGTGGTTTTCTTGATATACCTAATTTGCTAGTATTCTGTTAAAAATAACTTGCAATATTATGTGCATTTGCATAGATCACTGGTATTTAGGCTCGACGAACTTTCTTAGCTGAAGATTTGGGGTTCGAGTGATTTGTGGTCGATTTTTGTGGGAGAGAATTTCTTGCATTGTGAAGCCTTTGTGGGCATCATACGTTTGCCCACATAATTTCTATGGCTGAGGGTATCTTAAATCTCCAAAAGTTAAGAATATAACAAAAGAATTGAAGTCTAGAAGGTAAATTGAGCCCTATTTTGCTAGGATACGTGATAATATGTTAGATTCATGGGCTGAACCGTAGGAGATCCAAGTTCTGATGCATAATGCCTGCTTAAGAATCATCATGTTCTTTTCTTCTTAGGTACTTTGTTTCTTTTGAATTTATCTACATGTTTGTGTGTTGAGTCACTGAATCAAGAAAACCTATCTTGGGTAGCTAGAGCATTGATTTTGTTTTTACAAATTATATTATCGACTCTGTTTGATTTGAATTCTAATCCTTTAAGATTGTTTCATTTATTTTCAGTGGTCAGTTAATTCTATGAGTTAGTCAAAGTCTTTGATAAAGTGACAGTTTGGGATCATTTTTTATCTATATGTTTGAATAATTGGATTTATTCAAATGGTAGCCTCTTTAGCTTCTTAATTGATGGGTAGTGTACTTGCCTTCAACAATCGTAAAAATTCTAAATGTGAGAAGAAATTTGGGTCGCCCACTCCTTTATGTCTTGCCTCCACCTCTTCCTTTTGTTTTCTGTGTTTTTTCGTTCTTCTCTTATTTGAAGATTTCAAAGTGGCTCAAAACATTTCTTGAAAATAAAGGAGAAATGTCTTATTTAGCTTGTCTACCTCTTGTTTTGGGCTTCTCCTAGGAGTAAAAACAAGTGCTCGGTCCAATCCTCATTGAAGAGACAGCTGCAGAGGTTGAAATATAGTTTTCTTGAAAAGCTTTCTTACAGCTGGTTGGCGCTTATTTTGTTTCCTATGCAGTGTAACCTACACTGAATAGGCTGGAATATTTTTTTGGCTGAATCAATATGCAATTTGACTTGTTTATAGGTGTGGGTGAAGAAACCGGTCAAGCTACATCTAGCTCAGGATTTTTCCAATGCAGAAGATTTTGCAGTATTATTATGTACCTGTATCTTATTCAACTAAAGTGTAAAATAATTATTGGTCTTTGTCCTTTTTATTTTAGTCTGTGTTTTAGATGTTTCTAATCCTTACCTTTTATGCATCTTCACATGACATGACACATAATGATATGCTTGTTACTTGGTGGCTTTTGTTCGCATAATTGTTAAATTCTGAAATATAATATCTGGATATGTTGTTATTCAGTGGATAAATGGGTGATTAGATTAAAATGTCTTTTGCAGATCTTGTCTGTTGTTGGGCTTCTTCAGGATGAAGTTGATCCTATGGTTTCTGTCATGAAAGTTGAAAAAGCTCCTTTGGAATCTTATGCTGATATTGGTGGCTTAGATGTGCAAATTCAATAACTTAAAGAAGCTGTTGAACTTCCTCTTACTCATCCTGAGCTGTATGAAGATATTGGAATTAGGCCTCCCAAGAGAGTTTACTATATGGGAGCCTGGAACTGGGAAAACTTTACTTGCCAAGGTGAGAGTATAGCATGTGAATTTCCATAACATGGACTTTACAACTTTGCCCCACACATTCTTTACCCTCCTCTTCTCAATTCTCTCAATCTCTATTTAGTTACAGTTGTACTATTTGTTCTCCGCTTGTTGTTGAGTCGTCGAACTTTAATCCGCCATATCTTAGCTTCAACTACCAATGACTCGACTTTGGTGTGGGGTTGAGAAATTGTCTTTATTTGTCTCTTGAACTGGATAGATGCTTTGTTGGAGCTTTAACGAGCATCACCTCGCAACCTTTGAAGTTTTCAGTCCTTCCTCATAAAATTTGCCCATCGAATCTTCTTCCACTTAGTTGTCTTGAAGGGTCTTCACATCAATGCGAGCTCCTCTGCTGGATAACTAAGAGAGCTGGGGTATTGGAGTTCCGCCCATTCTCTTGGGAGTTGAGAAGGCAAAGGTTACTTGTCTTCGCCCACCTCCTCGAGTTTGTACTTCGTGCGTCGAGTAGTTCTGGACTTCGCCTGCTCTTAGCTCACACTTCCGAAGCACTTGAAGTGTTTGCAATCCTTCTTGTTGAGTCGACTCTTTGTGATTCACCTTCTCATTGCCATTGAACTTCTGGAATGCAAGAAGTTATCACTCCAACTTGGAGTAAGTCTCCGATAGATTTGGTCGCCTTTGGGATTGTACCGCCTTCTCCATCATTTCTGTCGCCGACTCCTCTGAGTAGTAAAGGTACAGCACCGCGTACTGTCTGCTCCGATCCTTGGTCATGCACTCTTGCATCGACCGAAGTCCTTCACTCACGGCTATCTTGATAGAAAGTCTGTTGACATTGGTCTTACGAAGTTCTCTGGCCTTCGCCCTTCAGCCTTGTCTTGGTACATGGAGTTTGCCAAAGCATTCTCCTCCTCCACGGCCCATATCACGACCAAGTGCTCTCCCTCTAAGAGAGCAAGGGATTGATGACTCCCCGAAGTCCCGCCTCAGCGGTACCATGGCATTGCGACGCCCATGGCACTACTATCCGTTGTCTCGCATCTGCATCCCTTCTTCGTGATCGGTAGATCTGCCTCTGCGGCATTGTGACACTCCTCTGAGTTCACCTTCAATCTAACCGATGATTGATATTGGGTAGCTGAGTCCCTCTTGGACTCGTCATTGCTTCCTCGCCCTTTTCCGACCCCCTGCTTCAACACCTCTGTGTTCTCTGCGATTCCACTTGGTCGATGGAAATCTGACTGCAACTCCCATGTATGGCCACCGCCACCATGTTGCAGGACTTGCACCATTTCTGTTCTCCTTAGCTTCATTGGCTGCAATGTTAAACTTACTCGGCCTTGTCCTCGACTTGCCGGGCTCCCTTAGCGAATGTGAGCTCAAGTAGTTCCACTCTTCAGGCGACTCGATCATACCTCTGCATGATCCAGTCCCCAATGGGACTCCTGGTATTTGCATCTGAACTTCTTCCTCGACAGGAGTGCACACCCCCATAAGCGATGTCCAAGGCTTCCATTCAATGCAACATTCGGTGCACGCATGGAAGACCCGCCTCTGCGGTACCATGGCATTCACTGCTTGAATCCATAGCTCTTCTTACCGTCGTGTTGTTCACCAACTTGGAGCTCCTTGTCGCGCTCCTGGTCATATCTCCAGATGACCATGTCCCTCACGGGACACACTGTGTGTGTCGTCTTGCCACGAACCATTCCACCCCGATCCCCTGCATCATGTCGCCTCCTGGTGACTTGCATTCTGATCCCTGTGGTATGAACTCGAACTGCGATATCTCCATGTGTGGACTCCGCCAACACATCGCAGGGCCTTCGCCAGCTTCGATTCTGTTCGCTTCTTTGGCAATCGAACTTCGTCCACCCACTCTCGGGTCACACTCGGACGAAGCCTAGCTCTAGGACAGTCCATCGCCTAGCAGCTCCTCTGAAGTCCCCGGACTTCGCTGAAATAGGTGCACCATTGTCTGGATCCTGGGACTCTGCCCCTACCAGCACAATCTCCGCTGCGCACCGCTTTCATCATGACAACTTGAATAGCAACACTGTGGCATATTCTTCAAGAGTAGCTGTCTCTGCATCCTCTTGCCCCGTGTCAAGGCCTTTTGACACTAACTTTGCCTCGAAAAACTGCGTGCCTTAGAAATCTCCACCAAATGCTTCATCGAGATAAAGTGCATGTGCCTCAAAGCTCCCTTTGTCTTTGGCACCATGCAAGATGAGTTTGCTCCATCTGAATATGAAACCCATGGAACGACATGATCCGATTCTTGCCTCGGCAAGAGTCCATGTCCTTGACCTCGTGTAAGGAAAGCACCAAGCCTCCGCTCCATGTTCCATCTTCAAAGCCAACTCCCTTCACGCGATTTGGGTACTTCACCAAGTTTTCCCCAAGTTGCTCTGCTTCTCGATTAGCATTGGATTAATGGTGGCCCTCACGCCCACCATTCCACGGGTCAGCCCTCTGTTGAGTCCGAACTCACTGTCGGCTCTTAGTGTGCCTTCACTTTGTGTTGCCCTGGGTTGCTCCCCCACTTGATCTCACTATGCGTCCACCAACGCATTGCCACTTGCGAGATCATGCGATGACTCCTCACCGCTCACTCGATCCATCGAGCTCTGTCTTGAGGTACTCCTCAAGCAGTTCATTGCACCAGATTCACATTCTGGAGAGCGGGACTTATCCCTCATGGATATCTGCCCCGTTGGAGCAACATCTCTCTTCGCATCCTTCCCTCTGGAAGTTTTGGAGGCCACCGTCCCTTTGGACTACTCCGCCTTTGCTGAACAAACTGTGCCCAATTCTGCCTTCGCAAATGCACTTGCTAGATAGTGACACCTCACCAATACAGCTCGCACTGCACCCCTCTGGGTCTAGCAACATGCTGCACCTGTTGCACATTTCAGCTTCATACGAAAGTATCCTGCACATGCCGAAGAGAAAGTTTCAATGCTCCAATGCCGGACCTTCACCGCCTTGGGATGGCCACGACGATCCATCGTCGCATGCAAGACCTTGCATGAGTATCAATTCCTTGAGTTTGCAACTTTCCTCACCTCTGTGAGCTTTGCACAACTCTTTCGATCATTGAGCAACCCACTTGCAACTTGCACGGTCTCATCCTTTGCCAAGCACTCCGCTTGCTTTGAGCACCGTCAAGTTTGGGTGCCACTGTCGAGCCACTGCTCAAACTCAGCCATCCCGACCTTTGTGCGCTCCATAATTCTTCTTAGCTTGTTGTCCTCGTGGTGCCTGACAAGGTCCCCCACGTTTGCATGCTAAGTGTTTCTAAGTGAGCTTGTCCCGCTCTGATACCAACTGTCACGGACTTAGCTGGTTTTGCCTAAGCCGTGCGGCACCAATGCGTATCACCGCAAAGGTCAGCCTCCCCGAAATCTCCTACAATCCCTTAGGACCTGCAAAGAGAAAGACGGAGACGAAAGCGCTTCACACGGGATCCATAAGCCACTCTTTTAGTAAACACTTTATAGCCAATGCACATTCCAACAATGGATATTACAAGCTCAGAACAGTTGCACAACAAAGGTATAAATTGGTCCCTCTACAGACCGAATTCTATTACAAGTATTCCCTCGACGCATACTTTATGGACAAGCCTACAATGGCTGCCAAACTCACTCAAAATATGGGCATTTTGCCTTTGGCAAGCCCTTTACAAGCTTTACATTATATGACAACCAAAAAAAGGGACACGGACAAGCATAAGCATTACACCGAACAAGCCGTTTACAATTTTGTCGTGTGACAGACCAGACGAAGCGGCGCGACGCCACACGCTGCCTGCGGAACCCCGGGCCCCATTTTGGCCCGTGCCACAAAACGGGGTTTTCGAGGCGGCTTTTGGCGTCGCTGCGTCGAGCCGCTGAATTGCGGCTTCGCGCGCGTCGCATGCTTTGCCCAAAAGCGGCCCGTTTTGGGCTGTTTTGGATGGCGGCTTTCGCGTCTTTTCGACCGCGGCGGCAAAGCTTACAACGCGGCCAGCCATCGGCAGCCACTGGAAAACCCCGGGGTTCGTTGCTTTGGATGGTCTGGCGTTTTGCGCTCCGCTCGGCACGTGGGCGCCAGCTGCCGCGCTCGCCGCGCGAAGCTTCGCCCGAAAAAGCCATTTTTGGGCAAAAATGCCGCTTCATTTTGGACTTCGCCGCTTTTGCTCAGCGAAAATCCGCGCAAAAAAGCCGCCCAAAAGCCCCGTTTTGGCCCGTTTTGAAGGGCTGATTTTGGTCTTTGCGACGCGAAGCGCGGCGGCGCTCATGCTTTTCAGCGCGCGCGGCGCTCAAGGCAAGCATTTGGGCCAGCCCTTTTGCCGCGCAGCGGCAGCCGGATAAAGTCGGCCATCTCGGGGCCCCGGGTATGCTGACCGGGGCTGGGGCGGGGATATACGCGGCGTGCTGCCGTCAGCCGCTCGCTTGTCGCGCTCGCGCCAATCAGCGCTCGCGCCAAAAATGCTTGTTTGGCCCGTTTTTGCGTTTTGCTGTTTTTGCTGTTTCGCGTCTTTGCGCGGCGGCAGCGCGGCGGGCGCACGCGCGACCATCTCGGCCATCCTGGAACCCCGGGTGGCACGGGGCTGGATGGGCTGGATAACGGGGCGGTGCTGCCGCGCCGCTCGCTCGCTTGTCCGCCGCTTAAATCGCTCGCCTTGCGCAACGCCAAAAATTTGCCAAAATTTTGGCCCAAATCGTTTTTGGCTGTTTGGCTGCGGCGATTTGGCGCTTGCGCGCGGTAAGCGCGCGGCATCTGGCAGCTATCTCGCACCAGGAACCGGTAGCACGAAAGCGCGACCCGCTGTCGGTGCGCGCGCCCCGTGCCAGCTTATCGCGGCGCCGTAACGAGCCTGGCTGGCACCAGGGTTCTTCCGGCGGCTTTGGCGAAAGCTTCGCGGTGAGCCTTGCGCATGCGCCAACGTTTCTCACCATTGGCGCTCGCAATTCGCCGCTTTCGCCGCTTTTTGCTGCGCTTCGCTAAAATGAAAAAATTTGCCTAAAATGGCTTTTAGTTTTGGCCCGTTTTTGGGCGATTTTGGGCTGAATCCGCGCGGCTTTGCGGCGAATCGCACGCGCGGGCAAATCCGTCAGGTATCGAGCACCACTGAACCCCAGGTGCTCAAGTTTGGATATCCAGGCTTTCGGATGAACGATTGCAGGCGGTGCTGCCTTTACCGCGCTCGTCGCGCCGCTGCCCAAAAAGCGCTTTTTTGCCTAACGCCAAAAATTTTTTTTTTTGGCAAGCCTTTTTTGGCTGTTTTTGAGCTTTTGCGCTTTCAATGCGCGGCTTTGCTGCGTAGCGGCGCAAAACGTCGGCCATCTCGCAAGCCACCCTAAACCCCGGGTGGCACAAGGGCTGGATGGAACTTCGGATATTGGCGAGGGCCAGCTGCCCGCCGCCGCTCGCTTCATTTCGTCCGCTAAATCGCTTCCTTCCTCTCGCTCGCGCCAAAAAATAACTGCCATTTGGCCCGTTTTTGGGCTTTTTTTAGCGCTTCTTCTTTGCGCGTCTTTGCGGCGCGCCCGCGGAAGCGGCGGCGCGTCGTCGGCCATCTCGGCCCCACAGGAACCCCGGGTGGCAGGGCTGGATGGGGCTTCCGATAGCGGGGCGGTTGCCGCAGCCATTCCGCCGCAATCGCTATCGCGCTTCTCGCGCTTCGCTTCCCAAAAAAGCCAAAAAAATGTTTTGGCCCGTTTTGCTGCCGTTTTGGGCTGCTTTCGCGTCTTTGCGACAAGCAATGCGCGGCACGCGTGCGCAGTAAACGTCGAGCCATCTCAGCACCACTGGAACCCCGGGTATACGAGGGGCTGGATGGGGCTTCGGATAACGAGGGGCGGTGCTGCCCGCTTCGCTCGTTGTCGCCGCTTCGCTCGCGTCGCTGCAAGCGCAACAAAAATGGCCCTTTTGGCCCTGTTGGCTTTTTGCTGTTTTGAAGTCGCAAATCTGGCGGCGAGCTGGGCAGCTTTCGCCATCGGCATCTTATCGAAAGCCCCAACCCAGCCCCTGGCATCAGGGGGATGGGGCTTTTAAGATAACCGAAATCTCTGCGCGCTTCGCTCTATTTCGCTGCCCGCTTGCTCGCTTTTCGCTTCGCTAAAGCGTAACGCAAAAAATGGCCTGCTTTTGGCCTTTTGGCTGTTTTTTTTTGAACCTTGCTTTGCGAACTTTGCGTTTTCGCAGCGGCGGCAGCGAACGTTCACCATCTCGAACCCATCAGCGTACCCCTGGGGCCAGCAGGCGAAGTGGGCTGGATGACTTTCGGATAATGACGACCAACTTCCGCTGCTCGCCAGCCTTTAGGTGTCCCGCACGTTCGCTCGCTGCGCTAGCCAAAAATGCTTTAGCAAAAGCCCTGTTTTGGAGCTTTTTGGGCTGTTAGCGCTGGATAACTTCGCGCGGCGCTGCGTGAACGCAACGCAGCAGCGAAATCGATCCTCTATGGCCTTCAAGTTTCCAATGTCTTGACGCTGGCGGGCTTGCAGCTGCGATCGCTGTTTGGGCCATTGTTTCGCGTTTGTGCTTTACGCCGTCGCTTCGCTGCTTCGAGGCACCGCTCCTCTTGGCGAACGGCGACCAACTTTAGTGCCTTGGCTGGCAGCTGACGCCGGGTTCGGGCCATCGTTCTTCCGCTCTAGCAGCAAATTGCGAAGTCTCTATCCGATGATCTCCGCGCGCAATTGCTCCATGGTGAATACCGATGCGATTTCGCCAATTTCAGCTTTAGCTCATGCGCGGGCTGCGATGGCAGGCGCGGTTTCGCTGGCATCCGGCCAAATGAAGTCATATTTAGCGTCTTCAGCTGCGCAGCTTTTTGCACAACCAATGAATGTTGGCGCTGCGCTCATGCCATTTGAGCATTTTGCAGGTTTTTAGGGCGCCCGTGCGCGGCAGTGATCTGGCGATCGGCGCGGGAAACTACATTCCCATTTCCAGAGCATGAGCCCGTAACCAAGATTTCAAGGTAATGACATTCCGGGCTCTTTGAAGTCATGGCCGCTGCCGCGGCCGCTTCATTTGCTGCATTGCTGTCGCTTTTGCAGAAAATAAATGTTTTTGTTTGGGCTGCTTTTGCACCATTTTAATTTTTAGGGTCTTTGCTGGCGGCTTCGCAGCGGAGCTTGCAACGCTAGCCATCTCGGCACCTTAGAACTCGGGTACGTGCAGGCATGGATGGAGCTTCGGATGCTGAGGGGCAGTGCTGCCATGTAGCCGCCCTTGTCACGCCGGGCGCTTCCGCTTTCATCATGATTGGTCACTTTTTGGCCGATTTGGGCTTGCTTTACTGTTTTCGCTTTCGCTTGGCGCACTCATTGCGCCAAACTTTGAAAGCGTCAGCCATCTCTGGCTTCTGCAGAACCCCGGCTTTGAAAGCTTTAACTTGGGGCTTTGAAAGCTTGGCTGGGCTATTTCGCAGTTTTGTCTCGTGGGCTGCAAGTAGCCAAAATGCATGTTTGCCCTCGCTTGATGTTTTCGATCCTGCGTGCTGCGATCGACTGGGAACTTGATCTCGGACTTTGCTTGAGTGCTCGCCTGGCTGCACCTTTCGGATGCAGATCGCTGATCTGCTGCTGAACCGCTCTTTCTCGCCGCTCGCTTGCTCTTTCAAATCAAAATTTTCTTCAAATGACTTCAAAAAATTTTTTTGGCCCGTTTTTGGGCTTTTTTTGGCTTGTTTGGGCTCATTTCCCACTAAGTGCAATTGGGAACGGCGCTCACATCTCAATGCTTGGAACCCCCCGGTGCATAAGGGCTGGATGGGGCTTCGGATAACTGGGGCGTGCTGCCTTCGCTTCGCTCGCTGGCTCGCATTCCAAGCCTTGCCTCCTGCCGCGCCAAAAAAAATATTCCCGTTTGGCTTGTTTTGGGCTGCTTTCGATCGTCATTCGCTTGCGACTGCGGCGCGATGCGAGCGTCGAAACTACGGCACTCGGCAATCCATGGAACCCCGAATCTTTAAAGCAAAAATAATGATGATCTCGGGGCTTTGTTCGATTCGAAATCATGAGGGCATAATTTGCAAAAAGCTCATAGCTTGAAGCTTAACCTTGCCTCTGCGGCTTGCATCGCTGCCTTCGAACTCTCCAAAATTCCTGCATTTGCCGGCCCGTTTTGGCCATTTGAGTTTGGCCGATTCGGTCTTGGCGTGCCGGCGGCGGTAAGCGAAATCGATCGCCATCTCGGCACCATCGAACCACTCGAAGTGGATAGTAAGAATAGGGGCTTCGGATGGCAGGCTTTGCCGACTCTTGAAAACTTTGCACTGTCGCCGCGCTCATCGACCGCTCGATTTCATTCACTCAAATCTTCTTTGGCCCTTTTGGGCTGTTTTGTGAGGCTTTGCGGTCTGCGAGCTTAGCGGCGCAAAAGGCGCATCGTCGGCAAAAATCGGCTCGAAATGCTGTCAAGTATCTCCGGCTGAAAGCTTCGTGGCCATGGGCTAGATGGGACTTTGAAAATTCAGGGCGCCCCGCTTGCGCTTTGTCGCCGCTGAGTCCTCATCAACGCTTCGGCGTAAAAAATCGCTCTTTTTGGGCTTCGTTTTGGGCTTTTGAGACAAGCGTTTTGGTTCGTTGATCAACGACGATGCCTGCGGCACCCCATGGCGTTCACTGGATCGCCTAAAAAGCAACTCCTTGAATTAAAATTCATGCCTTCACATTTGCTTCTTTGCATACAACTGCTTTTCTCTTGTATGGACAATACATTTCTGCAGCCAGTTCCTCTGCTTTGTTTACTCCCTTCGAATACGCCAATGGCCATCGTTTGGACATTTTGCGATGCTATTTTGGGCTCCGTCTTTGCGGTTGATGCGGCAGTCGAAAGCTTCGAGTGCGTTGAAATATCCTCGGCATGCATTAGTTCCCTCGGGCTGGCTCAAAAGCATTCGAAACGAAACTTTGCGTCGCTGATGATCATGCATTACTGCCCGCCTTATGCCATTGCATGCCCATTTCGAGCCATTCTAAATGCTGCCGAGATTTTTGAAATATCCTCCTCCTTGATCTTCAATCTGATGAACTTGGCCAGAACGAGCCGTCATTTGATGAAGCTTCAGAATTACTGGCCGAAGCGACCCGGCGGCTGCACCTGCCATGTTGAATGGATCAGTGTGCGGCTGCAATTCGGCGATAGGTATGGCGAACCATCTTGCTTGCGGCATTTGATGGCGCCGATTTCAATGTCATGTCGATAATCGATTGCTAAACCTTTGCGAATGTTATATTCCTTCTCCTTAACGCAGCGAACAGCCAGTTCTTCACTGCAGTGCTTAACATCGATGCGAAAACCCAGGCTCGCAATGATTGCTATCTTGGCTATTGATCATTGTCAGTTGCTTTCGCTTTATTTTCATGCTTTTGACTCATGAGTTGGTGTGCTTGCTTTATGCTCTTGGAGGCGGAGGATGATTCCCATTTCGACCTGGAACCAGTCTTGATCCTTCTCAAAGCTCGGAAATGGTCTTTGACTTCTTGCTGATGTCCCATGGAAGTAATGGATTCGCAAATCGTCTTGGCTGGAAGCAATAAACCAAGGAACTCTCTAAATGGGTCCATTTCATCTAAATTTTGGTTCCTAGTTTCTTGATCTGATTTGCTCCTGCTACTTCATTCAAGACAGCAATTCGTGATAATCCTTCGCATAAAAGAGCGAGCTCAAGCTCGATCTCAAGCAAAGGAGTAAATCATTCTAATACTCTCGAAAATAAAAGATGGAGCCGATTCTTCGAGTTGCGATCCTCGTTGATGATCATTTTGAGGTCGATCTTGCGGTGTGCATGATAAGAAGATAATTAATACATGCCTCGATATAATATCAATCGAACTTCAAATTGCTAGGAGAATCAAATCGTGTGCAAGATTGCAAGTTCGGACTTCGATTCTCTTAGAAATCGAGGAACCGAAGGTCGAGATGACCGGATCGAGCATTGAAGTTTGCTCCATGATGTCCGCAAGGATCCCCGATGGGACAATGCGTGAAGTTACAGCAAGCTAATACTAGCATGGCTGAATCCGGGGTCAGGATTGAATGACCTGGTGATAAACAAAATATTTCTGGACAAAGCAGCAGCAGTTCATGCATGCAATGAGAGGATCAAAGCGAAAATTTTGGCATTCTATCCGCAACATGAATAATGCCTTCGACCATTGATTTAGCTATTGATTTAACGCGCAATATCGCGAAGGGATAAGTCATGTTCAAAGAATCCAGGCTTGCGATATGAATGCTAAGGGCTCAGCATGCTCTTGGTGAATGATGATGAAGGATCGGGAGACCGAGGTCAATCTGTAATTTCTCTTCTGCTGAAAATGCAATCTTTTGATCAGCTGATTCAATCGATTCAACTTCCCAAAGCCTAAAGCTCAGACTCTAGTCAATCAAAACATTTGCAAACTTATTCCATGATTTAAAGCATCATTTTGCGATTAAGTCCTCGCATGGGCCTGCCTCCTTTCTAAATCTAGGCGTGCATGCCATTGAACCTCTTATTATCACATTCGATTCATTTCGGTGAAGTCTTTTTAGTTGATATGAAGGGAGTTGTCTTGAGCTATGGGCGAGGCCTTGGCCAAGCAGATCATTGGACATCGATCTGCACCAGGAATTCGATCATTGTTTTCCAATGAGGCCGCATCCATCTCTCGATCCGCATTTAGCGCGCAACATAAAGGTGACAAAAGGCTTTTCTCCCATTCAGCGGCCCGAGAAATTTAAGACATCAAATTTTCTCCATTAGTATCAAACATTATTCTACCACATCAATGGATTCGACTTGAGTCCAAGGCATGCGACGGATCAAAGAAACCGGGACTTTGAGAGTCTAAGCCCGACCGGTTCATTCGGCCAGCCGAAGCTATTTTAATTTGATGTCCCCAATCCGCTCTTTCATCTGGCGATCTACTCAATTTTCAAAAGAAGATGGTGCAAAAGGACCATTGCTTGTGTCCTTAGCACCTTAAATCTTAAAGACATCGAAGAAAATTTCATCAATCTCAATAATTTACTAAATCTTTTGATATAATTTCCTTCAAATATATCGAAATCTCGTGGCGGAGCCAGATCATGCTCATGATACCATTTCATCACGACCCTCAAAATATCGACAATATTTAAAAATTTTCATCACAACTATCCCAGGATCCAAACACACATTTGAGGTCACTAAGAAAACATTCAGATCAAAATCTCACCTCTATAGTCTACCAATTCATAACCTGTGCAATTCATAAACATATCACACGTCACTCGATAATTCATACAACTGAACTCAACTCATCAAAATAATAACCGCAACATAAATTCACAAGTGGGAAAGACTATGCAGTCACCAAACCAACGATTACCATAAGATCATATCATTACATGAATTTAACATAACATTCCAAAATCCTATACATGAGGATCCTTTATCTTACACAAAATCCACGAGTTTAGATTCATCGTCACATTTCATAAGATGTAGAGTATCTTATACAACAAATACACATATGCTAACAAAGATCTGCCCAAAATCATCTAAACTTTCCACCGCCTCATTGATCTTAACATTTAAGCAAGCGTCGCTATCCTGAAAAATTTATCAACAAGCGGGGTGAGCATAAAGAGCTCGACAAGTGACTAACATGTCCATATCAAATAATACAATTTCCAAAGAGATCTGATTTCAAAATACAAGTCGAAATATACGAATTCGTAGACAAAATATCATTAGGAGCGAAAACACAATTGTCCTTTCAATCTTACATATTTGGTTCCCGACGATGGGGCATAGAGTAATTGGAGCATATCAAGAACAAAGGGAACACATCGGAGCTTACCGATGGCATATAAAATGTTCAAGCATATCAATGGCATATGGAACATTTGAAGCAAAATCATCGATGAATGAAGCATTTGAGCATAATCAATAACAAATATCGTCTGCGAAGCTTAAACGCGTCGTCCTTGGCGTTGCAATCATATCATTCTTATCGAGCATGAACGAAACAACACACCAAAACTCGGATGTCATATCAAACATATAGAAGGTGTAGTGGGATCTCGGTCGAATGTGATTCATCCATTTCTGAATGACCACGACAAAAGTCTCCCACGTCTGGGAGCTCCATCCACCCACGTCTAGGTGAAGTCGGAAGGGGCGGGCGAGCATCGCGAGGCTCTAAGCACATACCCTTTACCATTTTTGGCAAGGTCGAATATCCCACATAGCGGGACCCCACATAGCGGGCAATAAGCACATACCCTTTACCATTTCTGGCAAAGGTCCGGACAATCCCACACACCAGTACAAGAGGGCAGTTTTAACAATAAGTAGATATATCGGAAGCACACGCGAACAACAAAACGTGCATGTGCCTTTTCGAGACAATACGAAACAAAGAACAAATCTCTACGCAAATGTATTCAGATTTGAAATGAAATGAAAATAAGAGTGTACAGGGATTCCAAGCAATAATATTAGCTCAATTCCAATAAGAAGGTTAGATGAATTCAAATATCCAAAGGAACGGAACGAATCGCGAAATCGACCAAAGCTCGATTTCGGACAGAATTCAGTGGGCACATCAAACAAATATTTCAGAATATCAATTATGCTCCAATACCCATAAGAAAGCTATGGTCGAACCATATATCAATCTATATTCTGATGGAACAAATTTCATATGAAACAGGGTTCCCAACACGGAGTTACCTTTGATTTGGTAACACAAGGTCAAAAACACAATCACTGTTTTGCAGAATATGTAGGGTCGGATTCAACAGATAATAGGGTAGGCTATTGAATTCCAAAATTTTCAAACTATATGTCAAAGAAAGATTTGCAAGTCTAGTTTCAAATAAAATCAGTTTGGTACAAATCCAAATTTTCAATGGGGAGTTATAGGCATTTTAATATCGACAGGTCAGAAATCTTGAACCCTGTTTTACAGCGTCTATAGGCTCATTCGAAACAGATGCTTGGGTAAGTATTCGGTGTCCAAAATCTACAAAATCAGTTTCAAAAGGAAGATATAAGAGTCTAATTTCAAACAAATTAGTTCCTGTCCGAATTCACATTTTGTACTAAAACTTATAGCTGAAACAGTGTATAGGGGTCAGTTTACGAAAAACTTCAGAATCCATGGTTCTATGTCCAAGGGAGAGACATATCAGTTTCTAAGTAGAAATCCTTCAATTTATTTTGAATCAACATAAAAACAGAGACTAAAAATTCTGTAGGAAGGGGTTAGAACACTTGCCTTTGAGAATTTTGACCAAGTGGAAGGATTTAAGCAAGAACCCTAAAAGCCCCAATTTTTTTCTCTTCTTCTTCTTCTTCTTCTTCTTTCTTTCTTTCTTTCTTTCTTTCCCTGATCACCCACGAGCTGCCTTCTCTGCTTCCTTAAGAATGAAGGCAGAGAAACTTAAACAGTGGAAATTGTCATTTAGTGCATTTTGCATTTCAGTCCTTGTTTTTATCATATTCACGATTTGGTCCTTAGGGTTTACATATAGGTCCTCATATTCTTTCTTTTTTTTTTTTTTTTTTTTTTTTTTTTTTTTTTGAACAGATCTCCCAAATCTTATAATTAAGTTACTTCTGTTTCATACTCTATTTCTTTTGTCAATTTAAACTAAATGCTTAGCCGACATTATCCAAGTGCCAACGCTCCCCATTTGATCCACCATTGCGCATTGCCACTTGGTCGATCATGCGATGACTCCACACCGCTCACTCGATCCATCGAGCTCTGCCTCTTGAGGTACTCCTCAAGCGATTCATTGTACCAGATTCACATTCGGAGAGCGGGACTTATCCCTCTCTGGATATCTGCCCGTCGAGCAACATCTCTCTTCGCATCCTTCCTCTGGAAGTTTTTTTTTTTTTTTTGGAGACCACTATCCTTGGACTACTTCGCCTCTGTGAACAAATCGTGCCCAGTCTGCCATTGCAAATGCACTTGCTAGATTGTGACACCTCACCAATACAACTCGCCTGCACCCCTCGGGTCTAGCAATATCTGCACTGTTGCACATTTCACTTCATACGAAAGTATCCTGCACATGCCGAAGAGAAAGTTTCAATGCTCCAATGCACGGACCTTCACCGCCTTGGGATGGCCACGCAGGCGATCCATCGTCCGCATGCAAGACCTTGCATGAGTATCGAATTCCTCGAGTTTGCAACTTTCCTCACCTCTGTGAGCTTTGCACAACTCTTTCGATCATTGAGCAACCCATTTGCAACTTGCACGGTCTCATCCTTGGCTAAGCACCCGCTTGCCTCGAGCACCATCGAGTTTGGGTGTCAATGTCGAGCCCACCGCTCGAACTCACCATCCCCACCTTTGTGCGCTCCGATTCTTCTTAGCTTGTCCTCGTGGTGCCTGACAAGGTCCCCACGCTTGCATGCTAAGTGTTTCTAAGTGAGCTTGTCCCGCTCGATACCATCTCACGGACTTAGCTGGTTTTGCTAAGCCGTGCGGCACCAATGCGTATCACCGCAAAGGTCACCTACCCGAAATCTCCTACAATCCCTTAGGACCTACAAAAGAGAAGACGGACGAAAGCGCTTCACACGGGATCCGAAGCCACTCTTTTAGTAAACACTTTATAGCCAATGCACATTCCAACAAGGGATATCACAAGCTCGAAACAGTTGCACAACAAAGGTATAAAATTGGTCCACTACTGATCGAATTCTATTACAAGTAATCCTCGACGCGTACTTTATGTACAAGCCTACAATGGTGTCAAACTCACTCAAATAGGGCATTTTGCCTTTGCACGCCCTTTACAAGCTTTACAAGTGACAACCAACAAAAAGGGACACGGACAAGCACAAGCATTACACCGAACAAGCCGTTTACAATTTTGTCCGTGACAAGACGGCAGCTTCTACAGCCAGTATTCTTTTTTATAAAAGCTGGGATGATCAAGGACAGCATCCAACACAGCTTAAAAGGAATAGTATTTCATTGTTAAAAACAAAAGAAAACAAGTGGAGGTTTTATCTTTGCATTTGCTCTTAGATGATTCTCGATGTATGCATGATCCGTTGGCAGCCAGGTTTTCTATGTAGGGAAGTTTGCTTCACCATTAGAACTACTGAGGAATAATATCGAAACCTCAACGAATTATGATGACATAATCGTTCTTACTTGTCGATTATGAAGTACATTACTTCATAAGAAAATAATCGCATGCTAGTATGAAGTCAATCGCACAAATGGAACTAACGAACTTGAGTTATTTTTAATCTTATAGAGTCTATCTATGTTACTTTAAATGAATTTCTTGAATATAATAAAAGTGGTTTTGATGATGATTTGGGATTTGATAATTTGTTTTCATGCTAAGAATATTTATCCACACAAATCATGATATTGATATTTATAACTTAAAATTTATTTCAATATATTTTATTATTTTTCCTATGATTCCTTTTGCTATTTACTAAAGAGGAGATTTATCCATATAAATCATAATGTGCCATTTGACTTCTTGATGTTTATGACTTGAGTTTTATTATGTACAATTCCTTTGTATTTATGGTTTGTATACTTATGTTATGATTGGAACATTAATGTAAAAGAAAAATTGTACTATTGTATCCTTCCCTTATTTTTTATGACAAAGGGAGAGAAAACTTGCTAGCTTACACATTACAAAGAAAAGCAAAAAATTACTAGCTTGCACAGTGTAAAAGGAAGCAAAACTTACTAACTTACATATTTCAAAAGAAACAAAAATTCGCTAACTTACATATCTCAAAGAGAAGCAAAAACTTGCTAGTTTGCATATTTTAAAGAGAAGCTAAAACTTGCACATTTCTCCATTTTTGTTGATGACAAAGGGGGAGAAGTTGACTGTATTTGTTGATGACTTGAAATTTTGATGATTTGAAATTATGATTACTTTGATGTGTGTCACTATTATTTCAACATGTTGAAATGTTATTATTTTCTAAATTTGAGATTAGTTCAATATGACACGTAGACAGGGGGAGTTTAGTTAAAACTCCGTTATCAATTGGTTGTCATAATTAAAAAGGAAAAGATCGTTGAATTTTAGATTTTGATTATGAAATCAATTGACGAGTTTATGAACTAATAAGCATATAAAAAAAGTGACGCAGGATAAACTTTGATCATGGACCTGAATCATGAAGAAGGAGAATTAGACGTTGGACCAGAGAGCATCATATTCGAGATTGGACGTTGGGCCAGAGGATTGGTCTACGTGTCGGAGGATGGACTTCGTGACATGAGTTCGGGCATCGGGTTGGAAGGATCGGGTATTGTGCCAAGATGATCGGATGCTGTGGAGGTCAACATGCCGATAGGTCAGGTAATTCGTAGAAGGAATGGACGATGCACCGGAGGACAAAGTGCTGGATGAAAAATGACATGCCGGACAACATAGGCTTCATAATTGTAATTGCTATGTCTTGATCGAAGTTGTTTAAAGTGTAATTAAGTTAGCTTTGGAAAGATTTCTATGGTTGATGCAGAGAGGAGACTCCTAGCAAATGCACTCCAAGATCCTGATAATCAGCATTTTGTGTTGCTCTCTGACAGGTATTGAACTTTTGTGTTTGAATGTCCTTGCCGTGTTTATCATACCAATATAAAGGACACTCAATGTTTCTTGTATGGTAGCTGTGTTCCCCTGCATAACTTTGACTATGTCTACAACTATCTTATGGGAACAAATGTCAGTTTTATTGACTGGTAATGTCATCATCAAGTTTTCCCTAACACCCATTTTGCTTTCTTTCATTTTGGGCTACTTGTTATATCAAGAAGCTGTTGCCAATTATGGCAACTCTTCTAAACAGCTGTTCTTTTTTCCTTAAATATTACATAACATATGTCTTCTTTCACAAGATCTTTGACTGATTGTTAACAAACTGATTCCCAACCTTGTTACTACCTGTTTTGCCAGCTTCTGGGATCCTGGCCCACATGGAAATGCAAGGTACACCGAGCATATGTTGCCTGAGATTGAAGAGAAGGACTTCAGGAAGGGTTCACAGGTGCTCTCTTTTTCCTGTATTTAATTGCCACCAGAAATTTTATTATCCATATTATGCAGAAAAGGAGAAAGCTTGCTTGTCAAAAAATGCTACCAGAGTGCTATCTACTCTAAGCTTTATTCCTGGCGTTAGCCCACAAGTATGAAATATCATATAGTCTCCCCAAATCTTGATTTTATGTAGGTGTCCCTTCTAAGCCTCAAAATTTGTTGGTCTCTGAGATTAGCTGCCACCTCAAGTAAGCCCAAATGTGAAATGAGTTAATTCAGTTTAATCAGGGATGGGTGCTGGGAATTGTTAGGGGTCCCGGTGGGTTTGAATTAGGTTTTAGCATGTTCTGTTAATGTCCTTGGATCTATTCTATTTCAAAAGTCCTTGTACAATTGATAATGGCCTGAATGAGGTGGGAGAGAGGCCTAGAGAGAGAGAGAGAGAGGACTGAAGAGTGTCAGTTTATGTTGGATGGGGATTGGAAGAGAGTGAAGAGATAGGATGAGGCTTGAGAGAATGAGGGGATGGATTAATGTGAGGGTTGAAGTTCAACTTGGGTGGGTTGAGTATTGGGAAGGAGAAAAGAGATTTTAGCTCAAGTTGGAGTTCGGGAGAGAGAAGAAGGAAAGCCTTTAGATTCTTATATTGGTAAATATAAATTACATTTTGTTATACAGCATGTGTTCTAAACTCTAAAGCAGGGTATGCAGTTTCGACCTATATCGCCCGGCATCGATATATTTCATTCTCCTACTCTTTTAAACTTTACAAAACATCGATTTGTGAATTGAATTAAAGCTAATTTGGGAAGATTAAGAAGAACTTTCTAATCAAGAGGTATGTATTCTCTTTATTTAATTAGAGAGTAATTAAGATATTTAATATTATGATTAGTGTGTTTAGTATTGATTAATTTGAAATTAGAAGCTTATTAGGTCAAATATTTATATTTCATGCATATTAAATATTGAAAGATATTTATGATGGTAAAATAGGTTTAATTAGGTTTTTAATTAGGTTTTATTAAAGTTATTTAATACTACGATTAGTCATTTTAATGATGATTTAATCAAAATTTGATCGATTTTAGGTCAATTTAATGTTTTTAATACCTATTAGGTATTTAACATGTTTATAGTGTTGAAAGAGAAGTAATTAGTTAGTAATTAACTATTAATCATGTAATTAGTGTATCTAATGATGATTTCATCATAATTTGAACTATATTGGATTAAAATTATGTATCTAATGCTTCTTTTATGTGTTTCACATATTTATGATGGTAAAATAGGTTTAATTAGGTTTTATTAAAGTTATTTAATGCTATGATTAGTCATTTTAGTGATGATTTAATAGAAATTTGATCGATTTTAGCAATTTAATGTTTTTAATACCTATTAGGGTATTTAACATGTTTATAGTGTTGAAAAAGAAGTAATTAGTTGGCAATTAACTATTAATCATGTAATTAGTATATCTAATGATGATTTCATCATAATTTGAATTATATTGGATTAAAATTACGTATCTAATGTTTCTTTTATGTGTTTCACATATTTATGATGGTAAAATAGGTATAATTAAGTTTTATTAAAGTTATTTAATGTTGCGATTAGTCATTTTAGTGATGATTTAATCGAAATTTGAACGATTTTAGGTCAATTTAATGTTTTTAATACCTATTAGAGATGTATAGTATTTTTAATACCTATTAGAGATGTATAGTATTTTTAATACCTATTAGAGTATTTAACATGTTTATAGTGTTGAAAGAGAAGTAATTAGTTGGTAATTAACTGTTAATCATGTAATTAGTGTATCTAATGATGATTTCATTATAATTTGAACTATATTGGATTAAAATTACGTATCTAATGCTTGCTTTATGTGTTTCACATATTTATGATGTAAAATAGGTTTAATTAGGTTTTATTAAAGTTATTTAATGCTGCGATTAGTCATTTTAGTGATGATTTAATAGAAATTTGATTGATTTTAGGTCAATTTAATGTTTTTAATACCTATTAAGGTATTTAACATGTTTATAGTGTTGAAAGAGAAGTAATTAGTTGGCAATTAACTATTAATCATGTAATTAGTATATCTAATGATGATTTCTTGAACTATATTAGTTTAAAATTACGTATCTAATGCTTCTTTTATGTGTTTCACATATTTATGATGGTAAAAGAGGTTTAATTAGGTTTTATTAAAGTTATTTAATGCTGCGATTACTCATTTTTTTATCGATATATGATCAATTCAATATATTTATTTGATTTAAATTTGGTAGAAGCATGACATCAAAGGAACAGCAACATGATGACGCTTGGTCTCCTGCTTAAAAGTTAGATGGGAACCGTCATCATTGGCAATGTATTTATTATGATTACATTGGCAAGGGTTGAGGAATAACTCGGGTGAAGATGTATTTGGCCGGCGGGTATCCGGACGTTGTAAACTGCAAAATGGTTCCGACGGAGATTCGTAAATTTTTTAAAAGCAAGCTTCAACAAGCAAAGGAAGATACATTAAAAAAGAAGGCAAGAGTTGAGGAAGAATATAGGAGGGCTACACAGGAACCAGTTTATGATTAGTATGAGGGTTGCGGCGATGAAGTCGATCCAAATCTCACAATTGGGATTCGTGCATCATTGGAGCATCAGTGTATAGTCGATGAAGCAATGAGGCATCGACGACCTGACTCACAATTAGAGCACGACAGTGGTAGTGGAATCCAGAGGTCGGCTAGCATGAGGCACCCAACTGCTCCTCCTAAGTTAGGCCGAACTAGTAGCATGAGGCATAGTGGACTCCGTAGTTTTATGAGAGGTCTTGGCAGGAGGTCTACACCAGATATTATTGATATTAATCCGCAAGCCTATCCCCCACAAACAGCGAAACAGACATGGATTGATGATGCATACACAAAGGAAAAGAAGCGAGATATTGGGAAGGCAATTTCAAAATGGTTCAACTTCCATAGGATTCCAGCCAACACAGCCCAAGGTCCATATTATCGAATATGATCACTTCATTCAAAAGTCTGGCTCGGGTATCCAACCTCCAACACCGAAGGAGATTTACGGTGTGTACTTAGATGAGGAGGTGGTAGAACTGAAAGATTGGATCAAATCCTCTAAGAGGCAATGGGACGAATATGGGGTGACACTGATATGTGATAGTTGGACAGGAACAACAAGAATGAGTATCGTCAACTTTCTTGTTTATTGCAACAGAAGAGTAGTTTTTATAAGTCAATTAATGCTTCTGAAAAAATCCAAGATGTAAACTACATTGAAAGTTTGATGGACACTATAGTAGAGAGATCGGACCACGATGTTGTCCAAATAATGTAAACGACAATGGAGCAAATTTTAAGAAGGCCGGTTTACGATTAATGGAAAAAGAAAATATTTTTTTGGACTCCATGCAGCACTTTCATTGCATAGATCTAATATCTTGAAGGATATTGGTGAGTTGGACGCGGTCAAGAATTGTGTAGCTCGAGCACAATCAATTACAAAGTTTATATATAATCATCATTGGGTCCACGCTTTAATGCAAAAAGTATGTAAACGGTGAGATACTCCGACCTGGAGTCACTCGGTTTGCTACCAATTATATTGTATTAAAGTCATTACAGCAAAAAAGGCATGCTTGAAGGCAATGGTCACCTCACAAGAGTGGTCTGATTCTAGATATTCGAGATTAAGCGATGGAAAGAAAATAGAAAAGTCCATTCTGTCCTTTAGATTTTGGGACACCACGCGTAAATCGTAAAGGTATGGAACCACTTTATGTTATTCTTCAAATGTTGATATGGACAAGCATCCACGATGCCGTATCAAATATATCCCGATTCAAGCAAGAGATGAGATCAGAAAGCATTCAGATGATTTTAAAGCCGACCAATATATACGGATCATTGATCGTCGGACCGCAATTCATATGGATCAGGATATCCATAATGCAGGTAAATTCATATTTAGAATAAATTAATTTATTATTTTTTATATAATAAACAATCATACTAACAAAATTATGTCTTGCAGCGTATTATCTGAACCCGACAATTCAGTATCGGTATGCTCTCGGAACACAACATGATATACTAGCAGCACTACGAAATGTTATATATCGGCTCTTGCCAAACACTACCGATACAGCTGATGCTCTTATTGAGGGTCGATTATTTCGAGAAACAATTGGTTCATTCTCCGATGTTGTAACAGTATCGTGTCGTTACACTATGGATCCTGGTAAGGAAAAGTTACATATATTGATTATCAATTATCAATTATATTTGATGTTAATTATTTGTTATGCTAATAATTATTTATATTTTTTTACAATCGAGTGGTGGCTACAATTTGGAGGGGATGCACCATATTTAAGGAAGGTTGTCGTTCGTGTACTTTCACAGACGACAACATCTAGTGGTTGTGAATGTAATTGGTCAACATTTGCATTGATTCACATGAAGATCCGCAACAAACTCTCATATAGACGGTTAGAGAAACTAGTATATGTCCATTATAACATGCGATTAAAGTTATGATGTGCTGAGCTGGATAAGGAGCCAGAGGAACCAGATATTGATCCCATTGACCTCTAATTCTACAACGAAGATTCAGAGCCAATGTTAGATTGGGTTGAAGCAGCAGAGAACCAAGAGGATCCTCTACTTGATGAGGTGGGAGATCCTCAACGTCTTTCACGTTTTATCACCGAGGCAATAGAAGAAGAAGAAGAAGCACAACATCAACAGGTGACAAGTCCCCCTCGATCACAACATGACAGGAGTTCATCGAGTCAAATTGCTCGAGGAACTACAGACACCTAACAATCACGATCGTCCCCGCCCAACGTCAAAGGCAAAGGGAAGGCGAGCATCGGGCGCGATCATTGGAAAGAATCGAGTCAGGTGACGAGACACATTCACAATCCCATTCAGCAACTCGCTCGGTCCAGAGACATGACAGCAACACAAACAGTAGTGCCTCGACGGATGATGGCGACGATGCCGGGCAATCGTTGGTCTCGTCTACACAACTTGAGGGTGGTGCATGGACCGAGGAGCAATATTTTACACATGCCACCCAAGATTCAGATCATGGAACTAGACAAGGTTCTCATCAAGTTTATGCACGGAAGGGGAAGGGGAAACTAGTGGATGAATTTGAGCAGATGCGACAGAGCCTATATGATGAACGAAGCTTATCGTATTCACAGCCATCATATTATGAAGAATCATATGACTAACAGCAGTATGGTGATAGTTGGTCATATTTCTCCGAGCAACAGCATGATACAGAGCAGCAGATCAGTAGCGAAAGTAGAAGCTTTGGCATTCACCAATATATGCCTTATGAGCTACCTCGGACAAATGTAATTCATAATGATCAGTCTATGATCATCACCACATTGATGCACCAATAGCATACGGTGTATCAATACACTATGTCGTGGGATCAATTTCATGATTGGGTCTAACAAATATATCATATTGATATGCAGATGTATAGGATCGAGGACCCCGATCCACCACCCGTGGAGGCATGTCGTTCGTTTTGGTGGTAGAATTAGCAATTAGGTATATCTACATATATGATTATTTAATTTATTTAAATTTAAGAGTTTATATTGTAATAAAATCGTCTAACAATTCAAATGATTTTTCTATAGATATTTCAATATTTACAGAAGGACAATCTGGAATAGACTGAAATACCAACCTTGCACAAGACTAATCCTTAAAGTCCAAAAAAAGATATGTGATACTATTCTTACCTAATTTGCATTGATTTTGTTAAACTTATTGTATTACTATATTTATTTCTAACTTAAAAACTCTATCCTAACCTTTTTTTTATTTTCAGGTATTTTCGAAGGAATTTACACCTAAATTAAGTGTACCGCTCGGTACACCGTACCGGTGAACTTTCGGTAAATCGGTACGGTACAGTATTGTAGACCATGCTCTAAAGTACCTGTGATATGTAGATTCTTGTATGTGATGCAGTGGTTCTCAATGAAGCAGTGACATGCTTTAATAGTGCTGGCAGATAGCCTTTACTATACAAAATTTAAGCTCTATTGCAAGGTGAACACATACCTGCTCATCCTTCTTTTATTCTTGATGCATAAAGCATGCGTGTAGAAGATTCGTATCTATAAACGTAAGATATGGTGTTTTACTTGCCTAATTGATTCAAAAGAATTTGCTGTAACCTAAGATTACTGATACATGTAGGCCCGAGCGCCTCGCTTTACTTTCAGGCGGCACGCTTCAAAGAGGCGTCGCTTGGGCGCTCGCCCGAGCCCAGGCGTCGGGCACTTCGGGCGAGTGCCCAGGTTACACCGGACGATCGAACCAGAATTTTAGGTCTGGTTTGGTCTCCGGTGATTTAGTTAGTTTAATTGAACCATCTAAATCACCGATAACAATCTAACCCTCGTGACTTCCCCACCGTAACCCTTGCGATTAGCCTTTGCTGCCGTTGCCGCTGGTGTATATTGTCGCTGCCGCTCGTTGCTCCAGCTCCCGCTACCGCTTTTGCTCCTCGCCGCGCGCTTCCGCTCCCGCTGGTAAGCTCGCAGCTCGCTCCAGCCATTGCCGTTGCTGCCGCCACCGGCCCAACTGCCGCTACCTATCGCCTCGCCGCTCATCGGCGTCCATCACAGCAGCTCGATCTTCCTTCTCAATCATAGCTTGGACAGTTTCCTTCTGCTTCGACACTCGACAATATACTTTTAAGTGTTAACAGTATATTGTTAACAGTATATTAACAGTATACTAATAACAAAAAAATTTTATTTATTAAATTAATAATATATTATTTTGATTTTAATATTCTTAATTTTTATTTATTTGAAATTATTGTTAGGTTTTAGGATAAATGGCAAGTGTTCAGAGCAACTCAATTGATTCTATGATGACATCAAAAAAGGATCCTACATGGAAGTATAATTATTTGAAGGATCCGAAAGATCCTAATGCAGGGACCTATATGTTCTGCGACAAGACTACTGAAGGTGGTATTTTTCGTACAAAACAACATCTAGTAGAAAATTTCAAGAATTCAACAGCTTGCAAAAAGTGTCCACCTGAGGTTAAAGAAGAGTTGCTGAGTTATATAAATAAAAAGAAGATACAAAAAAATGAATCTTACAGGAATTTACTAGAAGATGATGTTGAACATGTCAGGGACAAAGAAGAAGATTATTCTATGAGTATTAACCCAAGTGAAAAAAAAATATATATGAAAAAAAGAAAAGAAGTTATGAGTACTAAGAAGGCTAAAAAGGACCGATGGATCTCATATATATTTCAAGGATCACGTATAACAAGGGCAAGCGGAGGCTCAAAATTTAGATAAACAAATATAAGTGATGCTTGTGATAAAGAAATAAGAGGAAGAATAATTCAGCACATTGCTCGCTTCTTCTATCAGGCTGGTCTTTCTCTTAGTACTATTCATTTAGACAGTTTTAAGGAAATGATTGAAGCTATTGGAAGATATGGTGCGAGATTAAAACCTCCAAGTTATTATGAGATACGAGTTTCATTATTGCAAAAAGAGTTGAATTATACAAATGACTTACTAAAGGGTCATAAAGAATCATGGGCAACACATAATTGCTCTATTATGTCAGATGCTTGGACTGATAGGAGACGCATGAGTATAATTAATTTTATGGTTAATTATTCATTAGGGACTATGTTTATGAAGTCAATAGATGCTTCATCTTTTGTAAAATCTAGAGATAAGATATATGATTTACTTGACAAGTTTATAAAAGAAATTAGAGAACAAAATGTCATTCAAGTCTTAACCGACAATGGAAGCAACTATGTATTAGCTGGTAATATTCATCTTTTGAATTTTTTTAAATTTTTAATTATTTTATCTTCAATTAAATGTATTAAACTCATAAGTCTTATTATTTTTGTTATCCTTTATCTCAGGTAAATTACTTGAAACAAAAAGGCAACACTTATATTGGACTCCAAGTGTGGCATGTTGTATTGATTTAATGTTGGAAGATATTGGAAAGATCCCAAACATTAAGAAAACTTTAGAAAGGGTAATTTTTATTGTTGGGTTTTTTTATAATCATATTGAGGCTTTGAATATGATGAGAGAATTCATAGGCAACAAAGAATTAGTGAGATATAGTGTCACCCGATTTGCTACTTCATTCTTGATATTACAGAGTGTGCATCGTCAAAAACATAATCTGAGAAACATGTTTACTTCTGAGAAATGGGTGACAAGCAAATGGGCAAAAGAAATAAAAGGCAAGAGGACTACTGATATCATCTTAATGTCATCCTTTTGGAATCATGTGGTTTATATATTAAAGGTAATGGGCCCTCTTGTTCGAGTCCTTCGATTGGTGGATAATGAAAATAAGCCTGCAATGGGATATATGTATGAGGCTATGGATAGAACAAAGGAGATGATTAAAAGGTCTTTTAATGAAAATAAAGAAAAATATGAGAAAATTTTTACAATCATTGACGAAAGATGGAATTGTCAACTTCATCGCCCCTTACATGCAGTAGGATATTATTTGAACCCTGAATTCTTTTATACGATTAAATCTATTAGGTTTGATGTAGAAGTTTTGGATGAGTTATATCAGTGCGTTACAAGATTAGTTCAAAGCCTTGAGGTGCAAGATAAGATTATTCATGAATTATCTCTGTATTAAAATGCCGAAGGTCTTTTTGGAATTCCAATAGCAGTTCGATCTAGGACAACATCTCCAGGTATTAATAATTTGAGATAATTAATTTCATCGATAGTATGTTATTAAGTTATTGCTAATAATAATATAAATTTTGCAGCTGAATAGTGGAGTCTATTTGGAAATTCTATCCCGAACTTATAGCAATTTGCTATCAAAGTACTTAGTTTGACATGTAGTGCTTCGGGTTGTGAGCGAAACTGGAGTGTCTTTGAACATCTAAGAATCAATAAATATTTTTATTTCAATTAATTTATTTATCTAGATATATATATTAATATATTTTTAAATTATATGACATGATAGATTCACTCAAAGAGAAGGAACCGGTTGGAACATCAGCGATTACATGATCTTGTTTACATAAAGTATAATCAAGCTTTGAAGGCTCATCATAATTTACGAATTACAATTGATCCAATCTTATTACAAGATATTGATGATTTAAATGAGTGGTTGGTGGGAGAAATGAGTGTCAACTTGTAAGATGCCGAAGACGAGCGTGTATTTGAAGATGATAGATTGACATGGGGAGATGTGGCAAGAGCTTTAGGTGCTGGAAAATTACAAACATATACAAGACATATGACAAAGAGAAAAAAGAATGCAAAAGCATCAAGCTCGGCTCCTGCTATTGTTGAAGACATTGAGAATGAAACATATTTTTATGAAAAGGAAGGACAAGATGAAGAGGATTAATTCAATGAAGATAATTTATATGAAAATGATGATAATATTGATTATGATGAATGACTTTGATGTAAAATTTTATTATTTTGGTTTTTGGGACTTTTTAGTAATGTGACATTGTGAGTTTGTACCTTAGATTTTCTTTATTTAATAGTATATTTTTATTTAAATAATTATATTTTTTAATTATATTTATATATTTTTATATTTTAGCGCCTCACTTCGCTCGAGCTACTGCCTCGGCGAGCGCCTAGCTACTCGGGTGGGTCGAGTATTGGGAAGGAGAAAAGAGAGTTTAGCTTAAGTTGGAGTTCGAGAGAGAGAGGAAGGAAAGCCTTTAGATTCTTATATTGGTAAATATAAATTGCATTTTGTTATGCAGCATGTTTTCTAAACTCTAAAGTACCCGTGACATTTAGATTCTTGTATGTGATGCAGTGCTTCTCAATGAAGTGGTGACATGCTATGCTTTAATAGTGTTGGCAGACAGCCTTTACTATACAAAATTCAAGCTCTATTGCAAGGTGAACACATACCTGCTCATCCTTCTTTAATTCTTGATGCATAAAGCATGCGTGTAGAAGATTCAGGTATCTATAAACAGAAGATATGGGGTTTTACTTGCCTAATTGATTCAAAAGAATTTGCTGTAACCTGAGGTTACTAATACATGTAGTTATTCATACTTGTTAAGTGCTGAATCAGCATCACTGATAGACAATAATTTACCAAAAATTTAAAAAGAAGAAAGAAGCGAAATGAGGCTGATACAGAAATTGCAGGTACAGCTCTTCAAACAACCTCAAAAGGGTAAAATGAGACGAAACAAAGAAAAATATAAAAAAGCCTAAACTTCTTGTTCTCCTTTACATCTTTAGTTCGGCTAATTTGCTTTCATTTGATACTGCTTTGTACACTTCTGATAATGAGCTGAATTATAGCTTCTTGCTTGTCTTTTGTGAACCTACGCAACAAGCTATGTTCGGTTTATTCTCCTTTACTATAAAAGCATTTTGATATTCTCATTAATATGTTTCAATTTCCCAAGTTTCAAATTGCCTTTTGCAGTAAATATAAATTCAACTAGCTATTATAAATTTTTATGATAAGCAGCTTAAGTGATAATATTCATTATCTTGTTGTCATTGCCATGACATCACTGATGGCTGCTCCCCCAGATTGATCAACCAGTAATACTGATTGCTATTTTTGCCCATTTGTTGACCTCAGCCAGCTTTTGATAGTCGCAACTGCTATGCTGATGAACACTATCTTCTAACTCTATTGAGTGTAAGTACATAGATCATTTTTGCATTTTGGCTTTCTCAAGTAATAGCTTATCTGGGAATTTAATAGTATCACTAACCAGACAGGACATTTCTACATCCTGCAGATGGTGGATCCTACTGGAATTGCCAATTGGTCCGTGACGCATGTTGATTGGTCTGAAGAAAAGTGGCATCCAAAAGCATATCGAGCACAAGATATCACTTTTGAGCTCCTGAAGAACATTACGGTAAGCATTCTCTCTTTCAAAAATTCATATTTTAAAATATCCAGATGCCTCTGAATTCTTATTGGCTGATATGGGTTTTGTTGATAGTCTATTGTTGAGAATTACCATGTCACCAATGATGAAAATGTAAATCTTTTAGAACTTGTGTTCATATATGCTGATTCTTTCCTTGTTCTGGTTCAGCTATTCCTGATTTGCTTTCTTTATAGTTGTCACAATCACCGAAAGCACATCAGATTAGGCAAAAGTAACTTAAACCTTTGCAAGTTGACCACCAAGTTTTATAGTTTTTCTTTTCCTCTGAGTTACTTCATTGTATTCATGCGCTTAGGTTGAATGAAGCATATAATAGGAAATTCTTGCATTTTGTCATAGATAGTGATAAGTGGTAGGACTTTGCAAGAAAATTCTTGTTCTACATGGCTATATCAACCAAAACCTTTAAGACACTATGTAATCATACAGAGTAGCACGATACATGCATGAGGCACAGAATAAATATGGAGGGATTGATGATCGACTATCTGAGCCTTCAGAGAAGCAAATAAAAAAAATATGAGGATGGATAAAATATAATTATTTGATTACAAGCTGGTATGACTTGTAAGAAAATAATGTCATATGTCGAAAGAAGTAAAATATTTTCTCAGCATGTTCACTAGTTGGAGGATTGATCTCCGAAGCACCAAAAGCATCTATTTTCATTTTTGTTAAGATGGTATCATTTGGTCCTTTAATATCTCTTACCCATTATGCAAATTCTACATACTAAAAGGTTAAGTCATGCTTAGAAATAATAACAACAATGGGTTACAAATCGTGACAAGCACATATACTACGTCGGAATATCGAATAATTGTTGAAAGTGATCGACCATGCAGTGTTCCGAATACTATTACTGTTGAAACTATCAAATAATTGTTTAACGCCATCGACTGTAACAATCTGGTTAGTTCATGCCAAATCATAGCTAATACTATAAGAATTTCATTTTCTTTCCATGTTTGACTTGTGTTTATCGTCACAAAATCTTTGCTGCTAACTGTTTTCAGCTAACAATTATACAACACAATCTGGAAGAGAAACCAATCACTCAAACTTGAGCACACACAAATCTGCTATTTAACTGTCCTCCCATTGTTTTATAATCAAAGACCAACCTCAGCAATAGTATTGGGTTCTTTTTGTTTATATCAATCATGTATTTATTTATTTATTTTGCAGAAAGTGGTAACTGTGAAACCTTGTCTGTGGAATGGAATGAAGAGACCTTGCTACTTGTTTGCCAGGAAATTTTATCCTGAAGCTCTTGACAACCTGATGCAGTTATTCTCCAATTACACCCTCATATGATACACATCAGCATGAACACCATTGTTTGGTCTGGTTGTGCCTCCTGACATCGCATTGTTGACTCATTTGCTCCATTGAATCCCTGCCAATTCTTGAATTCAAGCCACCTCATTTTGACACCAATCCCCACCCATGTAGCAGCAGAAGATTGTTGGAGGCAATTGGGATGACTTGGATCTGTGTCTCTGAGTAGGGATGAGGTAGATACTACTTTATTTGGTGGTGCACTCCACCCTGTACTGGTCTTCTCTCTGTTTTGTGTTTTGCTGGTTATTTGATCTCTTGAGCAGCAGATTTTGTTAGTGCTCAATTCTTTTGTAGAGAGAGAGATTATGTAATCAAATCAAATATTTGATTTTAGAATTAAATATTATTTTTTATATGTTAGTATAAATTAGTAACAGATAATCCTATTTCCCTATTTGTTATTACGAATTAAGAAATGCTTATTAAGTATTCCAAATAAGATGAGATTATATTTGTCAGTATATTAAATAAAAATAATTTATATTAAATAAATATCAAAATTAAAAAAAAATTTCTTTAATGGAAGTTCACATCCTTCTATTTAAGGGGAGGGATTTCTCTCCTTCGTTCCTCGCTGAGTAGAACTCAACAGCGGGAGGAACGATGAATTTCATCCTGCTAAAAAGAGGTAAGTTCTTCCTATTTTTCTTGAAATTAAAAGTTTTTGTTTAGATTTCATGTTGAATTTTTTTAATTGATATTAGGTTGAATTAAAATACTTTACCCTCTAAAACCCTTTAAAAATTTTATTTTTAAACATTCTGAAATTTGTATATGTTTTATGATATCGAAATTTTTTTAAGAATATTATTTCATTTTATTGTAATTAACTTCGAATGTTATTCAGATTTAAATATAATATGAGTAGTTCAAAAAAAAAAGAAATTCTTAATCCTTTAGATGTTAAAATTTTTATTAGAATATGTTATTTAAAATTTTTATCCTTTTGAGATTTAAAATGTTATTATTTGATCATGTTGAAATTATTCATATGATTTCTAGTTATTATTGAATTAAAAATATTATTTTCTAAGTTTATCTTATCATTTATTTAATCTGTTGTTATATTTTGATGTATTATTATCAGTAGTGAATATATGTTGTTGTAATTCGAAATTATGAAATTGGATAGGATTGTGTTAAAATAGCCTATAGGCTGGGCCCCACCCATGGGTTAGGCCATAGCCCATAGGTTAACCCAGCCTAGCCCAATGTGGACAGTCATGGACCAAGGTTGATCCAACCTAGTGTGATGCATGTACAGTTATGTACAGTGCACATGATCGATATTTGGGTCGGCTCAACCTAGTCCAATATTATGTAATTATTGGATTTGAGCCTAAATATTGATTGAACTAAACCAGACTTGATTAGTCTATATCAATTCAGGATGGTTCCGAATTGATTTCACTTTTCAAGTCAGTTTAACCTAAATTGAACCTAATCTAGTCCAAATTATACTAGTCTAGGATGGTTCCAGATCAGTTAAATGAGGATTAGAGATCGGTCCAATTAGGTTCTAGTGAATCGAGTTTGATTAGACCGATTTAACTAGGGTTCAAGTCAATTGAGGGCTATTTGGTATTATTGATATTGATATTATTGAAAAGAGATGTTTTGAATCTGTTGTTTCATCCCGAATAGACATGATTAGTATGAGATTATATTTCCCTGCCAAGAGTAGGAAGGGCGATTCCCTTCAGGGATTAGCGTGTCATCAGACGTGATGGCTGGACGGTTCCTCCATCCGCTGTTGGGAGGAACGTGTCCCCACTGTGGCGGGTGAGGGACGCCACCTCATCTGCTGTTAGGAGTGTGATATGAGTTTGTCTCCATTTGTTGGGAGAACAAAAACTCATCCCGTAGGATAAAGCCTCTCCATCCGCTGTTGGGAGAGTGCTCCTTCGAGTATTTGATATACGCCAATAGGATGATAGATTTTTGATTATGCATTTATTTTGAGTTGACTTTTGGGGTTCCTACTCAGCATTGCTGAATTTTCTTTATTTTTGATTTTCAGAGTAGCCTTCCACTAGCATTGAATCAGATTCCAATGGAGAGCGGACCTTCCTCTACCACTAAGTAGAGCCACTTGAATGATTCTCCGAATTAACATCACTATGTTTACTTTTTACTCATGATTTGATGAAATAAATAGATTGTAATAAATGTTTATGATGATGAATAAAGTGACGTTTAATTATTTGGCTCTGTATGTGTGGAAAGATATAATCTTGGAAAAAAAATCCAGGATATGACATCTTTTTATGGTATTAGAGCATGGTCTAGGGCTTGTAGGTATTCAAGTCTCTTAATTGATTTTGACCAATGATTATCTTGACCGATTATAGGAGTAGTGGAGCCAATTCAAGAAAATAGTGACTCTATCACCCGTGGCGCTCGTGTTCGTAATGCTATTGGCCTTCACCCTCGAAGGGGTGTTCGAGCAAACAATAACTTGGACGTTCTACGCACCACGGAGCAAACTTAATCCTCATATACACCTGTCACTAATTATATGCCAGCTTCCCCGACACCACAAAATATACCTCATGTGCTAGTACCTATCAATGCTCCAGATGATGTACGCGGAGTCTAATGCTATTAGAGGATACTTTGAGTGATAGGAGGAGCATGATAGAGCTCCACGGGGTGGAAGTAATACAATAGATCACTTTAAAAGATTGGGACCACCTATTTTTGAGGGCAAACCAGATCCAATCCTTGCTAAACATTGGATTCGTCAAGTGGGGAAGACATTCGAAGCTATCGAATGTCGGAAAAATCAGAAGGTACCTTTTGCTTTTTTCATTTTGGAAGGGAAGGCAGACACTTGGTGGACCTCAAAAAGGAGGATGTTAGAGGCTAGAGGCGATGTGGTGACTTGGGAACAGTTTAAGGATGCATTTTATGAGCAATTCTTTCCCGATTCAGTTCACTTTGAGATGCAACAAGAATTCTTTACCATCCACCAGGGAAGTAGAATAGTAATGGAATATGATCATTATTTCACTGAACTAGTTTAGTTTTCTCCATATATTGCCTTTAATGAAAATCAAAGAACTCCTCATTTTGAGAGAGGACTTCGATCATCAATTAAAAAGTTTATTGCAGTATTGATTTTACCAACCTATGCTGAAGTGTTAAATCGAGCTCTAGTGGTGGAGAAATTGGATAATGAACTACAACAAGCAAAGGATCGAAAGCGACCTTTTAATGCTGCACCATCTGCGTATGGGGGATCTCATTCTAGACCTTCAAAGAAAGGTAAGGGCAAACAGCTTGGGCATCAACAGGCAGGAGCTCCTAGTAATCAAGTCATTATAAGATGCTACTTTTGTGGAAAGACAGACCATGTTTCCATCTCATGCCCCACGGGACAGCGTGTATACTTTTATTGTTAACAACCGGGACACATGTCGAAGGATTACCCTCGAAAGCAACAACGCCGAGCTCCACCATAAACAGTTGGGCAATAATAACTAAGACATAGAGAGGGAGGTCAGGCGAGGGCCTATGTATTGACCCATCAAGATGTTGAAGCATCAGGATCTATTATTAAATGTATCATCATACTTTGTGGTAGACCTGCATCTGTGTTTATCAATTCAGGTTCTACGCATTCTTTTATATTATCATATTTTGCTAGGAAACTACATAAGAATCCTGAAACAATGCATAATATGTTAATAGTAGCAACACTAGTTGGAAACTCCTTGATAGCTGATCAGATATATAGAAATTATATTATTACTATTGAAAGTCACGATTTGCTAGTAGATCTTATTCTACTAGAATTTCAAGATTTCGATGCTATCTTGGTATGGATCGCTTTGACATACCATGCAAGTGTCGATTATTTTCAGAAGACTGTTACTTTCTCACCTCTAGATCAGCCATCTTTCAAGTTCTTTGAGATTCAGGAAAAGCTCCCTCCTATCATATCAGCCTTGAGTGCTACCCAACTATTATTGAAGGGATGTTAGGAGTACATGGCCTTCATTTCTGGAGAAGAATCTAAGAAGCCAGTATTAGAGGACATCCCCATTATACAGGATTTTTCAGATGTTTTTCCTGACGATCTACCTGCACTGCCACCAAATAGGCAGATTGAATTTACAATTGATCTTCTACCTGGCACCGCACATATTTCTAAGTCCCCATATAGAATGGCACCAATTGAGTTGGAGGAGTTAAAGAAACAAATCTAGGATCTTTTAGATAAGGATTTTATTCGACCTCGTGTATCACCTTGGGGTGCCCCTGTCCTATTTGTGAAGAAGAAAGATGAATCCATACGGCTATGTATTGATTATAGGTAACTCAATCAAGTGACCATAAAGAATAAATATCCCCTTCCTCGAATTAATGACCTATTTGATCAACTTCAAGGCACTCAAGTATATTCAAAAATTGATTTGAGATCTGGGAATCATCAACTGAAGATAAGAGAAGGAGACATACAAAAAATAACTTTCAGAATAAGATACGGTCATTATGAACTCTTAGTAATGTCCTTCGGACTCATAAATGCATCGGCTGCCTTCATGGATCTCATGAATAGGGTGTTCCACCCTTATCTTGATAAATTTATAATTGTATTCATTGATGATATCTTGATCTATTCCAAAAGTAGGGTAGAACATGAATACCATCTTAAGACAGTTCTGGAAATCCTAAGACAAGAGAAAGTATATGCCAAATTAAGCAAGTATAATTTCTAGCTCAATGAAATTATGTTTCTCGGCCATATAATTTCGAGTGCTGGTATATCTATTGACCCTCACAAGATTGAAGCTGTGACAAAATGGAAGCAGCCTTCTAATGTTTCAAAAATTAGAAGTTTCTTGGGTTTAGCTAGATACTATAGAAGATTCGTAGAAGGTTTCTCAAAAATAGCAGTACTTTTGACCAAGTTGACACAAAAGAATATAAAATTCATATGGGATGACAAATGTCAACGAAGTTTTCAAGAATTGAAGAAAAGATTAACCAGTGCTCCTATCTTAGTGATTCCTTCAGGGGGAGAAGGTTTTGTAGTATATAGTGATGCCTTACTACAAGGACTTGGTTGTATTCTAATGCAAAATGAGAGGGTAGTTGCTTATACGTCTAGACAATTGAAACATCATGAGAAAAACTATCCTACTCATGATTTAGAGCTAACAGCTATCATTTTTGCATTAAAAATTTGGAGGCACTATCTCTATGGATAAATTTTTGAAATCTTCACATATCATAAGAGTCTCAAGTATATTTTCACATAGAAAGATTTAAATATGAGACAAAGAAGATGGTTAGACTTTTTAAAGGATTATGATTTTAATATCAACTATCATCCTGGGAAGGCTAATGTAGTTGCTGATGCCTTAAGCAAAAATACTTCTAGTCTTGTAGCCTATATGAATATTCAAAGGAATTCTATGATGACAGAATTAGTAGACTTAAAACTGACTTTTATCGGAGACAAATAAAGGTTTTCTTGCATGTCTGATAGCACAATCATATTTAATACAATGATTAAAGAAGGTCAGAAGGAAGATCCATATCTCCAAATGATAGTTAAGGAAATAGTTCAAGGAGCTAGACTCGAATTCCTCCAAATCGAAGATGGTTCTATTATATTCCACAATCGTTTGTGTGTTCCTGAAAGTCATCTAGTAAATATGCAATTATTGGAGGAGGCACACAGATCAAAATTTAATATCCATCCCAGAACCACCAAGATGTACCGGAATTTATGCCAAAACTACTGGTGGCATGGTATGAAGAGAGATATAGCAGAGTTTGTTTCTAAATATCTTATATATTAACAGGTGAAGGTAGAATATCGAGTACCTATGAAAAATTGCAAAGGATTTCAATTCTTGAATGGAAGTGGGAGCAAGTCACTATGGATTTCGTAACAGGATTACCTAAGATTGCGAAAGGATATGATGGAATTTGGGTAGTAGTAGATAGACTTACTAAATTTGCTCACTTCCTCCCTGTTAACAAGAAATATTCATTGGATAAATTAGCATATTTATATATTAAAGAGATTATTCGATATCATGGGGTGCCAATTAGTATTATCTCAGATAGAGATTCAAGGTTCACCTCTAAGTTTTGGGGAAGTCTATAAAAATCTTTGGGTACACAGTTAAAGTTTAGTACAGTATTTCACCCCCAAACTGATGGCCAATCTGAAAGGACAATACAAACTCTTGAAGACCTCTTAAGAGCATGTACTTTAGACTTTGGTGGAAGTTGGGATATGCACTTACACCTAATTGAGTTTTCTTACAATAATAGTTATTACTCTAGTATACAAATGGCCCCGTTTGAAGCTCTTTATGGGAGAAAGTGCAGATCACTTGTATATTAGGATGAGGTGGGAGAACAAAAACTTTTGGGACCTCAATTGATTCAAAAAGATGCTGATAATATTCGAATTATACGTCAAGATTATTAACAGCTCAAAGTCGCCTGAAAAGTTATGCAGATCGAAGACGAAGAGATCTAGAGTTTAAAGTTGATAAACACGTCTTCTTAAAAGTGTCGCCAACTAAGGGAGTTATGAGGTTTGGTCAAAAGGGGAAGTTAGCCCTTAAATTTATAGGCCCATTTGAGGTCTTACAAAAGGTCGGGCCTATGACGTACAAATTGGCATTGCCCCCGGTTTTGACTAGCATCCATGATGTATTCCACGTGTCTATGCTTCGAAGATATATGAGGGATCCATCATATGTCATATCTTACCAACCTCTATAATTGAGAAATGATGCCACTTTTGCAGAACAACCAATCCAGATCTTGGAAAGGAAAGAATATGTTCTAAGAAATAAAGTTATACCTTTGGTAAAGATTTATTGGCAACACCATTCAGACCAAGAGGCAATATGGGAAAGAAAAGAAGATATGCGAGAGCAGTATCCTCATCTATTCTCTTGAGGTAAGTAAAATTTGGGGATCATTTCTTATAGGTGGGGAGAAATGTAATCAAATCAATATTTGATTTAAGAATTAAATATTATTTCCTTACATGCTAGTATAAATTAGGAAAAGATAATCCTATTTCCTTATTTGCTATTACGAATTAAGAAATGCTTATTAAGCATTCTAAATAAGATAAGATCATATTTATCAATATATTAATAAAAATAATTTATATTAAATAAATATAAAAAATTAGAAAATTTTTCTTTAATGGAGGTTCACCTCCTCCTATTTAAGGGGAGGGATTTCTCTCCTTCGTTCCTCGTCGAGCAAAACTCAACAACGGGAGGAACGAAGAGTTTCATCTTGCTAAAAAGAGGTAGGTTCTTCCTACTTTTCTTGAAATTAAAAGTTTTTGTTTAGATTCCACGTTGAAATTTTTTGATCGATATTAGTTTGAATTAAAATACTTTACCCTCTTATACCCTTTAAAAATTTTTATTATTAAATATTTTAAAATTTGTATATGTTTTATGATATCAGAATTTTTTTAAGAATGTTATTTCATTTTATTGTAGTTACCTTCTAATCTTATTCAGATTTAAATATAATATAAGTAGTTAAAAAAATTCTTAATCCTTTAGATGTTAAAATTTTTATTAGAATATATTATTTAAAATTTTTATCCTTTTGAGATTTAAAATGTTATTATTTGATCATGTTGAAATTATTCATATGATTTCTAGTTATTATTGAATTAAAAATATTATTTCCTCATGTTGAAGCTTATCTTATCATTTATTTAATCTATTGTTATATTTTGATGTATTATTATCAGTAGTAAATATATGTTGTTGTAATTCGAAATTATGAAATTGGATAGGATTGAGTTAAAACAGCCTAGCCCCACCCATGGGTCGGGCCCTAGCTCACAGGTTAACCTAGCCCAGCCCAATGTGGGCAGTCATGGGCCAAGGTTGGTCCAATCTAGTGCGATGCATGTATAGTCATGTACAGTGCACATGACCGATATTTGGGTTGTTGGGAAATCCACAAGGTGGAGTGACATTACATACGCAGCGGAAGAATAGAAAACAAAACCCCAGATTTTCTGTGGAAAGTTTCCGTCATTGTGCGAAGATCGGTGCGTCAAAATAAATCCACGAAAACTGCATGTGTTAAAGAAAATACCTAGGGAGATCGTATATCCCTGAACTCCTACAGATCTGTGGGAGAGGATGAAGGAGGTCAAGCGTCCTCCTCTCTAGCAGTATCCACACAGCAGGGATTGCGACGATGTACCTCTCTCTCTGAGGAGAGGAGAACAAGAGGTGGCTACCAAAAACCCTCAACCTATAGAGCTTTAGTTCCCTCCTATTTATAGAGGCCCCTTTAAAACCCTAATAGATCTTTTTGCCCTATTGGGTATTGGATCTTCATCTAATCACCCAAGCCTCTTGGATTAGTGGGTTTCTACCCAATAATCTCTCATTAGCAATTATTGGATCTCATCTCAGGATCCAATAATTCAGGGGCTTAATGGATATCCATAAGATAGGGGTTCAAAGAGATATCTCATATCCGAACCTCTACTCGTCGCAATACCTACCATATGTGTGTGACCCTCTAGGCCCAATATCGAGTGGCCGTGAGTCATACTTGTCGAACTCCTTCGACTTAGTGAATTATTATCTCTATAATAATTCTCCCAACTCATCGATCATGCGACGTGCACAGGCCACTACGTCGCGGCCCCGCATAATACTGAGGGAATCAATTCTTTGGACCTATCTGTCCTCAGTTATCATGTATTTATAATCTTTCATTCATCTAATATCTCAAAGACCCTATACCGGGCATGGTGCTGTCAGGCCCATATGGTTTCTCCTTGAGTCTTGCTCTTGTCGGATTCTCCCGGAGAACTCTCTCTCTCTCTCTCAATCCGAATAACCTTGGCCAAGGATTTGTTCGAGCAAGAACACATGAGATATTCCTCTCATGATACCGAGAGCGGATGATCCTCTATTGACACTCAATAGTCCTCGTAAGGTTAGCTACCACTCCCAATGACCGGTTGTACTAGATATAGAACTTTCCAAACCTATAAGTCCGGTATCAAAGAGTGGAGTACTTATACAGGACATCCTTGGTGTCTCAAGTCTAAGGACTAGATACACTCTTTGGGACTACTGGAATCATTTGCGACGTGAGGTATCAATAACCATCCAGCATTCCATAGGCGGATCAATCAGTGAACTCATTCTCCAATGAGCACCTGCACTGTACCCTTAGTGTTCCTACACGAATAGCTATGAGACCAACTACCTCCATTATATGAACGGGTATACAGCACGCCAGTCTATCCGGTTATCTCGATGTCCTTCTCAAGTAACTTATGACCAGGATAATTTAGGGTCTGTGTTTAAAGGTGAATCGATCTCATTATCGTAATCTCATCACGATCCAATTCACATCGCACAGATCCAAGGACATCACAATATACATCTAGATAATGTGAGATAATGCCAATAATCATAAGTAAAGAAATTGACACAGCGTGTTACAGGTGCAATCACTCATGTGATTGGCTTGTAGGACACATATAACTAGCAATCTCCCACTTGACCTAAAGCCAATCACCAATATGTCTGATCCCTATCAGACCTTTGTGACGCTCAAAAATAATCTGAGTCAGTGGCTTTGTCAATGGATCTGCAATGTTATCTTCGGATGGAACTCTTTCCATTACTATATCTTTTTGGGCCACGATCTCTCTAATAAGTTGGAACCTCCTCAGAAAACTTCTGATGAGACTCGGGTTCCCTTATTTGAGTAATCATCCCATATTTGTTGCAATTTAAGGGAATCATATCCTCGCTACTCGACATGACTCTAGGTCTGTGATGAACTTCTTCATCCAAACTCCCTCCTTTGCTGCCTCTACCATAGCAATGTATTCCACCTCTGTGGTCGAGTCAGCAGTAGTGTCTTGCTTGGAACTCTTCCAGCATACTGCTCCTCCATTCAGGGTAAACACATACCCTGAATTAGACTTGCTATCATCGATATCGGACTGGAAGCTCGAGTCCGTGTAGCCCTCAACCTTGAGGCTACTACCTCCATATACCAGTAAAAGATCCTTAGTCCTTCTCAAGTACTTAAGGATACATTTTACTGCTTTTTAGTGCTCCAAGCCTGGATCTGCCTGATATCTGCTCGTGACACTCAGAGCATGTGCTATATCAAGCCTGGTACATAGCATAGCATACATGATAGATCCTATCGCTGATGCATATGACATCATGTCCATGTGTGCCCTTTCTTTAGGAGTCTTTGGGGATATACTCCTAGAAAATGATATTCCATGTCTCATTGATATGAGACATCTCTTGGAATTTTTCATGCTAAACCTTTTGACAATGGTGTCTATGTACTTGGACTGGGACAAGCCAAGCATCTTCTTGGATCTATCTCTATAGATCTGTATCCCCAATATGCAGGATGCTTCCCCTAAGTCCTTCATGGAGAAGTGCCTAGATAATCAAGTCTTTACTATGGAGAGCATTCCTACATCATTCCTAATTATCAGGATGTCATCCATATATAATACCAAAAAGGTGATAGTGCTCCCACTTAATTTCCTGTACACACAAGGTTCATCTTCGTTCTTAACGAAGTCATAAGATCTGATCGCCTCATCAAATCTTATGTTCCAACTTCGGGAAGCTTGCTTCAATTCATAAATGGACCTAGCAACTTGCACACCTTATCTGGGTTATCCTTGGATACGAATTCCTCAGGCTGTATCATATACACCTCCTCATCGAGGTTACCATTGAGGAATACGGTTTTGACGTCCATCTGCCAGATCTCATAATTATAGTATGCTGTAATAGCCAATAGAATTCAAATGGATTTTAGCATGGCTACAGGTGAGAAAGTGTTGTCATGGTCAATACCTTGGCTTTGACGATACCCCTTAGCCACTAGCCTTGCTTTATAGGTCTCTATCTTTCCATCTACTCCAATCTTCTTTTTGAAGATCCACTTACAGCCAATGGGTACAATACCCTCGGGTGCATCAATTAGGTTCCAAACTTTGTTGGAGTATATGGAATCCATTTCTGAATTCATGGCTTCTTACCATTTCCCGGAGTCTATGCTCATAATAGTCTCCTCGTAGGTTTGAGGATCAATATCCTTAACATCTTCTCTTCTGATATGTCCCACATATCTCTCAGGAGGATGGGATACTCTATCTGACCTATGTAAAGTTGGAACTTATGTGTTAGGTATCTGAACAGATTCTGGAATGGTGCTTGAGCTAGGTTCTCCAACCTTGCTCAACTCTATTATGCTCCCACTGTCTCCACCAAGAATGTGGTCCTTCTCAAGGAACAGTGCTCTCTTAGCTACAAAGACCTTTCGGTCCTCATGGTGATAGAAATAATACTTATAAGTTTCCTTGGGGTATCCTATGAACTTGCACCGTTCCGTCCTAGATTCCAACTTGTCAAGGTTGTGTCTCTTAACGTGGGCAGAGTAGCCCCAAATCTTAACAATCTTAAGATTGAGCTTCTTCCCATTCCATATCTCATATAGAGTAGATATCACTGACCTTATTGGAATTCTGTTCAGAAGGTAAGCTGCGATTTCTAGGGCATATCCCCAGAATGAGATGGGTAGTTCAACGAAACACATCATGGAACGCACCATGTCTAACAGTATGCGATTCCTCCTTTCTTATACACCATTAAGCTGTGGTGTATAAGGAGGTGTCTATTGGGATAAAATCTCATAGTCTTTAAGGAACTGGGTGAACTCTGTACTCAAGTACTCACCTCCTCGATCTGATCGAAGGGTTTTAATACTCTTTCCTGTCTGGTTCTCGACTTCTCATTTCCTCTTAGACTCTCTTACACTCATGATATATGAAGCTGTATCTAGCATAAATAAACCACTATGCAATGTTCCTTTCATGATGATCTGATCATCTAATATTATTGAACAACCATTGTTCTCAAAAACTAATTTATATCCAATAACTGTCAAACATGAAATAGAAATAATATTTTTGATAATAGAAGGAACATAATAGCATGTATCTAATGCAATAATAGCTCCACCAGGCATATGTAAGATGACTTTGCCAACAGCCAATGCAGCAATCTTTACTCCATTGCCTATCTTAATGTCTATCTCACCTCTGTTCAATCTCCTAGGTCCTACCAGAACTTGCAACGAATTACAAATATGATAAGTACTCCCAGTATCTAATACCCATGTGTTATCATAAGATTCTGACAAATGGAGACTGATCATGAATGTACCTGAAGCTTCTTCAAGCTTCTGTTTCGCCCTTTCTACAAGGTACTCTTTGTAGTTCCTCTTTCAGTGCCCATCTTTGCTACAGTGGAAGCACTGGCCTTTGTTCTTTGTTGGGTCTTTCTTGACAACCTTTGCCTTACCCATTTTGCCCTTGCCCTTGCCCTTTTTAAGGGTCTTCTCAGTCTTCCTTTTCTTTTTGGTCTCACCAGTGTAGAGAATCAGCTTCTCTTTCTTGAAGGTGCTCTCTGCTTCTCTCAACATATTGAGGAGCTCTGGGACGGTCACCTTAAGTTTGTTCATATTAAAATTCATTATGAACTAAGAAAACGAATCTGGTAGGGACTGAAGTACAAGATCCACACACAAGTTATCCTCTAGGACCATTCCTAGACTTGTGAATTTTTCGATCCACTCAATAATCTTAAGGATATGGTTCTGAACTGGTATCCCCTCAGTCATCCTAGTACCGAAAAAATTCTTTGATATCTCATATCGCTGAGTTCTTCCCTGTTCCTCAAATAGTTTGCGGAGATGTAGGAGTATGGAATTAGCATCCATATTTTCATGTTGTCTTTATAACTCAGTAGTCATAGAGGCTAACATATAACACTGAGCAAGAGTGAAATCATCTAAGTACTTCACATAACGAGCGATCTCATCCACGCTTACCCCTTTGTCGGGCGTAGGGATCACTGTATCAAGGACATACGTGATTTTCTCCGCCATGAGAATGATTCTCAGATTGCGAAGCCAATCCGTATAATTTGGACCAGTGAGGCGGTTTGCATCAAGTATGTCACGTAAAAGATTTGAAAGCGACATTTTTCTAAAATAAAAGATGTAGCAGAAATAAATAACATACAGACTTTGCAGAAATTTAAACAATTAAGATAAGGACTTCTATCTTAATGTATTCCCACTAATTTTTTGTGAGACATACAACACCCTCCGGTATGTGAATCGGAGACCCCTGGCGGATCTCTAGTGGGGATCAGGATCCAATAGGCGTCTTAACGTAACCTCGAGGGACTCGACCAAACACATTAAGCCCATAAAGGTATGCAACTCTTGCCAATCACAACTCCTTGTGATTCCCATCCTGTTCGACCTCCGAACCACCATGGCCTCGAGAGACTCGACCAACCATAATGTTCGGTTAAGTCATTAACATCGTTACTAGATGAGTCTAATTAGGTGATGATATACTCTCGAGGGACTCGACCAAACATACCATGTCCTCAGGTCACCTCTGACGAGACGCGATATAGGTGAGTCTCGAGGGACTCGACCAACTCAACCTACACCGGGAATCGGCTCCTAGCTATAACGATGGAAGGCCATGTGGGTCAATCTAATTGCCTCACGTTTATTGACTTAATATTATTAATGGAGAGGACTTTTGATTTGGTCTCCTAACATAATGTCACACACATACGTATTTAATATATATATCTACATCGCATGCAAATATATATATACATATCTAGTATGTGCGTAACTAATCACATATCACTTGAGCAATCACACTAGATGATCATGGACCATATCCTAATGTGATCAGGCCTGAGCCAGTGGGCTCAATCACTCACATCAAGATCTATGTGTACTTCGGCGCATCTCTATGCCTTGTGATCGTCCATCTCGCTTCGTTGGATCTGTCGGCATCTCAACACATCTTTATGCGTCGGATCATCCGTCTCGACCTCGTGAGTCACACTACTGTTGTGCCTCCTCATGTAATTACAACATAATTACAAGCACGCAGGCCCGACAATAAACGAGAAAAATAGAGGCTTGCAGGCTCCAATAATAATAATCACATATTCATACATCACATCACAGGTCCATGATCATCTATCCACATCATACATCGCATGTATATATTATTTTATAGAACTATTAGATAAAAATAATAGTAAATTAAACTATTTAATTAACATATTTAATTTTCTGAAATCAGGGATATAAAGGGAATTTTTGAATGCCCAGGGGTATTTTAGTAATTCGGCCAAAGGGTATTTTGGTAATTCTATCAAAAGGGACAGAATTTGGAATTTCTGAAATTCCGAGGGGCAAAACCATCTTTTGCCCTAAAACCCACCTCGCGGCCGCCGCCACCCTACCCGCGGCTCCTTGCTTGCTTGAGGGAGGGGGTGACAGCAAGCCATGCTGTTCCCCAGAAGCGAGAGCCCGCCACCACCCAACCAAAGAATAGCGGCGTTGCAGGCAACACGGTCGCGGCAAAGCGGCGCAGCGCCCGTAGGCGCTGCCCCAGCCACGGGTGGGCATCGCGTGGGGCAACCCGCCGGTGCCCCAGCGGCATTGGCTCGCAAGCACGGGCGCCCAGGGCCGGCGCCTCTGCGGCTGGCGCTCATGGCGTGGCGCCAAAGCTGCCGGCGTGGCAACAAGGCTGCCCTGGTGTCGCTTCCCGGCGGCGCCTGTGGCGGTACTGCTGTCTGAGCATAAAGATCGCGCAACAACCTTGCGGTTCTTTGCACGAGCGGCAACAACGATTCTTTGCCCTTTTTTCGCTCTTCGCGCCAACGATTTTGGCGTCAAAAGCATATCTAAAACACAACACACGTAGTTTAAGATCCAATCTTCGCACGAACAACCTGGCTCTGATACCACTGTTGGGAAATCCACAAGGGGAGGGACATCACATGCGCAGCGGAAGAACAGAAAACAAAACCCCAGATTTCCCATAGAAAGTTTTCGTCGTCGTGTGAAGATCGGTGCATCAAACAAATTCACGAAAACTGCATGTGTTAAAGAAAATACTTAGGGAGATCGTATATCCCTGAATTTCTGCAGATCTGTGAGAGAGGATGAAGGAGGTCAAGCGTCCTCCTCTCTAATCTGTGATCCACACAACAGAGGATTGCGACGATGCACCTCTCTCTGCGGGAGAGGAGAACAAGAGGTGGCTACCAAAAACCCTCAGCCTATAGAGCTTTAGTTCCCTCCTATTTATAGAGGCCCCCTTAAAACCCTAATGGATCTTTTTGCCCTATTGAGTATTGGATCTTCATCCAATCACCCAAGCCTCTTGGATTAGTGGGTTTCTACCCAATAATCTCTTATTAGCAATTATTGGATCTCATCTTAGGATCCAATAATTCAGGGGCTTAATGGATATCCAATAAGATAGGGGTTCAAATGGATATCTCATATCCGAACCTCTACTCGTCGCAACACCTATCATATGTGTGTGACCCTCTAGGCCCAATATTGAAATGGGCCAGAGTCATACTTGTCAGAACTCCTTCTGACTTAGTGAATTATTATCTCTATAATAATTCACCCAACTCATCGATTGCGGACGTACCAGGCCACTACGTCGAGGCCCCCAAACGATAGAGGGGAATCCAATCCTTTGAACCTATCTGTCCTTAGTTATCATGTATCTATAATCATTCACCCATCTAATATCCCAAAGACCCTATACCGGGCATGGTGCTGTCAGGCCCATATGGTCTCTCCTCGAGTCTTGCTCTTGTCAGATTCTCCCGGAGAACTCTTTCTCTCTCAATCCGAATAACCTTGGCCAAGGATTTGTTTGAGCAAGAACACATGAGATATTCCTCATGATACCGAGAGCGGATGATCCTCTATTAACACTCAATAGCTCTCGTAAGGTTGGCTACCACTCCCAATGACCAGCTGTACTAGATATGGAACTTTCCAAACCTGTAAGTCCAGTATCAAAGAATGGAGTACTCATACAGGACATCCTTGGTGTCTCAAGTCTAAGAACCAAATACACTACTGGGACTACGGAATCACTGTCTGAAGTGAGGTATCAATAACCATCCAGCATTCTGTAGGTGGATCAATCAGTGAACTTATTCTCCAATGAGCACCTGTACTATACCCTTAGTGTCCCCATACGAGTATCTATGAGACTAGCTACCTCCATCATATGAATGGGTATACAGCACACCAGTCTATCCGGTTATTTCGATGTCCTTCTCAAGTAACCTATGACCAGGATAATTTAGGGTCTGTATTTAAAGGTGAATCGGTCTCATTATAGTAATCTCATCACGATCCAATTCCCATTGCACAGATCCAAGGACATCACAATATATATCTAGATAATGTGAGATAATGCCAATAATCATAAGCAAAGAGATTGACGCAGTATGTTACAGGTACAATCACTCATGTGATTAGCTTGTAGGGCACATATAACTAGCATGGGTCAGATCAACCTAGTCCAATATTATATAATTATTAGATTTGAGCCCAAATATTGATTGAACTAAATTAGACTTGATTAGTCTAGATCAATTCAGGATGGTTCCGAATTGATTTAACTTTTTAAGTCAGTTTAACCTAAATTAAACCTAATTTAGTTCAAATTATACTAGTCTAGGATGGTTCCAGACCAGTTAAATGAGGATTAGAGATCGGTCCAGTTAGGTTCTAGTGAATCGAGTTTGATTAGACCGATTTAACTAGGGTTCAAGTCAATTGAGGGCTATTTGGTATTATTGATATTGATATTATTGAAAAGAGATATTTTGAATGTGTTGTTTCATCCCGAATAGACATGATTAGTATGAGATTATATTTTCCTGCCAAGAGCAAGAAGGGCGATTCCCTTCGAGGATTAGCGTATCGTCAGACGTGACAGCTAGATGGTTCCTCCATTCGCAGTTGGGAGGAATGTGTCTCCATTGTGGCGGGTGAGGGACGCCACTCCATTCGCTGTTGGGAGTATGATATGAGTTTGTCTCCATCCGCTGTTGGGAGAACACAAACTCATCCCGTAGGATAAAGTCTCTCCATCCGCTGTTGGGAGAGTGCTCCTTCGGGTATTTGATATACGCCAATAGGATGATAGATTTTTGATTATGTATTTATTTTGAGTTGACTTTTGGGGTTCCTACTCAGCGTTGTTAAATTTTCTTTATTTTTGATTTTCAGAGTAGCCTTCCACTAGCTCTGAATCAGATTTCAGTGAAGAGCGGACCTTCCTCTATCGTTAGGTAGAGCAACTTGAATAATTTTCTGAATTAACATCACTATGATTACTTTTTACTCATGATTTGATGAAATAAATAAATTATAATAAATATTTATGATGATGAATAAAATGATGTTTAATTATTTGGCTCTATAAATGTGGAAAGATATAATCTTGGGAAAAAAAAATCAGACATATTATAAAACACTTTCTTTGTAGTCTTTATGGCAAATCTCTTATTGTTTTTTTTGAAAGAAAACTGAAGCACAAAAAAAAGTGAATAATTTGGTTAGCAGTTTCGTTAAAAATGTTATTAAAAAAACAAAAACAATAGAGAATAACATAAAATTCTGAACTTCTAAGATCTGATCCCAAACACACGTTATATGGTATATTGTCAACATTGTGAACAACAATTATTACCTAATGGATGTTAACATGTATAACATACACGAAATGTTATAATGTATAAATCAAATGTAATATTTTATATCATATTAAAATATGAAATAATTTCTAAATTATACTATAAAATGATAAAATAATGTTTCAAATAATAAAAATCTATTTATTGTGAGGAGGAAGAACAACTTCATGACCTGCTCACTCTTCTTGAACTTTTTCATAGGATAATCGATATCAAAATTAGTTTCTTGTGAGGTTTAGAGAGAGAGATTATCTTCATTTCTCCTGTTTTAAAAATTATATAAATATATATATATATATATATTATTGGTGAAAATTCTGAAAACATTTTATGCTAATTATTAAATGATTATGGAGAACAATTTTGCGTTGCTAAATACTGAAGACAGCATTTTATTGTATTTGTAATGATTAAACACACGGCAACCTTTTCTCTCTCCCGTACGCCTCTCAGCACGTGAATCGCACATGTTTCCGATCCGATTCACTAGAAGATCCGTTTCGAGTCGGTGTCACATCGCACATGCTTCGGATCCGCTTCACTTGAAGATCCGATTCCGGTTGAACTATACCGGGCCTATATATCTCGGTCTCCCCCCTCTTCCCACTCCCGCTCTCTCGCTCTCGCTCTCTCCTCTTCCTTCCTGCTTCGATCTCTCTCCCTCGCTCCGTGTTTGGCTTCGCCGTCCGCGGTCTTCCTGCTTCGATCTCTCTCCCTCGCTCCGTGTTTGGCTTCGCCGTCCGCGGTCAATCCTCCTCTTTGTCTATCTCTCTTCGGGCAAAGATGAAGCGGCCGGTGAAGTTCATCGCCGACCCTAGGGCACGGCGCACCGCGTTCAAGAAGAGGAGAGCCTGCTTCCTCAAGAAGGCGTACGAGTTCTCCACCCTCACCGCCACCGACGTCGCTGCCATCTCCTTCGCTCCACATGATGCGCCACCCGGCGCCGTCCCCGACCTCCTCACCTGGCCTCAGGACCGGAAAGAGGTGGTCCGCATTATCCGCCGCCTCCCTAAGTACGGCCACGGCGCCGCTCCCGGCATCAATAAAACGCCGAAGATCAAGCCCCCGGAGGAGGTTGCCGTCGACCAGGCGTGGGACGACGACGGGGCGCTTTGGACGATCGTGAGGTCCCTGCTGGAACCAGAGATCCTGGCCCTGAGAAACAGCGGAACTAAGTTACCGGAGGAACCGGAGTGCTCGAGCTCCCATCACATCCTAGGGCTTCAAGATCCTCCTCCTCCGGCGTTCGTCGACAATGCCTCCGATCCCACTGCCATGAGGATTCACGAGCTCCTGAGTATGCCCGATATCTTCCATGGGGACGATGAAGCCTCCTACGCTGAGTTGCTGCACCTGATGCAACAAGAGTAGCCTAGCAATATCTGCAATAACTTCTTCAGCTACAAGGAAAAATGGGTATTTTTTTTTCTTTTTATTGTGAAAAAGGTGGATACACAGTCAAAATCTCTCCTCTGATTCCATAAGCAATAAAATCAGCTTCTTTTCAAACAAAAATCGTGTAATTTTTTCCTGATAACATCTATTCGGCAACCAGAGTGCCAAATAGATGACTTGCATACACCATTGTTTCATACTTGTTCACCTCTCAGTACTTCTTTACATTTAAATTAGCTCAAGAAATAATAAGATTTTCTTATGCATTTTGTCTTTTAGAAAAGAGTTACTTGACGGCAGTACCAAATTTTAGGCTTTTAGCCAATGATCTAACATGAGCGAGTTAAGAACTGCTTTCATATGTTATTCCTTGTCAATCAGTGCCATCTTGTGTTTCAATGGTTCATAGAGGAACTCTCAATTGTTCATCTCCTTATAAGTACATTTATAAGAGATAAATTATCCTACTTTGCTTTGATCATATGTTTTAATTGTTTATTTTTGGGGTTTTAAGTATTCTGTCTGCAGTCCTATCACAATCACTTTTGCCTTGAGTGCAGGTATGTCTTTGGCATATTCATCTACCAAGTTAGCTGTTTTTAAATGTTTATGCTGACCTTTACTCTGAACTATAACCTACATTGTCTTACATTATCTTGGCATTTACTGTAGTTTGACTAGTATCATTTTCAGTTTATGCTTTTATTCATGATTATTCAATTTTGGCACCTAATTCATGATCGTTACGTTATCTTACTCTGTACTAATACATCCACTGTGCCCCCATTTTTTTTATTGGACACCATGGCTCATAGTTAACCTTAACAACTTTAACTCGATGAACCGTGCCAAAATTATTTCTTGGTAATGGTATAATATTGCCCATGATAATGGATAAGGGAACCAAACATATGCTTTATTTCTCTGGCTGAACAGGCCAATTAATTAAACATTATCGTTCGAGTGCTGAACATTGACTTATAGTTTAATGAAAAGGATTAATGGAGGTGAGGTCCTATAATATTCATGTGAAAAATGAGACCTTGGGAAAATGGAAAGCTTATTTGAATTATCTGTAGCAATATGAATCAATAAAATCTAAAAATGCTCTTTCTTAAGGATCATTTTTCCAGTGGTTTGGACTGACCATTGACAGATGCATCTCATCATCAAGACTCCCAGTTTCTAATTTTGGTGGTATTCACCAGTTGCAAAATTCATTTTAATATAGATCGACATAATATTCAGAAACTTTAAGGTTAGAAGGGTGGATGAAGAACTCATTTATACATAATATCCTTATAAGTGCACTAATAAGATGCATGAAACAGACTCGCACTGTAATTTCTTCATTCAGATTGCTTATGGCAGATAAATAGATGGATTTCTTTAAGCTAAGGCAAAACTGAGGCTATGCTTTCTGTGAAACCAAGTTATAATTAAGTGTACTACCTCATTTCTGTTCTATACTATTAAGAATTCCAGAGGAGTGTAACTGAGTTTATGTAATAAACTTGAAAAATGTCCTGGGGATATAAATAAACAAACTGTTTTAGTGTCATTGGTGTTTGCCAATGAGAGACTTTCAATCCCTCCCTTATCAGAACAAGTATAATTGCGCTGAGTGTTGGTTGCTAATGAAGAGTGATGTCTGGAGCAGAGAAATTGGGCTCAACATGGTCTCCAAAGATCTTTATAAGGTAGAGGTAACTGAGGCCAACCTTTTGAGGTATTGGATCTTCTATTTATAATATGAAGAGATTTGTAAGCATATCTTGAGTAATATGAAGCTTATGTGTTGCATTAGAGATGCACTAAACTATTTCTTGAACATTAGTTCAAAGTATCAAGTTTATAGAGACATTAAAGAGCCTATTTATCCTATTTCACTCTGATCATATGGTTTAATTTTTTTACGTGCTGAATATCGTGTCTAAGTGCTAATATGTCTTTTTCATATTCAATTACCATAGATTACTATTTTGAATGTTTATGCTGGCTTTTACACTGAACTATAACTTTTGTATTAACATCATGTTTGCATTTCCTGTAGTTTGACTAGTATTAATTTCAATTTTAGCCTTTTCATGGTTGCTAACTTTTGGCATCTAGAATTAATAGTAGTAATTAAATTTAGTTATTGAAATTAACCACAATAACATATATGTGTTAAGTATTTGTATTTCAAATTTAGAAGGGCTCATACAAAAAAACCATCAACAGTGCAAAAATCTGCATGCAATTTCCCAAATAAATAGAAACATAATTTAAACTTTTTAAATAAAATTAAGAAATCAAAAACTTACATCTACAAAAAGGGAATTATTTTTTGGGATTTTTTATCCAATGAGTTTTTGAGAGTGATCAGAGGATCACACTGGAATATGACATAATATAAAAAATAACCAAAAAGTTATCAATCAAACTATTGACCTTCCAAATCTAATTTCATGAGCAAAAACTTGAAAAAAATGTAATATTTCAATTCAGATTGACTCTCATGAATCAAACTTGGCCAATCTACTATTACTGTTTTACTTGTGATTATTTGAGCATTACTGGAGTCATAAGAAAGAGTGGGAAAAAAAAGGAAAGATGATGGCCTCAACTTCAACTGTCCCTAGCATGCAGCCCTCCCCTGGTCATGCTGTCGTGGGCCAAGCGTGAACTCACTAAAAATCCTGTTAATACTTATAGTAGAAAAAGTTACTTTGTACAAACAAATGATTTGCATAACTAAAATGATGAATTTCTCATATGTCATTTATATATATTGTTGTTCATGTTACCACCAATTCTTTTTTCTTTCTCCTCTAACTATCAAAATGAATGGCAAATTAATACTGTTTAGGATGTTGGTTTCATATTGATTAGTTCTCACATTTGTTCTGTGCTTGTAGTTAATCTGTGTTTGTTCTATTCTTCCCCTTTAATTAACTTCTGATTTCTATTTTGATACAGTTTTTGTATAATACATTCTTTTTGTAACTTAATTTTTCTTATACTCCCCAAATTTGTCTGAAAAAATGATTTTGCGTTGTTCTAGTTGCCTCTTCATCTGCAATGGCTTTGTTCACTCCATCAGGTCCTCTAATGCAGAAGGATATACTTATTTCAAGTTCAAGCAATTGCTCAACGAGATGCTGTTAAGCATCTATCTTTTCTCATTCAACCAGCAGTGTTGAGAAATTGCTCTTTCTCGGAGTACATCCTGTCTCCACTAATCTACCATACAAACCATCATCTTTTACAAGACAGCCTGAAGTAGGCCATTTTTAGAATTATTACCCATGGGTGGCAGCTAGTGCTATTTATTTGATTCTTAGAAGTTTTCAGCTTCATGTGGCAACAAGTTCTAGCTTGATGATATCAGTGAATCTCAACAGTTTGTTACAGATATTTTGAATGGAATATTTGAAATAGCAATTGAGATGGACAAGATTGAGAAGAATTCACTGAGAAGCAATATGCTGAAGGGGTATCTTATGGCAACTTTGTTTTATGAGCCATCAACATCAACCAGACTTTCCTTTGAGCCAGTTATAACAAGGTTAGGAGGAGAAGTTTTTTATTACAGAAAAAGCATGTGAATTTTCTACAGTCACGAGGAGAAACTCTTGAAGGTATGATCTTAATTATGGATAAATTTGTGGCGTCCAGAATTGTATAAGGAAGACTTAACGAGTGGAAAACATGATTTGCAGATACAACTACAGTTGAAGGTTACACAAATTTAATTGTTTTGAAACACTTCGAAAGTTGAATTGCCAGATGGCAGCTTCTACAGCCAGTATTCTTTTTTTATAAAAGCTGGGATGATCAAGGACAGCATCCAACACAGGTTAAAGGAATAGCTTTTCATTGTTAAAAACAGAAGAAAACAAGTGGAGGTTTTTATGCTGCATTTTCTCTCAGATGATTCTGATGTATGCATGATTTGTTGACAGCCAGGTTTTCTTTGTAGGGAAGTTTGCTTCATCATTAGAACTAAAGGGGAAAAATACTGGAAACCTCAACGAATTATGATGACATAATTGTTCTTGTCAGATTAGGAAGTACATTACTTCATCAGAAAACATTCCTCAAGGTTGCTGTGAATTCTTTGAGGTCACCACAGGGAAATAGAAGTCAACCAGTTCATGATGGTATTTGTAATAGAAAAATCATATATTGGTATGAATTGGTAGCCTCAGTGTATGAGTACTATCAAGAGATATTTCACAAGCTGATAAGCACCACAATAATACATTAATTGTCTTGGTATGTACATTGTGAACAAAGCTCTGGTTGTCTAGAAGTGGCTTTGAGGAATGATGTTGTCTATGAAGCTCGCATTCAGAAAGAAAATTTGGTGAGATGATCCATAGACCTTTACGAAGAAATTCATGCCAAGTGCATTGTGGACAAAGAGGTGTTAGATGTGCTTCCTAAGCATCCTGTTATCATGCATCTTCACCCAAGACTTGATGAGGTATGTGAACATGTGTGAAACCATTTCTTTCTTAGTATGTAGAACAAAAGATTCATTGTCTCAGCAACCAACACTTAATTTTCACAAAGATAATTGCTGAAGAAATGCAAGGTTTACTTTTATTTGAGACTTCCATTTTTTGCTTTTCTAAATACTGCAACCTCTATTTGTATCTTGACCCCCAAAAACAAAATCACCTGATATCTCTTAAACAACCATTCATGGCGAAGTGACTAAAACTTGATTAATGTTATGCAACAAAGGACCAAAATTTATGAAATTGCATGGATGGTGATCCTAGAGCTGCATATTTCAGACAAGCCAAGAATGGTCTTTCTGTTTGAATCACTCCATTGATGCTGCTGCTGCCTTGCTGGTAAGTATCGCTGCAAACTATTTCTTTTATTTGTTTTACGTAATTCGATAGGTCATTTTGATATTGTTCATTGTTACAGAATTCTTTTTTCTGCTTCTGTGTCCATTGTTAATGGCTGAAAAATAAGTAGCATAATTTCATCAAAAGATTGCTATGCTAATGTTATAAAGAGATTAGGTTGACTGATGCTGTTTCTTAAAGATGTGATGTGATCAATAGAAGCAGAAAGGAGTATGAAAATTTAATGCCGTTTTGCCCATCTCATCATGATGAGAAACACTAATTGTATTTATGCTCTGAATACTTGCTTGTTTCTTGTAAGATTAACTGTGTATTTATTTATTTATTTTATGTATCTTGTATGGGATCCCTTCTAAAATCCTGGCTTTGATTGTAATCATATTATTCCACATAGTAAGTGTCAAATGAGTTTTATTTACCTTAATGGAGTAATGTGGTGAACCATTAAAGAGAGAAAAAAAAAATCCTGATTATTAAGGTCAAGAATTTAAGTCTTGCTCTAAATAATTGGTTATATTATATTTGAATGAAAATAATTAAATTTTAATATAACATATGTGTTTTATTATTCTAATACAAATTTTTCATAGGGCATCCCTAATAAGTCGAATCATGTGTTATTTCTTTCACGATATTTATAATGAGCCCTAATATCACAACTATTAGGGTGGATGAATTCTGATGGTCTCTTTTTATATCATTCACATGACTTTTTTGTGTTTTGAATATTTTATATAATTTTTTAGTTTAATCTTCTATTGCAGTTATGCCTAATCCCACATATAATATAACTTAAATATATTTAAAATAAAAATGATTTTTAAATTATTCCTATCATATAAGAGTTATATAAATTACAATCTTAAGAGTTAAATGTAACTTAAATATATTTAAAATAAAAATTAATTTTTTAAGCATTCTTATCATATAATATAGAATGTTGATGTAAGTTAGAATCTTAAGAATTAAATAGATAGTGATTTGGAGGGTACCTTAAAATTACAAGGATAATAACAGATTTAGAGGGGTGTATTAGTAATTTTGTGTCACTATGAAGGCAAAGAACTGAGATCGGCTTCTCTTTTGCTGCCTCTCTCCAAGCCGAATCACCAATCCTTACTCTCGATCTGGAGCTCTCTTGGTGGTACTCCTCAAAACCCTAGGATCCATGGGCCAAGGAACCCCCAGAGGCATGGGGAAGCAAGGGCACCTCGGCGATCGGAAGCACAACGGCGACAAGAACAAAAAGTTCAAGTCGACGGTGTCGTTGTCCCGGGTCGGACGGAAGCAGCGAAGGCGAGGAGGGTCTTGAGGTTGTTGTCCGGCTCCCACTGTCACCTTGCTCTCCAAGTGCCGCCTCGCATCCTCAAGCTCGAGTGCGTCAGGACTACCTCCTCATGGAGGAGGAGTTCATTGCCAACCAGGGCGCCTCTCGGCCCATAGGAGAAGAAGAACAAGGAGGGCTGCTCCAAGGTCGACGATCTCTAGGAGTCGCTATGAGCGCCGACTGGAGGAGCTCATCGACGAGAACCATGTCATCATTTTTTTGTCGATCGGACCGGAGTACTACGTTAGGATTCTGTCTTTTGTCGACAAAGATCAATCTGGAACCGGTTGTGCCATTCTTTTGCACAATAAGATCAGTTTTGCTGGTTTAATGATTATGGTTTGGTCGCATGATATCGGATTGGTGAAGATTTTTGGTGTTTAGGGTGAGAATTGGTTGTGGTTTTCTTGATATACCTAATTTGCTAGTATTCTGTTAAAAATAACTTGCAATATTATGTGCATTTGCATAGATCACTGGTATTTAGGCTCGACAACTTTCTTAGCTGAAGATTTGGGGTTCGAGTGATTTGTGGTCGATTTTTGTGGGAGAGAATTTCTTGCATTGTGAAGCCTTTGTGGGCATCATACGTTTGCCCACATAATTTCTATGGCTGAGGGTATCTTAAATCTCCAAAAGTTAAGAATATAACAAAAGAATTGAAGTCTAGAAGGTAAATTGAGCCCTATTTTGCTAGGATACGTGATAATATGTTAGATTCATGGGCTGAACCGTAGGAGATCCAAGTTCTGATGCATAATGCCTGCTTAAGAATCATCATGTTCTTTTCTTCTTAGGTACTTTGTTTCTTTTGAATTTATCTACATGTTTGTGTGTTGAGTCACTGAATCAAGAAAACCTATCTTGGGTAGCTAGAGCATTGATTTTGTTTTTACAAATTATATTATCGACTCTGTTTGATTTGAATTCTAATCCTTTAAGATTGTTTCATTTATTTTCAGTGGTCAGTTAATTCTATGAGTTAGTCAAAGTCTTTGATAAAGTGACAGTTTGGGATCATTTTTTATCTATATGTTTGAATAATTGGATTTATTCAAATGGTAGCCTCTTTAGCTTCTTAATTGATGGGTAGTGTACTTGCCTTCAACAATCGTAAAAATTCTAAATGTGAGAAGAAATTTGGGTCGCCCACTCCTTTATGTCTTGCCTCCACCTCTTCCTTTTGTTTTCTGTGTTTTTTTTCGTTCTTCTCTTATTTGAAGATTTCAAAGTGGCTCAAAACATTTCTTGAAAATAAAGGAGAAATGTCTTATTTAGCTTGTCTACCTCTTGTTTTGGGCTTCTCCTAGGAGTAAAAACAAGTGCTCGGTCCAATCCTCATTGAAGAGACAGCTGCAGAGGTTGAAATATAGTTTTCTTGAAAAGCTTTCTTACAGCTGGTTGGCGCTTATTTTGTTTCCTATGCAGTGTAACCTACACTGAATAGGCTGGAATATTTTTTTGGCTGAATCAATATGCAATTTGACTTGTTTATAGGTGTGGGTGAAGAAACCGGTCAAGCTACATCTAGCTCAGGATTTTTCCAATGCAGAAGATTTTGCAGTATTATTATGTACCTGTATCTTATTCAACTAAAGTGTAAAATAATTATTGGTCTTTGTCCTTTTTATTTTAGTCTGTGTTTTAGATGTTTCTAATCCTTACCTTTTATGCATCTTCACATGACATGACACATAATGATATGCTTGTTACTTGGTGGCTTTTGTTCGCATAATTGTTAAATTCTGAAATATAATATCTGGATATGTTGTTATTCAGTGGATAAATGGGTGATTAGATTAAAATGTCTTTTGCAGATCTTGTCTGTTGTTGGGCTTCTTCAGGATGAAGTTGATCCTATGGTTTCTGTCATGAAAGTTGAAAAAGCTCCTTTGGAATCTTATGCTGATATTGGTGGCTTAGATGTGCAAATTCAATAACTTAAAGAAGCTGTTGAACTTCCTCTTACTCATCCTGAGCTGTATGAAGATATTGGAATTAGGCCTCCCAAGAGAGTTTACTATATGGGAGCCTGGAACTGGGAAAACTTTACTTGCCAAGGTGAGAGTATAGCATGTGAATTTCCATAACATGGACTTTACAACTTTGCCCCACACATTCTTTACCCTCCCTCTTCTCAATTCTCTCAATCTCTATTTAGTTACAGTTGTACTATGTGTTTATGTTGGCTCTAACTCTAGCGACAACACTTTATTGATTCATATAGATTAGTATATCTACCAGCATTTATTATGAGTAAATAGAGAAAAGAAATGAGATAGGATGTTTTTATTGCCTACGTACTTCTTCTTTACCAATGGATGTCTTTCTTTTTAAAAAAATTGACCTTCTATTATTACAATCTAGATGGTGGTAGCCAATTAAAAAAAAAGTTTAGCTGAGTTTCACTTTGGAATTGGAATTATCTTTTTCTTGTGGGTTTGCGACCTAAAAGGTTTTTGCCATACAATTTGTGTTGCATGGTGATCTGAATGCTGTGGTATCTGCATTGGTTATTGCAAAGTCCTAATTTTTCATACTATTTATGAATGTTTATGAGCCATCAACATCAACCAGACTTTCCTTTGAGCCAGCTATAACAAGGTTAGGAGGAGAAATTTTTTATTACAGAAAAAGCATATGAATTTTCTTCAGTCACGAGCAGAAACTCTTGAAAGTATGATCTTAATTATGGATAATTTTGTGGTGTCCAGAATTGTATAAGGAAGACTTAACGAGTGGAAAATATGATTTGCAAATACAACTACAGTTGAAGGTTCCACAAATATAATTGTTTTGAAACACTTCGAAAGTGGAGTTGCCAGACGGCAGCTTCTACAGCCAGTATTCTTTTTTATAAAAGCTGGGATGATCAAGGACAGCATCCAACACAGTTAAAAGGAATAGTATTTCATTGTTAAAAACAAAAGAAAACAAGTGGAGGTTTTTATGCTGCATTTGCTCTTAGATGATTCTGATGTATGCATGATCTGTTGGCAGCCAGGTTTTCTATGTAGGGAAGTTTGCTTCACCATTAGAACTACAGGGGAATAATACTGGAAACCTCAACGAATTATGATGACATAATCGTTCTTACTTGTCAGATTATGAAGTACATTACTTCATAAGAAAATAATCGCATGCTAGTATGAAGTCAATCGCACAAATTGGAACTAACGAACTTGAGTTATTTTTAATCTTATAGGAGTCTATCTATGTTACTTTAAATGAATTTCTTGAATATAATAAAAGTGGTTTTGATGATGATTTGGGATTTGATAATTTGTTTTCATGCTAAGAATATTTATCCACACAAATCATGATATTGATATTTATAACTTAAAATTTATTTCAATATATTTTATTATTTTTCCTATGATTCCTTTTGCTATTTACTAAAGAGGAGATTTATCCATATAAATCATAATGTGCCATTTGACTTCTTGATGTTTATGACTTGAGTTTTATTATGTACAATTCCTTTGTATTTATGGTTTGTATACTTATGTTATGATTGGAACATTAATGTAAAAGAAAAATTGTACTATTGTATCCTTCCCTTATTTTTTATGACAAAGGGAGAGAAAACTTGCTAGCTTACACATTACAAAGAAAAGCAAAAAATTACTAGCTTGCACAGTGTAAAAGGAAGCAAAAACTTACTAACTTACATATTTCAAAAGAAACAAAAATTCGCTAACTTACATATCTCAAAGAGAAGCAAAAACTTGCTAGTTTGCATATTTTAAAGAGAAGCTAAAACTTGCACATTTCTCCATTTTTGTTGATGACAAAGGGGGAGAAGTTGACTGTATTTGTTGATGACTTGAAATTTTGATGATTTGAAATTATGATTACTTTGATGTGTGTCACTATTATTTCAACATGTTGAAATGTTATTATTTTTTAAATTTGAGATTAGTTCAATATGACACGTAGACAGGGGGAGTTTAGTTAAAACTCCGTTATCAATTGGTTGTCATAATTAAAAAGGAAAAGATCGTTGAATTTTAGATTTTGATTATGAAATCAATTGACGAGTTTATGAACTAATAAGCATATAAAAATTGTGACGCAGGATAAACTTTGATCATGGACCTGAATCATGAAGAAGGAGAATTAGACGTTGGACCAGAGAGCATCATATTCGAGATTGGACGTTGGGCCGGAGGATTGGTCTACGTGTCGGAGGATGGACTTCGTGACATGAGTTCGGGCATCGGGTTGGAAGGATCGGGTATTGTGCCAAGATGATCGGATGCTGTGGAGGTCAACATGCCGATAGGTCAGGTAATTCTTAGAAGGAATGAACGATGCACCAGAGGACAAAGTGCTGGATGAAAAATGACTTGTCGGACAACGTAGGCTTCATGATTGTAATTGCTATGTCTTGATCGAAGTTGTTTAAAGTGTAATTAAGTTGGCTTTGGAGTGTAACTAGGCCAATTTAATTAGGAGTCCAATTGGCCTGAACCATTCTTGAATCAGGGCTGAATTGAGCCTGTTGAAGGCCAATTCAATGACCTGAGGTTGGGTTAGGCACTGGCACCATCAGGGCATGCGGTGGCACCACTAGTGAGCTGGAAAGTACAGAGTGTACGTTTTCAAAAATCTCAACGTTGGTACTGCTAGGGTCAGCGGTGGCATGTGAGATTGTTAGGTGGTAGTACTGCCCAAGCAAGCGGTGGTACCGCGAGTGCAAAGTATGTGAGGCGTTAGTACCGCCCAGTATAGGTGGTGGTACTGCTAGTACCTCGAAAACCCGGGGATTTAAATTTTTGGCTCCATTTTCGAAGTCATTTGGGGCTTATAAATATCCCACTCATGCTTACTGGTTGCAGCAAGAAAAGGGAACGAAAACTTATGGTTTGGAATGTGAAAACCCTGTTAGAAAGTTGAGTTCCCTCATCTTTGATCTTAGAGGTTGTTTTAAGGGAGGTTGTGAGGATTATCTTGTAAAAGAAGGGTGTAAAGGTTCTCTCTTAAGTCTGTGAAAACGAGAAAGAGTTGCAACAAGGTTAGTTGATTTTCGTCCGTTGAATAGAAGACTGGTAGTAGAAGTTGGTGGCCTCGACTGAAGAGGAATCGGGAGTGGATGTAGGTTGAATGACCGAACCACTATAAATTCGATTGATATTGCATATTGATTTACTTACTAAGCAATCATTACGCTTTTTGTTAATCACATTTTCGATATCCCTCCCCACACCCCCCCCTTTCCCTAGTGCCACTACGATCGTAACAGTTGCATCATTGTTTCTTAAAATGACTAAATGCCTAGAATTGTTCGAAATGTCCAAGTGTCTGGCATGAGAAAAACCAAAAGGTGAAGTCCCCAGGTAATACTGGACAATATCATTCGAAGGTTTGCTCACACATGAAAGTTATTCATGTTATCTTTATCCATCTCATCCATGAAAAATTATGGTTTTGTAGTGTATCCCTTTTCTAAAGTTTCATTCTTGTATCATCTTAGTTCTTTTTTGCAATTTTTAAGTACATTTGTATTTTTCTTTCTTATTTCAAATGACTTTCTGTTTTATTGTTTACCTTTTTGCCTTACAACTTTTTTCTAATCAGTTTTTGCCCTCATCTTTTGGCAAACTTATGGACTACACTCTAATATGTACAAAGCCTCATATTCAATTATGGGCGGTTGGTTTCAAGGACTCAGACTGAAGGGTGACGACTGTTTTACTTGGGCCTTGGTTAAATCTAGACCTTAATCAGCCTGCATAAAATAGCATCTCCTGATTGTTCGATGCAAATTTCTTTCTTTTAGGGAAGTGCTAGGAGATTTAGATTTTTCGAAAATCACAAAGAAGCTCATTTGTGACTTACATTCTTTGATTAGTTTCTAGAAAGAATGTGGGAAGAAAACCACCATGTTTATATTTATGAATGTAATAGTAAATACGAAACAATTATGTAGTCATTCCAAGTTTTGATAGGGGACATCCCAGGAGATTGGAAATAAATCCAAAGTCCTACTCAGCTACTCCTATAAAAACAAACAGAAAAAAAAGGAAAGAACAGTGAACTGCATTCCAACATTTCTCATCTTGTTTAATATAATCTCCAAGCTCCACTTCATCTTTGAGAAAGGCAACCATCTGAAACAAAACCTTCATTTGAAACTTACAAATAATGTAGTAAGTTACTCAATATATAGGCACCTAGTTAGCGCACTACGATCATATATCATTATAAAATAGTACACTGTCTCCCTAGGACACTTTTGATTTGAACAAGGAATTTTCTCCATGTGGTGGTTGTTCTGATTCGGACCAGAAGATTGTTTAATAGTGAAATGCAACTAAGTTACTTCACTGGTTGTCAAGATACAGAGTTTTATTCAACTTTTAGACTGAAGCATGTGCTTAAATCTTTATTTACAGGGCCATGAGGGGAGATTCTCCATCTATGTACCTGCATCACGAGAGAAGCCAGTCCATGTTAGTCCTTTGTTTGATGGCCGGGACATCTAAAGTGGAAAGGGACTTGAAATCCTCTCTTCTCCTGGACTAATACATGTTATTAATGGCCTACATTATAAAACAATAAAAAAGAATGCCTTTGATATCATTTGTGCTTCTACTGTAAATAGTACATGTGTACATTTACTGCCTAAAGAACATTTTAGAAATGTTCGTGAGGTAATTGCAAGTCAAGAGCAATGTTGCCTGCCTGTGTTTATGCCTATGTGAAACTAATGTTCAAACGAAAGGTATCTACTTTGCCTCAAAAGAGAAAAAAATAATGTTTCTACATGTAGGTTGTGTGGGGAAAGATTTCTATGGTTGATGCAGAGAGGAGACTCCTAGCAAATGCACTCCAAGATCCTGATAAACAACATTTTGTGTTGCTCTCTGACAGGTATTGAACTTTTGTGTTTGAATGTCCTTGCCGTGTTTATTATACCAATATAAAGGACACTCAATGTTTCTTGTATGACAGCTGTGTTCCCCCCGCATAACTTTGACTATGCCTACAACTATCTTATGGGAACAAATGTCAGTTTTATTGACTGGTAATGTCATCATCAAGTTTTCCCTAACACCCATTTTGCTTTCTTTCATTTTGGGCTACTTGTTATATCAAGAAGCTGTTGCCAATTATGGCAACTCTTCTAAACAGCTGTTCTTTTTTCCTTAAATATTACATAACATATGTCTTCTTTCGTAAGATCTTTGACTGATTGTTAACAAACTGATTCCCAACCTTGTTGCTACCTGTTTTGCCAGCTTCTGGGATCCTGGCCCACATGGAAATGCAAGGTACACCGAGCATATGTTGCCTGAGATTGAAGAGGACTTCAGGAAGGGTTCACAGGTGCTCTCTTTTTCCTTTATTTAATTGCCACTAGAAATTTTATTATCCATATTGTGCAGAAAAGGACAAAGCTTGCTTGTCAAAAAATGTTACCAGAGTGCTATCTACTCTGAGCTCTATTCCTGGCGTTAGCCCACAAGTATGAAATATCATATAGTCTCCCCAAATCTTGATTTTATGTAGGTGTCCCTTCTAAGCCTCAAAATTTGTTGGTCTCTGAGATTAGCTGCCACCTCAAGTAAGCTCATATGTGAAATGGGTTAATTCAGTTTAATCAGGGATGTGTGCTGGGAATTGTTAGGGGTCCAGGTGGGTTTGAATTTGGTCTGAGCATGTTCTGTTAATGTCCTTGGATCTGTTCTATTTCAAAAGTCCTTGTACAATTGATAATGGCCTGAATGAGGTGGGAGAGAGGCCTAGAGAGAGAGAGAGAGAGAGAGAGAGAGGACTGAAGAGTGTCGGTTTACCTTGGATGGTGATTAGAAGAGAGTGAAGAGATAGGATTAAGCTTGAGAGAATGAGGAGATGGATGAACGTGAGGGTTGAAGTTCAACTTGGGTGGGTCGAATATTGGGAAGGAGAAAAGAGAGTTTAGCTCAGGTTGGAGTTCGGGAGAGAGAAGGAAAGCATTTAGCTTCTTATATTGGTAAATATAAATTGCATTTTGTTATGCAGCATGTTTTCTAAACTCTAAAGTACCTGTGACATTTAGATTCTTGTATGTGATGCAGTGGTTCTCAATGAAGCGACATGCTTTAATAGTGCTGGCAGACAGCCTTTACTATACAAAATTCAAGCTCTATTGCAAGGTGAACACATACCTGCTCATCCTTCTTTAATTCTTGATGCATAAAGCATGTGTGTAGAAGATTCAGGTATCTATAAACAGATGATATGGGGTTTTACTTGCCTAATTGATTCAAAAGAATTTGCTGTAACCTGAGGCTATTGATACATGTAGTTATTGATACTTGTTAAGTGCTAAATCAGCATCACTGATAGACAATAATTTACCAAAAATTTAAAAATACGAAAGAAGGGAAATGAGGCTGATACAGAAATTGGAGGCACGGCTCTTCAAACAACCTAAAAAGCGTAAAATGAGATGAAGCAAAGAAATATAAAAAGGCCTAAACTTCTTGTTCTCCTTTACACCTTTAGTTCTGCTAATTTGCTTTCATTTGATAGAGCTTTGTACACTTCTGATAATGAGCTGAATTATAGCTTCTTGCTTGTCTTTTGTGAACCTACGCAACAAGCTATGTTCGGTTTATTCTCCTTTACTATAAAAGCATTTTGATATTCTCATTAATATGTTTCATTTTCCCAAGTTTCAAACTGCCTTTTGCAGTACATATAAATTCAACTAGCTATTATAAATTTTTATGATAAGCAGCTTAAGTGATAATATTCATTATCTTGTTGTCATTGCCATGACATCGCTGATGGCTGCTCCCCCAGATTGATCAACCAGTAATACTGATTGCTGTTTTTGCCCATTTGTTGACCTCAGCCAGGTTTTGATAGTCGCAACTGCTATGCTGATGAACTCTATCTTCCAACTCTTTTGAGTGTAAGTACATAGATCATTTTTGCATTTTGGCTTTCCTGCGTAATAGCTTATCTGGAAATTTAATAGTATCACTAACCAGACAAGACATTTCTACATCCTGCAGATGGTGGATCCTACTGGAATTGCCAATTGGTCCGTGACGCATGTTGATTGGTCTGAAGGAAAGTGGCATCCAAAAGCATATCGAGCACAAGATGTCACTTTTGAGCTCCTGAAGAACATTATGGTAAGCATTCTCTCTTTCAAAAATTCATACTTTAAAATATCCAGATGCCTCTGAATTCTTATTGGCTGATATGGGTTTTGTTGACAGAGTATTGTTGAGAATTACCATGTCACCAGTGATGAAAAGGTAAATCGTTTAGAACTTGTGTTCATATATGCTGATTCTGTCCTTTAATATCTCTTACCCATTATGCAAATTCTACATACTAAAAGGTTAAGTCATGCTTAGAAATACTAACAACAATGGGTTACAAATCGTGACAAGCACATATACTACGTTGGAATATCGAATAATTGTTGAAAGTGATCGACCATGCAGTGTTCTGAATACTGTTACTTTTGAAGCTATCAAATAATTGTTTAACGCCATCGATTGTAACAATCTGGTTAGTTCATGCCAAATCATAGCTAATACTACAAGAATTTCATTTTCTTTCCATGTTTGACTTGTGTTTATCGTCACAAAATCTTTGCTGCTAACTGTTTTCAGCTAACAATTATACAACACAATCTGGAAGAGAAACCAATAACTCGAACTTGAGCACACACAAATCTGCTATTTAACTGTCCTCCCATTGTTTTATAATCAAAGACCAACCTCAGCAGTAGTATTGGGTTCTTTTTGTTTATATCAATCACGTATTTATTTATTTATTTTGCAGAAAGTGGTGACTGTGAAACCTTGTCTGTGGAATGGAATGAAGAGACCTTGCTACTTGTTTGCCAGGAAATTTTATCCTGAAGCTCTTGACAACCTGATGCAGTTATTCTCCAATTACACCCTCATATGATACACATCAGCATGAACACCATTGTTTGGTCTGGTTGTGCCTCCTGACATCACATTGTTGACTCATTTGCTCCATTGAATCCCTGCCAATTCTTGAATTCAAGCCGCCTCATTTTGACACCAATCCCCACCCATGTAGCAGCAGAAGATTGTTGGAGGCAATTGGGATGACTTGGATCTGTGTGTCTCTGAGTAGGGATGAGGGTAGATACTACTTTATTTGGTGGTGCACTCCACCCTGTACTGGTCTTCTCTCCGTTTTGTGTTTTCCTGGTTATTTGATCTCTTGAGCAGCAGATTTTGTTAGTGCTCAATTCTTTTGTAGAGAGAGAGAGAGAGAGAGAGGGAGAGAGAGAGAGGGATTATAAAACACTTTCTTTGTGAAGTCTTTATGGTAAATCTCTTATTCTTTTTTTGAAAGAAAACTGAAGCACAAAAAAAAGTGAATAATTTGGTTAGCAGTTTCATAAAAAATGTTATTAAAAAAGTATAAACAATAGAGAACAACATAATATTCTGAACTTCTAAGATCTGATCCCAAACACATGTTATATGGTATATTGTGAACATAGTGAACAACAATTATTACCTAATGGATGTTAATATGTATAACATACACCTAATGTTATGATGTATAAATCAAATGTAATGTTTTATATCACATTAAAATATGACATAATTTTTAAATTATACTAAAAAATGACAAAATAATGTTTCAAATAATAAAAGCCTATTTATTGTGAGGAGGAAGAACAACTTCATGGCTTGCTCACTCTTCTTGGGCTCTTTCATAGGATAATCGATATCAAAATTAGTTCCAAGGTTTAGAGAGAGAGATTATCTTCTTTTCCCCTGTTTTAAAAATTATATATATATATATATTATTGGTGAGAATTCTGAAAACATTTTATGCTAATTATTAAATGATTATGGAGAACAATTTTGCGTTGCTAAATACTGAAGACCGCATTTTATTGTATTTGTAATGATTAAACACACGGCAACCTCCTCAGCACGTGAATCGCACATGTTTCGGATCCGGTTCACTAGAAGATCCGTTTCGAGTCGGTGTCGCATCGCACATGCTTCGGATCCGCTTCACTTGAAGATCCGATTCCGGTTGAACTATACCCGGCCTATATATCTCGGTCTCCCCTCTTCCCACTCCCGCTCATTCGCTCGCTCTCGCTCTCGCTCTCGCTCTCTTCCTGCTTCGATCTCTCTCCTCGCTCCGTGTTTGGCTTCGCCGTCCGCGGCCTTCCTGCTTCGATCTCTCTCCTCGCTCCGTGTTTGGCTTCGCCGTCCCCGGTCAATCCTCCTCTTTGTCTATATCTCTTCGGGCAAAGATGAAGCGGCCGGTGAAGTTCATCGCCGACCCTAGGGCACGGCGCACCGCGTTCAAGAAGAGGAGAGCCTGCTTCCTCAAGAAGGCGTACGAGCTCTCCACCCTCACCGCCACCGACGTCGCTGCCATCTCCTTCGCTCCACATGATGCGCCACCCGGCGCCGTCCCCGACCTCCTCACCTGGCCTCAGGACCGGAAAGAGGTGGTCCGCATTATCCGCCGCCTCCCTAGGTACGGCCACGGCGCCGCTCCCGGCATCAATAAAACGCCGAAGATCAAGCCCCGGAGAGGTTGCCGTCGACCAGGCATGGGACGACGACGGGGCGCTTTGGACGATCGTGAGGTCCCTGCTGGAACCAGAGATCCTGGCCCTGAGAAACAGCGGAACTAAGTTACCGGAGGAACCGGAGTGCTCGAGCTCCCATCACATCCTAGGGCTTCAAGATCCTCCTCCTCCGGCGTTCGTCGACAATGCCTCCGATCCCACTGCCATGAGGATTCACGAGCTCCTGAGTATGCCCGATATCTTCCACAGGGACGATGAAGCCTCCTTCGCTGAGTTGCTGCACCTGATGCAACAAGAGTAGCCTAGCAATATCTGCAATAACTTCTTCAGCTACAAGGAAAAATGGGTATTTTTTTCTTTTATTGTGAAAAAGGTGGATACACAGTCAAAATCTCTCCTCTGATTCCATAAGCAATAAAATCAGCTTCTTTTCAAACAAAAATCGTGTAATTTTTTCTGATAACATCTATTCGGCAACCAGAGTGCCAAATAGATGACTTGCATACACCATTGTTTCATACTTGTTCACCTCTCAGTACTTCTTTACATTTAAATTAGCTCAAGAAATAATAAGATTTTCTTATGCATTTTGTCTTTTAGAAAAGAGTTACTTGACGGCAGTACCAAATTTTAGGCTTTTAGCCAATGATCTAACATGAGCGAGTTAAGAACTGCTTTCATATGTTATTCCTTGTCAATCAGTGCCATCTTGTGTTTCAATGGTTCATAGAGGAACTCTCAATTGTTCATCTCCTTATAAGTACATTTATAAGAGATAAATTATCCTACTTTGCTTTGATCATATGTTTTAATTGTTTATTTTTGGGGTTTTAAGTATTCTGTCTGCAGTCCTATCACAATCACTTTTGCCTTGAGTGCAGGTATGTCTTTGGCATATTCATCTACCAAGTTAGCTGTTTTTAAATGTTTATGCTGACCTTTACTCTGAACTATAACCTACATTGTCTTACATTATCTTGGCATTTACTGTAGTTTGACTAGTATCATTTTCAGTTTATGCTTTTATTCATGATTATTCAATTTTGGCACCTAATTCATGATCGTTCGTTATCTTACTCTGTACTAATACATCCACTGTGCCCCATTTTTTTATTGGACACCATGGCTCATAGTTAACCTTAACAACTTTAACTCGATGAACCGTGCCAAAATTATTTCTTGGTAATGGTATGATATTGCCCATGCTAATGGATAAGGGAACCAAACATATGCTTTATTTCTCTGGCTGAACAGGCCAATTAATTAAACATTATCGTTCGAGTGCTGAACATTGACTTATAGTTTAATGAAAAGGATTAATGGAGGTGAGGTCCTATAATATTCATGTGAAAAATGAGACCTTGGGAAAATGGAAAGCTTATTTGAATTATCTGTAGCAATATGAATCAATAAAATCTAAAAATGCTCTTTCCTAAGGATCATTTTTCCAGTGGTTTGGACTGACCATTGATTGATGCATCTCATCATCAAGACTCCCAGTTTCTAATTTTGGTGGTATTCAATAGTTGCAAAATTCATTTTAATATAGATCGACATAATATTCAGAAACTTTAAGGCCAGAATGGTGGATGAAGAACTCATTTATACATAATATCCTTATAAGTGCACTAATAAGATGCATGAAACAGATTCGCACTGTAATTTCTTCATTCAGATTGCTTATGGCAGATAAATAGATGGATTTCATTAAGCTAAGGCAAAACTGAGGCTATGCTTTCTGTGAAACCAAGTTACAATTAAATGTACTACCTCATTTCTGTTCTATACTATAAGAATTCCGGATGAGTGTAACTGGGTTTATGTAATAAACTTGAAAAATGTCCTGGGGATATAAATAAACAAACTGTTTTAGCGTCATTGGTGTTTGCCAATGATAGGCTTTCAATCCCTCCCTTATCAGAACAAGTATAATTGTGCTGAGTGTTAGTATGTCTGGAGCAGAGAAATTGGGCTCAACATGGTCTCCAAAGATCTTTACACGGTAGAGGTAACTGAAGCCAACCTTTTGAGGTATTGGATCTTCTATTTATAATATGAAGAGATTTGTAAGCATATCTTGAGTAATATGAAGCTTATGTGTTGCAATAGAGATGCACTAAACTATTTCTTGAACATTAGTTCAAAATATTTAGTTTATAGAGACATTAAAGAGCTTATTTATCCTATTTCACTCTGATCATATGGTTTAATTTTTTTACGTGCTGAATATCATGTCTAAGTGCTCGTATGTGTTTTTAATATTCAATTACCATAGATTACTATTTTGAATATTTATGCTGGCTTTTACTCTGAACTATAACTTTTGTATTAACATCATGTTTGCATTTCCTGTAGTTTGACTGGTATTATTTTCAATTTTAGGCTTTTCATGGTTGCTAACTTTTGGCATCTAGAATTAATAGTAGTAATTAAATTTAGTTATTGAAATTAACCACAACAACATATATGTGTTAAGTATTTGTATTTCAAATTTAGAAGGGCTCATACAAAAAAACCATCAACAGTGCAAAAATCTGCACGCAATTTCTCAAATAAATAGAAACATAATTTAAACTTTTTAAATAAAATTAAGAAATCGAAAACTTACATCTACAAAAAGGAATTATTTTTTGGGATTTTTTGTCCCATGAGTTTTTGAGAGGGATTAGAGGATCACACTGGAATATGACAATATAAAAAATAACCAAAAAGTTATCAATCAAACTATTGAATTTCCAAATCTAATTTCATGAGCAAAAACTTGAAAAAGGGTAATATTTCAATTCAGATTGACTCTCATGAATCAAACTTGGTCAATCTACTATTAATGTTTTACTTGTGATTATTTGAGTATTACTGGAGTCATAAGAAAGAGTGGGATAAAAAAGGAAAGATGATGGCCTCAACTTCAACTGTCCCTAGCATGCAGCCCTCCCCTGGCCATGCTGTCATGGGCCAAGCGTGAACTCACTAAAAATCCTGTTAATACTTACAGTAGAAAAAGTTACTTTGTACAAACAAATGATTTGCATAACTAAAATGATGAATTTCTCATATGTCATTTATATATATTGTTGTTCATGTTACCACCAATTTTTTTTTCTTTCTTCTCTAACTATCAAAATGAATGGCAAATTAACAGTTTTTAGGATGTTGGCTTCATGTTGATTAGTTCTCACATTTGTTCTGTGCTTGTAGTTAATCTGTGTTTGTTCTGTTCTTCCCCTTTAATTAATTTCTGGTTTCTCTTATGATACCGTTTTTGTATAATACATTCTTTTGTAACTTAATTTTTCTTATACTCCTCAAATTTGTCTGAAAAAATGATTTTGCATTGTTCTAGTTGCCTCTTCATCTGCAATGGCTTTGTTCACTCTATCAGGTCCTCTAATGCAGAAGGATATGCTGACTTCAAGCAATTGCTCAACTAGATGCCATCAAGCATCTATCTTTTCTCATTCAACCAGCAGTGTTGAGAAATTACTCTTTCTCGGAGCACATCCTGTCTCCACTAATCTACTATGCAAACCATCATCTTTTACAAGACACCCTGAAGTAGGCCATTTTTAGAATTATTACCCATGAGTGGCAGCCAGTGCTATTTATTTGATTCTTAGAAGTTTTCAGCTTCATGTGGCAACAAGTTCTAGCTTGATGATGTCAGTGAATCTCAACAGTTTGTTACAGATATTTTGAATGGAATATTTGAAAGAGTAATTGAGATGGACCAGATTGAGAAGAATTCACCGAGAAGCAATATGCCGAAGGGGTACCTTATGGCAACTCTGTTTTATGAGCCATCAACATCAACCAGACTTTCCTTTGAGCCAGCTATAAAAAGGTTAGGAGGAGAAGTTTTTTATTGCAGAAAAAGCATGTGAATTTTCTTCAGTCATGAGGAGAAACTCTTGAAGGTATGATCTTAATTATGGATAATTTTGTGATGTCTAGAATTGTATAAGAAAGACTTAACAAGTGGAAAACATGATTTGCAGATACAACTACTGTTGAAGGTTACACTAATATAATTGTTTTGAAACCAATGATTTAAAAAGGCTCTCGGACGCTCGCCTAGGGCTCCGGCGAAGTGAGGCAAGGCCCGAGCGCCTCGCTTCACTTCCAGGTGGCGCGCTTAAAAGAGGCGTCGCTTGGGCGCTCGCATGAGCCCAGGCGCCGGGCGCTTCGGGCAAGCACTTGGGTTAAACCAGGCGATCGACCCCGAATTTTAGGTCTGGTTCGCTCTCCGGTGATTTAGTTAGTTCGATAACCCAACTAAATCACCGATAACAGCCTAACCCTCGCGGCTTCCTCACCCTAACCCTCGCGATTGGCCTCTGCTACTATCGCCACTTATGTATGTTGTCGCTGCCGCTGTTGCTTTCGGTCCTATCGTCGCTCGCCGCTTCCACTCCCGCCGTCGCTCGCAGCTCCCGCTCCAGCTGCCGCTGTTGTCGTCGCTCGTCGTTTCCACCACTGTGACCTGCTGCCCCTGTCGCCTACTGCCGCTGTCAATAGGCTCGGTCTTCCTTCTCAGTCCTAGCTTGGACAGTTTCCTTCTGCTTCGACACTCAACAATATACTTTTAAGTGTTAACAGTATATTAACAGTATACTAATATCAGAATTTTTTATTTATTAAATTAATAATATATTATTTTGATTTTAATATTATTATTTTAATTTATTTGAAATTACTGTTAGGTTTCAGGATAAATGGCAAGTGTTCAGAGCAACTCAATTGATTCTATGATGACATCAAAAAAGGATCCTGTATGGAAGTATAATTATTTAAAGAATTCAAAAGATCCTAATGTAGTGACCTGTATGTTCTACGACAAAACTACTAAAGGTGATATTTTTCGTACAAAACAATATTTAGTAGGAAATTTCAAGAATACAATAGCTTACAAAAAGTGTCCACCTGAGGTTAAAGAAGAGTTGTTGAGTTATATGAATGAAAAGAAGATGCAAAAGAATGAATTTTACGTGAATTTACTAAAAGATGATTTTGAACTATGTTAAGGACGAAGAAGAAGATTATTCTATGAGTATTAACCCAAGTGAAAAAAAAGTATATGACAGAAAAGGAAAAGAAGTTGTGAATACTAAGAAGGCTAAAAAAGGATCGATGGCTCTGTATATGTTTTAAGGATCACAGAAGCAACAAGGGCAAACAAGAAGCTCAAAATTTAGACAAACAAATGTAAGTGATGCTTGTAATAAAGAAATAAGAGGAAGAATAATTCACCACATTGCTTGCTTCTTCTATTAGGGTGGTCTTCCTCTTAGTACTACTTGTTTATACAATTTTAAGCATGGTCCGCAATACCGTACCGTACAGATGTATCGAGTGTTAGTCGGTATAGTACGGTACCGTGTACCGAGCGGTACACTAGGGTGTACCGAGCGGTACACTTAATTTAGGCGTAAATTCCTCTGAAAATACCTGAAAATAAAAAAAAGATTAGGATAGGGTTTTTAAATTAGAAATAAATATAGTAATAGTATAAGTTTAGCAAAATCAATGTAAATTAGGTAAGAATAGTATCACATATCTTTTTTCGGACTTTAAGGATTACTCTTGTGCAAGGTTGGTATTTCAGTCCATTCCAGATTGTCCTTCTGTAAATATTAAAATATCTATAGAAAAATCTTTTTGTTATAATATAAACTCTAAAATTCAAATGAAGTAAATAATCACATATGTAGATATACTTGATTGCTAATTCTACCATCAAAACGAACGATGTGCCTCCACGAGTGGTGGATCAGGGTCCTCGATCCTATACATCTGCATATCAATATGATATGTTTGTTGGACCCAATCATGAAATTGATCCCACGACATAGTGTATTGATACACCGTATGTCATTGGTGCATCAATGTGGTGATGATCGTAGGCTGATCGTCATGAATCACATTTGTCCGAGGCAGCTCCTGAGGCATATATTGGTGAATGTCAGAGCTTCTACTTTCACTACTGATCTGCTGCTTTGTATCATATTATTACTCAGAGAAGTATGACCAACTATCACTATACTGCTGTTGGTCATATGATTCTTCATAATATGACGGCTGTGAATACGATAAACTTCGTTCTGTATCTACATCATGTAGGCTCTGTCGCATCTGTTCAAATTCATCCACTGGTTTCCCCTTTCCCTTCCCCTACCCCTTCCGCGCATAAACTTAACAAGAACCTTGTCGAGCTCCATAATCTAAATCTTGGGTGGCATGTGTAAAATATTATTCTTCGGTCCATGCACCACCCTCAAGTTGTGTAGACGAGACCAACGATTGCCTGGCATCGCCGCCATCATCCGTCGAGGCACTACTGTCCGTGTTGTTGTCATGTCTCTGGACCGAGCGAGTTGCTGAATGCGATTGTGAAGGTGTCTAGTCACCTAACTCAATTCTTTCCAACGATGCGACTAATGCTACTGTCTTCCCTTTTGCCTTTTCACGTTGGGCGGACGACTGTGATTGTTGGGTGTCTGTAGTTCTTCAAGCAATTTGACTCGATGTACTCCTGCCATGTTGTGATCGAGGGGGACTTGTCACCTATTGACGTTGTGCTTCTTCTTCTTCTATTGCCTTGGTGATAAAACGTGAAGGACGCTGAGGATCTCCCGCCTCATTAAGTAGAGGATCCTCTTAGTTCTCTGCTGCTTTAACCCAATCTAACATCGGCTCTGAATCTTCGTTGTAGAATTGGAGATCGATGGGATCAATATCTGGTTCCTCTGGCTCCTTATCCAGCTCTGCACATTGTAACTTTAGTCGCATATTATAATGGACATATACTAGTTTCTCTAATCGTCTATATGAGAGTTTGTTGCGGATCTTTGTGTGAATCAATGCAAATATTGATCAATTACGTTCACAACCACTAGATGTTGTCGTCTGTGAAAGTACACGAACGACAACCTTTCTTAAATGTGGTGCATCCCCTCCAAATTGTAGCCATCACTCGATTGTAAAAAATATAAATAAGATTTTATTAGCATAACATACATTAAATATAATTGATAATTGATAATCAATATATGTAACTTTTTCTCACCATGATCCATAGTGTAACGACACGATACTACTATAACATCAGAGAATGAACCAACTGTTTCTCGAAATAATCGGCCCTCCATAAGAGCATCAGTTGCATCGGTAGTGTTTGGCAAGAGTCGATATATAACATTTCGTAAAGCTGTTAGTAAATCATGTTGTGTTCCGAGAGTATACCAATATTGAATTGCCGGGTTTAGATAATACGCTGCAAGACATAATTTTATTGGTATGATTTTTATTATATAAAAAATAAAAAATTAATTTATTCTAAATATGAATTTACCTGTATTATGGATATCCTGATCCATATGAACTTCGGTCCGACGATCAATGATCCGTATATATTGGTTGGCTTTAAAATTATCCTTGAATGTTTTCTTGACCTCATCTCTTACTGAAATCAGCATATATTTCAGATGCAGCATCTGTGTATGCTTGTCCATATCAACATTTCGGAGAATAACATAGTATAGTTCCACACCTTTTATGATTTCTGTCGTGGTCTCCCAAACTTTAGAGGAAAGAACGAAATTTTTTATTTTCTTTTTATCGCTTAATCTCGAATATCTGGAATCAGACCACTCTTGTGAGGTGACCATTGCCTTCAAGCCATGACTTTTTTGCTGTAATGACTTTAATGCAATATAATTGGTGGCAAACCGAGTGACACCAGGTCAGAGTATCTCACCGTTTACATACTTTTGCATTAAAGCGTGGACCCAATAATGATTATATATAAACTTTGTAATTGATTGTGCTCGAGCTACACAATTCTTGACCACATCTAGCTCACCAATATCCTTTAGTATTAGATCTATGCAATGAGTTGCACATGGAGTCCAAAACAATATTTTTTTTCCATTAATTGTAAACCGGTCTTCTTGAAATTTGTTGCATTGTCAGTTATTATTTGGACAACATATTGTGGTCCGATCTCCTCTACTATAGTGTCCATCAAACTCTCGATGTAGTTTCCATCTTGGATTTTTTCAAAAGCATTAACTGACTTATGAAAAACCACTCTTCTGTTGTAATAAATAAGAAAGTTGATGATACTCATTCTTATTGTTCCTGTCCAACTGTCACACATTAGTGTCACCCTATATTCGTCTCATTGCCTCTCGAAGAATTTAATCCAATCTTTCAGTTCTGACATCTCCTTATCTAAGTACACGCCGTAAATCTTCTTTGGTGTTGGAGGTTGGATACCCAAGCTAGACTTTTGAATAGAAGAGATCATGCCTGATAATATGGACCTTGGGCTGTGTTGGCTGGAATCCTATGAAAGTTGAACCATTTTGAAATTGCCTTCCTAATATCCCGCTTTTTTTCCTTTGTGTATGCATCGTCAATCCGTGTCTGTTTTGCTATTTATGGGGGATAGGCTTACGGATCAATATCAACAATATCTGGTGCAGACCTCCTGCCAAGACCTCTCATAAAATCACGGAGTCCACCATGCCTCATGCTACTAGTTCGACCTAACTTAGGAGGAGCAGTTGGGTGCCTTATGCTAGCCGACCTCGGGATTCCACTACCACTGCCTTGCTCCAATTGTGAGTCAGGTCGTCAATGCCTCATTGCTTCATCGACCATATACCGATGCTCCAACGATGCACGAATCCCAATTGTGAGATTCGGATCAGCTTCATCGCCGCAACCCTCATACTGATCATAAATTGGTTTTTGTATAGTTTTCTCATATTCTTCCTCAACTCTTGTCTTCTTTTTTAATGTATATTCCTTTGCTTGCTGTAGCTTGCTTTGAAAAAATTTACGAATCTCCATCGAAACCTTCTTGCATTTTACAACATCCGGATACCCGTCGGCCAAATGCATCTTTACCCGAGTTATTCCTCCACCCTTGCCAATGTAATCACAATAAATACATTGTCAATGATGACGGTTCCCATCTATCTTTTTGGTATGAGACCAAGCGTCATCATGTGGATGTTCCTTTGGTGTCATGCTTCTACCAAATTTAAATCAAATAAATATATTAAATTGATCATATATCGATAAAAAACTACTAATGGCAACTAATTGATCATTAAATCATTATTAGATACACTAATTATATGATTAACAGTTAATTACCAACTAATTATTTCTCTTTCAATACTATAAACATGTTAAATACCCTAATAGGTATTAAAGATATTAAATTGACCTAAAATCGATCAAATTTTGATTAAATCATCATTAAAATGACTAATCATAGCATTAAATAACTTTAATAAAATCTAATTAAACCTATTTTACCGTCATAAATATGTGAAACACATAAAAGAAATATTAGATATGTAATTTTGATCCAATATAGTTTAAATTATGATGAAATCATCATTAGATACACTAATTGCATGATTAATATTTGATTACTAACTAATTACTTTTCTTTCAACACTATAAACATGTTAAATACCTAATAGGTATTAAAGATATTAAATTGACCTAAAATCAATCAAATTTTGATTAAATCATCACTAAAATGACTCATCTCAGGATTAAATAACTTTAATAAAACCTAATTAAACCTATTTTACCATCATAAATATCTTTCAATATTTAATATGCATGAAATATAAATATTTGACCTATTAAGCTTCTAATTTCAAATTAATCAATACTAAACACACTAATCATAATATTAAAGGTTTTAATTACTCTCTAATTAAAAAAGAGAATACATACATCTTGATTAGAAAGCTCTTCCTCTTAATCTTCCCAAATTAGCCTTAATTCAATTCACAAATTGATGTTTTGTAAAGTTTAGAAGAGTTTGAGATTATGTAAGTGATTGTGTAAAAGAGTAGAAGAATGAAATGGAGTGAAATAGAGGGGAAGAAGAGTTAAAAGATATGAGAAAGGGCTCGACTGGTTGAGATCTTGTTACCCATCGGTAGCAGTCGATTCGATCGTTCTGAAGCCATTTGTCTTTAGTGGTAACGGTTGAAATCGACCGATTCTTAGAGTTGTCTTGAGCGAATCTGGTCGAAATTTCGACCGTTACGCGCCGATATATCTTTATATCGATCGATCAGAGATTAGGTATTCGCCGGTAGAGGCGGTCGGTCCGTGTATCTTAGATCCTGTCGGACAGATGTATGTCGCCTTATCGGAAGCAGACGGTCGAAATGCATACCATGGTTTTTAGGAAATGATTGAAGCTATTGGAAGATATGGTGCGGGATTAAAACTTTTAAGTTATTATGAGACGCGAGTTCTATTATTACAAAAAGAGTTGAATTATACAAATGACTTACTAAAGGGTCATAAAGAATCATGGGCAACACATGGTTGCTCTTTTATGTCAGATGCTTGGCCTGATAAGAGACTAAGGAGTATAATTAATTTTATGGTTAATTGTTCTTTAGGGACTTTGTTTGTGAAGTCAATAGATGCTTCATCTTTTGTAAAATCTGGAGATAAGATATATGATTTACTTGACAAGTTTGTGGAAAAAATTCGAGAACAAAATATCGTTCAAGTCATAACCGATAATGGAAGCAACTATGTATTAGCTGGTAATATTTATCTTTTGAATTTTTTTAATTTTTAATTATTTTATCTTCAATTAAATGCATTAAACTCGTAAGTCTTATCATTTTTGTTATCCTTTGTCTTAGGTAAATTACTTAAAACAAAAAGACAGCACTTATATTGGACTCTATGTTCGGCACGTTGTATTGATTTAATGTTAGAATATATTGGAAAGATCCCATACATCAAGAAAACTTTAGAAAGGGCAATTTTTATTGTTGAATTTTTTTTATAATCATATTGGGGCTTTGAATATAATCAGAGATTCACAGACAACAAAGAATTAGTGAGATATGGTGTCACCCGATTTGCTACTTCATTCTTGACATTACAAAGTATACATCGTCAAAAACATAATATGAGAAATATGTTTACTTTTGAGAAATAGGTGACAAGCAAATGGGTAAAAGAAACAAAAGGTAAGAGGGCTACTGATATCATCATATTGCCATCCTTTTGGAATGATGTGATTTATATATTAAAGGTAATGTGCTCTCTTGTTCGAGTCCTTCGATTGGTAGATAATGAACATAAACCTGTAATGGGATATATTTATGAAGCTATGGATAGAGCAAAGGAGACGATTAAAAGGACTTTTAATGAAAATAAAGAAAAATATGAGAAAATTTTTACAATCATTGACGAAAGATGGAATTGTCAACTTCATCGTCCCTTACGTGCAACAAGATATTATTTGAACCCTGAATTCTTTTATACGATTAAATCTATTGGGTTTGATGCAGAAGTTTTGGATGGGTTATATCAGTGCGTTACAAGATTAGTTCCAAGCCTTGAGGTGCAAGATAAGATTATTCGTGAATTATCTCTGTATAAAAATGCCGAAGGTCTTTTTGGAATTCCAATGGCAGTTCGATCCAGGACAACTACGTCTCCAGGTATTAATAATTTGAGATAATTAATTTTATCGATAGTATGTTATTAAGTTATTGCTAATAATAATATAAATTTTGCAACTGAATGGTGGAGTCTATTTGAAAATTCTACCCCGAACCTACAGCAATTTGCTATCAAAGTACTTAGTTTGACATGTAGTGCTTTTGGTTGTGAGCGAAACTAGAGTGTCTTTGAGCATGTAAGAATCAATAAATATTTTTGTTTCAATTAATTTATTTATCTAGATAGATATATTAATATATTTTAAAATTATATGACATGATAGATTCACTCAAAGAGAAGGAACCGGTTAGAACATCAACGATTATATGATCTTGTTTACATAAAGTATAATTAAGCTTTGAAGGCTCGTCATAATTTACGAAATACAATTGATCCAATCTCATTACAAGATATTGATGATTCAAATGAGTGGTTGGTGGGAGAAATGAGTACCAACTTGTAAGATGCCGAAGACAAGCTTGTATTTGAAGATGATAGATTGACATGGGGAGATGTGGCAAGAGCTTCAGGTGTTGGAGAATTACAAACATATACAAGACATATGACAAAGAGAAAAATGAGGGCAAAAGCATCACGCTCGGCTCCTGCTATTGTTGAAGACATTGAGAATAAAACATATTTTGATGAATAGAAGGATAAGATGAAGAGGATGAATTCAATGAAGATGATTTATATGAAAATGATGATAATATTGATTATGATGAATAACTTTAATGTAAAATTTTATTGTTTTGGTTTTTGTTTTAGTAATGTGATATTGTGAGTTTGTACCTTAGATTTTCTTCATTTAATAGTATATTTTTATTTAAATAATTATTTTTTAATTATATTTATATATTTTTATATTTTAGCGCCTCGTTTCATTCGGGTTAGCGCCTGGGCGAGCGCCTAGCGCCTCGGGTGGGTCGAGTATTGGGAAGGAGAAAAGAGAGTTTAGCTTAGGTTTGAGTTCGGGAGAGAGAAGAAGGAAAGCATTTAGCTTCTTATATTGGTAAATATAAATTGCATTTTGTTATGCAGCATGTTTTCTAAACTCTAAAGTACCTGTGACATTTAGATTCTTGTATGTGATGCAGTGGTTCTCAATGAAGCGGCGACATGCTTTAATAGTGCTGGCAGACAGCCTTTACTATACAAAATTCAAGCTCTATTGCAAGGTGAACACATACCTGCTCATCCTTCTTTAATTCTTGATGCATAAAGCATGTGTGTAGAAGATTCAGGTATCTATAAACAGATGATATGGGGTTTTACTTGCCTAATTGATTCAAAAGAATTTGCTGTAACCTGAGGCTATTGATACATGTAGTTATTGATACTTGTTAAGTGCTAAATCAGCATCACTGATAGACAATAATTTACCAAAAATTTAAAAAGACGAAAGAAGGGAAATGAGGCTGATACAGAAATTGGAGGCACGGCTCTTCAAACAACCTAAAAGCGTAAAATGAGATGAAGCAAAGAAATATAAAAGGCCTAAACTTCTTGTTCTCCTTTACACCTTTAGTTCTGCTAATTTGCTTTCATTTGATAGAGCTTTGTACACTTCTGATAATGAGCTGAATTATAGCTTCTTGCTTGTCTTTTGTGAACCTACGCAACAAGCTATGTTCGGTTTATTCTCCTTTACTATAAAAGCATTTTGATATTCTCATTAATATGTTTCATTTTCCCAAGTTTCAAACTGCCTTTTGCAGTACATATAAATTCAACTAGCTATTATAAATTTTTATGATAAGCAGCTTAAGTGATAATATTCATTATCTTGTTGTCATTGCCATGACATCGCTGATGGCTGCTCCCCCAGATTGATCAACCAGTAATACTGATTGCTGTTTTTGCCCATTTGTTGACCTCAGCCAGGTTTTGATAGTCGCAACTGCTATGCTGATGAACTCTATCTTCCAACTCTTTTGAGTGTAAGTACATAGATCATTTTTGCATTTTGGCTTTCCTGCGTAATAGCTTATCTGGAAATTTAATAGTATCACTAACCAGACAAGACATTTCTACATCCTGCAGATGGTGGATCCTACTGGAATTGCCAATTGGTCCGTGACGCATGTTGATTGGTCTGAAGGAAAGTGGCATCCAAAAGCATATCGAGCACAAGATGTCACTTTTGAGCTCCTGAAGAACATTATGGTAAGCATTCTCTCTTTCAAAAATTCATACTTTAAAATATCCAGATGCCTCTGAATTCTTATTGGCTGATATGGGTTTTGTTGACAGAGTATTGTTGAGAATTACCATGTCACCAGTGATGAAAAGGTAAATCGTTTAGAACTTGTGTTCATATATGCTGATTCTGTCCTTTAATATCTCTTACTCATTATGCAAATTCTACATACTAAAAGGTTAAGTCATGCTTAGAAATACTAACAACAATGGGTTACAAATCGTGACAAGCACAAAAACTACGTTGGAATATCGAATAATTGTTGAAAGTGATCGACCATGCAGTGTTCTGAATACTATTACTGTTGAAGCTATCAAATAATTGTTTAACGCCATCGACTGTAACAATCTGGTTAGGTCATGCCAAATCATAACTAATACTACATGAATTTCATTTTTCTTTCCATGTTTGACTTGTGTTTATCGTCACAAAATCTTTGCTGCTAACTGTTTTCAGCTAACAATTATACAACACAATCTGGAAGAGAAACCAATAACTCGAACTTGAGCACACACAAATCTGCTATTTAACTGTCCTCCCATTGTTTTATAATCAAAGACCAACCTCAGCAGTAGTATTGGGTTCTTTTTGTTTATATCAATCACGTATTTATTTATTTATTTTGCAGAAAGTGGTGACTGTGAAACCTTGTCTGTGGAATGGAATGAAGAGACCTTGCTACTTGTTTGCCAGGAAATTTTATCCTGAAGCTCTTGACAACCTGATGCAGTTATTCTCCAATTACACCCTCATATGATACACATCAGCATGAACACCATTGTTTGGTCTGGTTGTGCCTCCTGACATCACATTGTTGACTCATTTGCTCCATTGAATCCCTGCCAATTCTTGAATTCAAGCCGCCTCATTTTGACACCAATCCCCACCCATGTAGCAGCAGAAGATTGTTGGAGGCAATTGGGATGACTTGGATCTGTGTGTCTCTGAGTAGGGATGAGGGTAGATACTACTTTATTTGGTGGTGCACTCCACCCTGTACTGGTCTTCTCTCCGTTTTGTGTTTTCCTGGTTATTTGATCTCTTGAGCAGCAGATTTTGTTAGTGCTCAATTCTTTTGTAGAGAGAGAGAGAGAGAGGGAGAGAGAGAGAGGGATTATAAAACACTTTCTTTGTGAAGTCTTTATGGTAAATCTCTTATTCTTTTTTTGAAAGAAAACTGAAGCACAAAAAAAAGTGAATAATTTGGTTAGCAGTTTCATAAAAAATGTTATTAAAAAAGTATAAACAATAGAGAACAACATAATATTCTGAACTTCTAAGATCTGATCCCAAACACATGTTATATGGTATATTGTGAACATAGTGAACAACAATTATTACCTAATGGATGTTAATATGTATAACATACACCTAATGTTATGATGTATAAATCAAATGTAATGTTTTATATCACATTAAAATATGACATAATTTTTAAATTATACTAAAAAATGACAAAATAATGTTTCAAATAATAAAAGCCTATTTATTGTGAGGAGGAAGAACAACTTCATGGCTTGCTCACTCTTCTTGGGCTCTTTCATAGGATAATCGATATCAAAATTAGTTCCAAGGTTTAGAGAGAGAGATTATCTTCTTTTCCCCTGTTTTAAAATTATATATATATATATATATATTATTGGTGAGAATTCTGAAAACATTTTATGCTAATTATTAAATGATTATGGAGAACAATTTTGCGTTGCTAAATACTGAAGACCGCATTTTATTGTATTTGTAATGATTAAACACACGGCAACCTCCTCAGCACGTGAATCGCACATGTTTCGGATCCGGTTCACTAGAAGATCCGTTTCGAGTCGGTGTCGCATCGCACATGCTTCGGATCCGCTTCACTTGAAGATCCGATTCCGGTTGAACTATACCCGGCCTATATATCTCGGTCTCCCCCCTCTTCCCACTCCCGCTCATTCGCTCGCTCTCGCTCTCGCTCTCGCTCTCTTCCTGCTTCGATCTCTCTCCCTCGCTCCGTGTTTGGCTTCGCCGTCCGCGGCCTTCCTGCTTCGATCTCTCTCCCTCGCTCCGTGTTTGGCTTCGCCGTCCCCGGTCAATCCTCCTCTTTGTCTATATCTCTTCGGGCAAAGATGAAGCGGCCGGTGAAGTTCATCGCCGACCCTAGGGCACGGCGCACCGCGTTCAAGAAGAGGAGAGCCTGCTTCCTCAAGAAGGCGTACGAGCTCTCCACCCTCACCGCCACCGACGTCGCTGCCATCTCCTTCGCTCCACATGATGCGCCACCCGGCGCCGTCCCCGACCTCCTCACCTGGCCTCAGGACCGGAAAGAGGTGGTCCGCATTATCCGCCGCCTCCCTAGGTACGGCCACGGCGCCGCTCCCGGCATCAATAAAACGCCGAAGATCAAGCCCCCGGAGGAGGTTGCCGTCGACCAGGCATGGGACGACGACGGGGCGCTTTGGACGATCGTGAGGTCCCTGCTGGAACCAGAGATCCTGGCCCTGAGAAACAGCGGAACTAAGTTACCGGAGGAACCGGAGTGCTCGAGCTCCCATCACATCCTAGGGCTTCAAGATCCTCCTCCTCCGGCGTTCGTCGACAATGCCTCCGATCCCACTGCCATGAGGATTCACGAGCTCCTGAGTATGCCCGATATCTTCCACGGGGACGATGAAGCCTCCTTCGCTGAGTTGCTGCACCTGATGCAACAAGAGTAGCCTAGCAATATCTGCAATAACTTCTTCAGCTACAAGGAAAAATGGGTATTTTTTTTTCTTTTTATTGTGAAAAAGGTGGATACACAGTCAAAATCTCTCCTCTGATTCCATAAGCAATAAAATCAGCTTCCTTTCAAACAAAAATCGTGTAATTTTTTCCTGATAACATCTATTCGGCAACCAGAGTGCCAAATAGATGACTTGCATACACCATTGTTTCATACTTGTTCACCTCTCAGTACTTCTTTACATTTAAATTAGCTCAAGAAATAATAAGATTTTCTTATGCATTTTGTCTTTCAGAAAAGAGTTACTTGACGGCAGTACCAAATTTTAGGCTTTTAGCCAATGATCTAACACGAGCGAGTTAAGAACTGCTTTCATATGTTATTCCTTGTCAATCAGTGCCATCTTGTGTTTCAATGGTTCATAGAGGAACTCTCAATTGTTCATCTCCTTATAAGTACATTTATAAGAGATAAATTATCCTACTTTGCTTTGATCATATGTTTTAATTGTTTATTTTTGGGGTTTTAAGTATTCTGTCTGCAGTCCTATCACAATCACTTTTGCCTTGAGTGCAGGTATGTCTTTGGCATATTCATCTACCAAGTTAGCTGTTTTTAAATGTTTATGCTGACCTTTACTCTGAACTATAACCTACATTGTCTTACATTATCTTGGCATTTACTGTAGTTTGACTAGTATCATTTTCAGTTTATGCTTTTATTCATGATTATTCAATTTTGGCACCTAATTCATGATTGTTACATTATCTTACTCTGTACTAATGCATCCACCGTGCCCCCATTTTTTCTATTGGACACCATGGCTCATAGTTAACCTTAACAACTTTAACTCGATGAACCGTGCCAAAATTATTTCTTCGTAATGGTATAATATTGCTCATGCTATTGGATAAGGGAACCAAACAAATGCTTTATTTCTCTGGCTGAACAGGCCAATTAATTAAACATTATCGTTCGAGTGCTGAACATTGACTTATAGTTTAATGAAAAGGATTAATGGAGGTGAAGTCCTATAATATTCATGTGAAAAATGAGAGCATGGGAAAATGGAAAGCTTATTTGAATTATCTGTAGCAATATGAATCAATAAAATCTAAAAATGCTCTTTCTTAAGGATCATTTTTCGAGTGGTTTGGACTGACCATTGACTGATGCATCTCATCATCAAGACTCCCAGTTTCTAATTTTGGTGGTATTCAACAGTTGCAAAATTCATTTTAATATAGATCGACATAATATTCAGAAACTTTAAGGCCAGAATGGTGGATGAAGAACTCATTTATACATAATATCCTTATAAGTGCACTAATAAGATGCATGAAACAGATTCGCACTGTAATTTCTTCATTCAGATTGCTTATGGCAGATAAATAGATGGATTTCTTTAAGCTAAGGCAAAACTGAGGCTATGCTTTCTATGAAACCAAGTTATAATTAAGTGTACTACCTCATTTCTGTTCTATACTATAAGAATTCCAAAGGAGTGTAACTGGGTTTTTGTAATAAACTTGAAAATTGTCCTGGGGATATAAATAAACAAACCGTTTTGGGGTCATTGGTGTTTGCCAATGATAGGCTTTTGAATCCCTCCTTATCAGAACAAGTATAATTGTGCTGAGTGTTGGTAGCTAATGAAGAGTGATGTTTGGAGCAGAGAAATTGGGCTCAACATGGTCTCCAAAGATCTTTACACGTTAGAGGTAACTAAGGCCAACCATTTGAGGTATTGGATCTTCTATTTATAATGTGAAGAGATTTGTAAGCATATCTTGAGTAATATGAAGCTTATGTGTTGCAATAGAGATGCACTAAACTATTTCTTGAACATTAGTTCAAAATATCAAGTTTATAGAGACATTAAAGAGCTTATTTATCCTATTTCACTCTGATCATATGGTTTAATTTTTTTAGGTGCTGAATATCGTCTCTAAGTGCTCGTATGTCTTTTTCATATTCAATTACCATAGATTACTATTTTGAATGTTTATGCTGGCTTTTACTCTGAACTATAACTTTTGTATTAACATCATGTTTGCATGTCCTGTAGTTTGACTAGTATTATTTTCAATTTTAGGCTTTTCATGGTTGCTAACTTTTGGCATCTAGAATTAATAGTAGTAATTAAATTTAGTTATTGAAATTAACCACAATAACATATATGTGTTAAGTATTTGTATTTCAAATTTAGAAGGTCTCATACAAAAAAACCATCAACAGTGCAAAAATCTGCATGCAATTTCTCAAATAAATAGAAACATAATTTAAACTTTTTAAATAAAATTAAGAAATCAAAAACTTACATCTACAAAAAGGGAATTATCTTTTGGGATTTTTTGTCCAATGAGTTTTTGAGAGTGATCAGAGGATCACACTGGAATATGACATAATTTAAAAAATAACCAAAAAGTTATTAATCAAACTATTGACCTTCCAAATCTAATTTCATGAGCAAAAACTTGAAAAAGGGTAATATTTCAATTCAGATTGACTCTCATGAATCAAACTTGGCCAATCTACTATTAATGTTTTACTTGTGATTATTTGAGTATTACTGGAGTCATAAGAAAGAGTGGGAAAAAAAAGGAAAGATGATGGCCTCAACTTCAACTGTCCCTAGCATGCAGCCCTCCCCTGGCCATGCTGTCATGGGCCAAGCATGAACTCACTAAAAATCCTGTTAATACTAACAGTAGATAAAGTTACTTTGTACAAACAAATGATTTGCATAACTAAAATGATGAATTTCTCTTATGTCATTTATATATATTGTTGTTCATGTTACCACCAATTCTTTTTTCTCTCCTCTAACTATCAAAATGAATGGCAAATTAACAGTTTTTAAGATGTTGGCTTCATGTTGATTAGTTCTCACATTTGTTATGTGCTTGTAGTTAATCTGTGTTTGTTCTGTTCTTCCCCTTTAATTAATTTCTGATTTCTATTATGATACAGTTTTTGTATAATACAATTTTTTGTAACTTAATTTTTCTTATACTCCTCAAATTTGTCTGAAAAAATGATTTTGCATTGTTCTAGTTGCCTCTTCATCTGCAATGGCTTTGTTCACTCCATCAGGTCCTCTAATGCAGAAGGATATGCTGACTTCAAGCAATTGCTCAACGAGATGCCATTAAGCATCTATCTTTTCTCATTCAACCAGCAGTGTTGAGAAATTGCTCTTTCTTGGAGCACATCCTGTCTCCACTAATCTACTTTGCAAACCATCATCTTTTTCAAGACACCCTGAAGTAGGCCATTTTTAGAATTATTACCCATGAGTGGCAGCCAGTGCTATTTATTTGATTCTTAGAAGTTTTCAGCTTCATGTGGCAACAAGTTCTAGCTTGATGATGTCAGTGAATCTCAGCAGTTTGTTACAGATATTTTGAATTGAATATTTGAAAGAGCAATTGAGATGGACAAGATTGAGAAGAATTCACCGAGAAGCAATATGCTGACGGGGTACCTTATGGCAACTCTGTTTTATGAGCCGTCAACATCAACCAGACTTTCCTTTGAGCCAACTATAAAGAGGTTAGGAGAAGTTTTTTATTACAGAAAAAACATGTGAATTTTCTTCAATCACGAGGAGAAACTCTTGAAGGTATGATCTTAATTATGGATAATTTTGTGGTGTCTAGAATTGTATAAGGAAGACTTAACAAGTGGAAAACATGATTTGTAGATACAACTACAGTTGAAGGTTAAATATAATTGTTTTGAAACACTTCGAAATTGGAGTTGCCAGACAGCAGCTTCTACAGCTATTATTCTTTTTTATAAAAACTGGGATGATCAAGGACAGCATCCAACAAAGGTAAAAGGAATAGTATTTCATTATTAAAAACAGAAGAAAACAAGTGGAGGTTTTTATGCTGCATTTGCTCTCAGATGATTCTGATGTATGCATGATTTGTTGACAGCCAGGTTTTCTACGTAGGGAAGTTTGCTTCATCATTAGAACTACTGGAGAAAAATACTGGAAATCTCAACGAATTATGATGACATAATTGTTCTTGTCAGATTAGGAAGTACATTACTTTATCAGAAAACATTCCTCAAGGTTGCTGTGAATTCTTTGGGGTCACCATAGGGAAATAGAAGTCAACCAGTTCATGATGGTAGTTGTAATAGAAAAATCATATATTGGTATGAATTGCTAGCCTCAGTGTATGAGTACTATCAAGTGATATTTCACAAGCTGATAAGCACCACAATAATGCATTAATTGTCTTGATATGTACATTGTGAACAAAGCTCTGGTTGTCTAGAAGTGGCTTTGAGGAATGATGTTGCCTATCAAGCTCGCATTCAGAAAGAAAGATTTGGTGAGATGATCCATAGACCTTTATGAAGAAATTCATGCCAAGTGCATTGTGGCCAAGAGGCGTTAGATGTGCCTCCTAAGCATCCTGTTATCATGCATCTTCACCCAAGACCTGATGAGGTATGTGAACATGTCTGAAACCATTTCTTTCTTAGTATGTAGAACAAAAGATTCATTGTCTCAGCAACCAACACTTAATTTTCACAAAGATAATTGCTGAAGAAATGCAAGGTTTACTTTTATTTGAGACTTCCATTTTTTTGCTTTTCTAAATACTGCAACCTCTATTTGTATCTTGACCCCCATAAACAAAATCACCTGATATCTCTTAAACAACCATTCATGGCGAAGTGACTAAAACTTGATTAATGTTATGCAACAAAGGACCAAAATTTATGAAATTACATGGATGGTGATCCTAGAGCTGCATATTTCAGACAAGCCAAGAATGGTCTTTCTGTTTGAATCACTCCATTGATGCTGCTGCTGCTTTGCTGGTAAGTATCGATACAAACTATTTCTTTTATTTGTTTTACGTAATTCGATAGGTCATTTTGACATTGTTCATTGTTACAGAATTTTTTTTTCTGCTTCTGTGTCCATTGTTAATGGCTGAAAAATAAGTAGCATAATTTCATCAAAAGACTGCTATGCTAATGTTATAAAGAGATTAGGTTGACTGATGCTGTTTCTTAAAGATGTGATGTGATCAATAGAAGCAGAAAGGAGTCTGAAAATTTAATGCCATTTTGCCCATCTCATCACGATGAGAAACACTAATTGTATTTATGCTCTGAATACTTGCTTGTTTCTTGTAAGATTAACTGTTTATTTATTTATTTATTTTATGTATTTTGGATGGGATCCCTTCTAAAATTCTGGCTTTGATTGCAATCATATTATTCCACATGGTAAGTGTCAAATGGTTTTATTAATATAATGAGTAATGTGGTGAACCATTAAAGAGAAAAAAAAAACATCCTGATTATTAAGGTCAAGAATTTAAGTCTTGCTCTAAATAATTGGTTATATTATATTTGAATGAAAATAATTAAATTTTAATATAACATATGTGTTTTATTATTCTAATACAAATTTTTCATAGGGCATCCCTAATAAGTCGAATCATGTGTTATTTCTTTCACGATATTTATAATAAGCCCTAATATCACAACTATTAGGGTGGATGAATTCTGATGGTCTCTTTTTATATCATTCACATGACTTTTTTGTGTTTTGAATATTTTATATAATTTTTTTAGTTTAATCTTCTATTGCAGTTATGCTTAATCCCACATATAATATAACTTAAATATATTTAAAATAAAAATTATTTTTAAAGTATTCCTATCATATAAGAGTGATATAAATTACAATCTTAAGAGTTGAATATAACTTAAATATATTTAAAATAAAAATTAATTTTTTAAGCATTCTTATCATATAATATAGAATGTTGATGTAAGTTAGAATCTTAAGAATTAAATAGTTAGTGATTTGGAGGGTACCTTAAAATTACAAGGATAATAACTGAATTTAGAGGGGTGTATTTGTAATTTTGTATAACTATGAAGGCAAAGAACTGAGTTCGGCTTCCCTTTTTGCTGCCTCTCTTCTGAAGCCGAATCGCCAATCTTGAGCTCTCTTGGTGGTACTCCTCGAAACCCTAGGATCCATGGGCCAAGGAACCCCCAGAGGCGTGGGAAAGCAAGGGCACCTCGGCGATCGGAAGCACAACGGCGACAAGAACACAAAGTTCGAGCCGACGATGTCGTTGTCCCGGGTCGGACGGAAGCAGCGAAGGCAGGAGGGTCTTGAGGTTGTTGTCCGGCTCCCCTCTGTCACCTTGCTCTCAAAGTGCCGCCTCTGCATCCTCAAGCTCGAGTGCGTCAAGGACTACCTCCTCATGGAGGAGTTCATTGCCAACCAGGAGCCCCTCCGTCCCTAGGAGAAGAAGAACAAGGAGGGCTGCTCCAAGGTCGACGATCTCCAGGGGTCGTCGATGAGGGTCAAAAACCTAGAGGAGCTCATCGACGAGAACCATGCCATCATTTCGTTGTCGATCGGACCGGAGTACTACGTTAGGATTCTGTCTTTTGTCGACAAGGATCAACTGGAACCGGGTTGTGCCATTCTTATGCACAATAAGGTCAGTTTTGCTGGTTTAATGATTATGGTTGGTCGCATAATCTCGGATTGGTGAAGATTTTTGGTGTTTAGGGTGAGAATTGGTTGTTGATTTCTTGATATACCTAATTTGCTAGTATTCTGTGAAAATAACTTGCAATATTATGTGCATTTGCATAGATCACTGGTATTTAGGCTCGACGAACTTGCTTAGCTGAAGATTTGGGGTTCGAGTGATTTGTGGTCAATTTTTGTGGGAGAGAATTTCTTGCATTGTGAAGCCTTTGTGGGCATCATACGTTTGCCCACATAATTTCTATGGCTGAGGGTATCTTAAATCTCCAAAAGTTAAGAATATAACAAAAGAATTGAAGTCTAGAAGGTAAATTGAGCCCCATTTTGCTAGGATACGTGGTAATATGTTAGATTCATGGGCTGGACCGTAGGAGATCCATGTTCTAATGCATAATGCCTGCTTAAGAATCATCATGTTCTTTTCTTCTTAGGCACTTTATTTCTTTTGAATTTATCTACATGTTTGTGTGTTGAGTCACTGAATCAAGAAAACCTATCTTGGGTAGTTAGAGCATTGATTTTGTTTTTACAAATTATATTATCGACTCTGTTTGATTTGAATTCTAATCCTTTAAGATTGTTTCATTTATTTTCAGTGGTCAGTTAATTCTATGAGTTAGTCAAAGTCTTTGATAAAGTGACAGTTTGGGATCATTTTTTATCTATATGTTTGAATAATTGGATATTATTCAAATGATAGCCTCTTTAGCCTCTTAATTGATGGGTAGTGTACTTGCCTTCAACAATTGTAGAAATTCTAAATGTGAGAAGAAATTTGGGTCGCCCACTCCTTTATGTCTTGCCTCCACCTCTTTCTTTTGTTTTCTGTGTTTTTTTTCGTTCTTCTCTTATTTGAAGATTTTCAAAGTGGCTCAAAACATTTCTAGAAAATAAAGGAGAAATGTCTTATTTAGCTTGTCTACCTCTTGTTTTGGGCTTCTCCTAGGAGTAAAAACAAGTGCTCGGTCCAATCCTCATTGAAGAGACAGCTGCAGAGGTTGAAATATATTTTTCTTGAAAAGCTTTCTTACAGCTGGTTGGCACTTATTTTGTCTCCTATGCAGTGTAACCTACACTGAATAGGCTGGAATATTTTTTTGGCTGAATCAATATGCAACTTGACTTGTTTATAGGTGTGGGTGAAGAAACCGGTCAAGCTACATCTAGCTCAGGATTTTTCCAATGCAAAAGATTTTGCAGTATTATTATGTACCTGTATCTTATTCAACTAAAGTGTAAAATAGTTATTGGTCTTTGTCCTTTTTATTTTAGTCTGTGTTTTAGATGTTTCTAATCCTTACCTTTTATGCATCTTCACATGACATGTCACATAATGATATGCTTCTTACTTGGTGGCTTTTGTTCGAATAATTGTTAAATTCTGAAATATAATATCTGGATATGTTGTTATTCAGTGGATAAATGGGTGATTAGATTAAAATGTCTTTTGCAGATCTTGTCTGTTGTTGGGCTTCTTCAGGATGAAGTTGATCCTATGGTTTCTGTCATGAAAGTTGAAAAATCTCCTTTGGAATCTTATGCTGATATTGGTGGCTTAGATGTGCAAATTCAATAACTTAAAGAAGCTGTTGAACTTCCTCTTACTCATCCTGAGCTGTATGAAGATATTGGAATTAGGCCTCCCAAGGGAGTTTACTATATGGGAGCCTGGAACTGGGAAAACTTTACTTGCCAAGGTGAGAGTATAGCATGTGAATTTCCATAACATGGACTTTACAACTTTGCCCCACACATTCTTTACCCTCCCTCTTCTCTATTCTCTCGATCTCTATTTTGTTACAGTTGTATTATGTGTTTATGTTGGCTCTAACTCTAGCGACAACACTTTATTGATTCGTATAGATTAGTATATCTACCAGCTTTTATTATGAGTATATAGAGAAAAGAAATGAGATAGGATGTGTTTATTGCCTACGTACTTCTTCTTTACCAATGGATGTCTTTCTTTTTAAAAAAATTGACCTTCTATTATTACAATCTAGATGGTGGTGGCCAATTAAAAAAAAAGTTTAGCTGAGTTTCACTTTAGAATTGGAATTATCTTTTTCTTGTGGGTTTGCGACCTAAAAGGTTTTTGCCATACAATTTGTGTTGCATGGTGATCTGAATGCTGTGGTATCTGCATTGGTTATTGCAAAGTCCTAATTTTTCATACTATTTATGAATGTTTATGAGCCATCAACATCAACCAGACTTTCCTTTGAGCCAGCTATAACAAGGTTAGGAGGAGAAGTTTTTTATTACAGAAAAAACATGTGAATTTTCTTCAGTCACGAGGAGAAACTCTTGAAGGTATGATCTTAATTATGGATAATTTTGTGGTGTCCAGAATTGTATAAGGAAGACTTAACAAGTGGAAAACATGATTTGCAGATACAACTACAGTTGAAAGTTACACAAATATAATTGTTTTGAAACACTTCGAAAGTGGAGTTGCCAGACGGCAGCTTCTACAACCAGTATTCTTTTTTATAAAAGCTGGGATGGTCAAGGACAGCATCCAACACAGGTAAAAGGAATAGTATTTCATTGTTAAAAATAGAAGAAAACAAGTGGAGGTTTTTATGCTGCAAATGCTCTTAGTTGATTCTGATGTATGCATGATTTGTTGACAGCCAGGTTTTCTATGTAGGGAAGTTTGCTTCACCATTAGAACTACAGGGGAAAAATACTGGAAACCTCAACGAATTATGATGACATAATCGTTCTTACTTGTCAGATTAGGAAGTACATTATTTCATCAGAAAACAATTGCATGCTAGTATGAAGTCAATTGCACAAATTGGAACTAAAAAACTTGAGTTATTTTTAATCTTATAGGAATCTATCTATGTTACTTTAAATGAATTTCCTGAATATAAGAAAAATGGTTTTGATGATGATTTGGGATTTGATAATTTGTTTTCATGATAAGAATATTTATCCACACAAATCATGATATTGATTTTTATAACTTGAAATTTATTTCAATATATTTTATTATTTTTCCTATGATTTCTTTTGCTATTTACTAAAGAGAAGATTTATCCAAATAAATCATGATGTGCCATTTGACTTCTTGATGTTTATGACTTGAGTTTTATTATGTACAATTCCTTTGTATTTATGGTTTGTATACTTATGTTATGATTGGAACATTAATGTAAAAGAAAAATTGTACTATTGTATCCTTCCCTTGTTTTTTATGACAAAGGGAGAGAAAACTTGCTAGCTTACACATTACAAAGAAAAGCAAAAAATTACTAGCTTGCACAGTGTAAAAGGAAGCAAAAATTTACTAACTTACATATTTCAAAAGAAACAAAAATTTGCTAACTTACACATCTTAAAGAGAAGCAAAATCTTGCTAGTTTGCATATTTTAAAGAGAAGCTAAAACTTGCACATTTCTCCTTTTTTTGTTGATGACAAAGGGGGAGAAGTTGACTGTATTTGTTGATGACTTGAAATTTTGATGATTTGAAATTATGATTACTTTGATGTGTGTCACTATTATTTCAACATGTTGAAATGTTATTATTTTCTAAATTTGAGATTAGTTCAATATGACACGTAGACAGGGGGAGTTTAGTTAAAACTCCGTTATCAATTGGTTGTCCTCATTAAAAAGGGAAATATTGTTGAATCTTGGATTTTCATTATGAAATCAATTGACGAGTTTATGAACTAATAAGCGTATAAAAAAAGTGATGCAGGACAAACTTTGATCATGGACCTGAATCATGAAGTAGGAGAATTAGACGTTGGACCAGAGAGCATCATATCAAAGATTGGACGTTGGGCTGGAGGATTGGTCTACGTGTCGGAGGATGGACTTCGTGTCATGAGTTCGGGCATCGGGTTGGAAGGATCAGGTATTGCGCCAAGAAGATCGGATGCTGTGGAGGTCAACATGCCGATAGGTCAGGTAATTCGTAGAAGGAATGGACGATGCACCGGAGGACAAAGTGCTGGATGAAAAATGACATGCCGGACAAAGTAGGCTTCATGATTGTAATTGCTATGTCTTGATCGAAGTTGTTTAAAGTGTAATTAAGTTGGCTTTGGAGTGTAACTAGGCCAATTTAATTAGGAGTCCAATGGGCCTGAACCAGGCTTGAATTAGGGCTGAATTGGGCCTGTTGGAAGGCCAATTCAATGACCTGAGGTTGGGTTAGGCAATGGCACCGCTAGGGCATGCAGTGGCACCACCAGTGAGCTGGAAAGTATGAAGTGTATGCTTTCGGAAATCTCAACGGTGGTACTGCCAGGGTCAGCGGTGGCATGCGAGACTGTGTCAGGCGGTGGTACCACCCAAGCAAGCGGGGGTACCGCTAGTGCAAAGTATGTGAGGCGGTAGTACCGCCCAGTATAGGTGGTGGTACTACTAGTATCCCTAAAACCTGGGGATTTAAATTTTTGGCTCTATTTTTGAAGTCATTTGGGACTTATAAATATCCCACTCATGCTTGCTGGGTGCAGCAAGAAAAGAGAACGAAAACTTATGGTTTGAAATGTGAAAACCCTGTTGGAAAGTTGAGTTCTCTCATCTTTGAGCTTTGAGGTTGTTTTAAGAGAGGTTGTGAGGATTACCTTGTAAAAGAAGGGTGTAAAGGTTCTCTCCTGAGTTTGTGAAAATGAGAAAGAGTTGCAACAAGGTTAGTTGATTTTTGCCCGTTGGATAGAAGACTGGTAGTAGAAGCCGGTGGCCTCGACTGAAGAGGAATCGGGAGTGGATGTAAGTTGAATGACCGAACCACTATAAATCCGATGTGCACTTCTTCTCTTGCTTTCTTTTGATATTGCATATTGATTTACTTACTAAGCAATCCTTACGTTTTTTGTTAATCACATTTTCGATACAAGTTTCATCGATTGAAAGCTTTAAACCGAAGTTTTCCGAAAACACTTATTCACCCCACCCCACCACCACCAAACCCCTCCCCCCCGCCCCCCCTCCCTAGTGCCACTACGATCCTAACAGTTGCGTTATTGTTTCTTAAAATGACTAAATGCCTAGAATTGTTCGAAGTGTCCAAGTGTCTGGCATGATAAAAACCAAAAGGTGAAGTCCCCAGGTAATACTGGACAATATCATTCGAAGGTTTGATGTCAAAGTTTCTAGCCAAAGTTTGTAGCTTCTGTTTGCTCACACATGAAAGTTATTCATGTTATCTTTATCCATCTCATCCATGAAAAATTATGGTTTTGTAGTGTATCCCTTTTCTGAAGTTTCATTCTTGTATCATCTTAGTTCTTTTTTGCAATTTTTAGGTACATTTATATTTTTCTTTCTTATTTCAAATGACTTTCTGTTATATTGTTTACCTTTTTGCCTTACAACTTTTTTCTAATCAGTTTTTGCCCTCATCTTTTGGCAAACTTATGGACTATACTCTAATATGTACAAAGCCTCACATTTAATTATGGGCGGTTGGTTTCAAGGACTCAGACTGAAGGGTGACGACTGTTCTACTTGGGCCTTGGTTAAATCTAGACCTTAACCAGCCTGCATAAAATAGCATCTCCTGATTGTTCGATACAAATTTCTTTCTTTTAGGGAAGTGCTAGGAGATTTAGATTTTTCGAAAATCACGAAGAAGCTAATTTGTGACTCACATTCTTTGATTAGTTTCCAGAAAGAATGTGGGAAGAAAACCACCATGTTTATATTTATGAATGTAATAGTAAATACGAAACAATTATGTAGTCATTCCAAGTTTTGATAGGGGACATCCCAGGAGATTGGAAATAAATCCAAAGTCCTACTCAGCTACTCCTATAAAAACAAACAGATAAAAAGGAAAGAACAGTTAACTGCATTCCAACATTTCTCATCTTGTTTAATATAATCTCCAAGCTCCACTTCATCTTTGAGAAAGGCAAGCATCAGAAACAAAACCTTCATTTGGAACTTACAAATATTGTAGTAAGTTACTCAATATATAGGCACCTAGTTGGCGCACTACTATCATATATCATTATAAAATAGTACACTGTCTCCCTAGGACACTTTTGATTTGAACAAGGAATTTTCTTCATGCGGTGGCTGTTCTGATTCGGACCAGAAGATTGTTTAATAGTGAAATGCAACTAAGTTACTTCACTGGTTGTCAAGATACAGAGTTTTATTCAACTTTTAGACTGAAACATGTGCTTAAATCTTTATTTACAGGGCCATGAGGGGAGATTCTCCATCTATGTACATGCATCACGAGAGAAGCCAGTCCATGTTAGCCCTTTGTTTGATGGCCGGGACATCCAAAGTGGAAAGGTACTTGAAATCCTCTCTTCTCCTGGACTAATACATGTTATTAATGGCCTACACTATAAAACAATAAAAAAGAATGCCTTTGATATCATTTGTGCTTCTACTGTAAATGGTGCATATGTACATTTACAGCCTAAAGAATATTTTAGAAATGTTCGTGAGGTAATTGCAAGTCAAGAGCAATGTTGCCTGCCTGTGTTTATGCCTATGTGAAACTAATGTTCAAACGAAAGGTATCTACTTTGCTTCAAAAGAGAAAAAAATAATGTTTCTACATGTAGGTTGTGTGGGGAAAGATTTCTATGGTTGATGCAGAGAGGAGACTCCTAGCAAATGCACTCCAAGATCCTGATAAACAACATTTTGTGTTGCTCTCTGACAGGTATTGAACTTTTGTGTTTGAATGTCCTTGCCGTGTTTATTATACCAATATAAAGGACACTCAATGTTTCTTGTATGACAGCTGTGTTCCCCCCGCATAACTTTGACTATGCCTACAACTATCTTATGGGAACAAATGTCAGTTTTATTGACTGGTAATGTCATCATCAAGTTTTCCCTAACACCCATTTTGCTTTCTTTTTGATTTTGGGCTACTTGTTATATCAAGAAGCTGTTGCCAATTATGGCAACTCTTCTAAACAGCTGTTCTTTTTTCCTTAAATATTACATAACATATGTCTTCTTTCGTAAGATCTTTGACTGATTGTTAACAAACTGATTCCCAACCTTGTTGCTACCTGTTTTGCCAGCTTCTGGGATCCTGGCCCACATGGAAATGCAAGGTACACCGAGCATATGTTGCCTGAGATTGAAGAGGACTTCAGGAAGGGTTCACAGGTGCTCTCTTTTTCCTTTATTTAATTGCCACTAGAAATTTTATTATCCATATTGTGCAGAAAAGGACAAAGCTTGCTTGTCAAAAAATGTTACCAGAGTGCTATCTACTCTGAGCTCTATTCCTGGCGTTAGCCCACAAGTATGAAATATCATATAGTCTCCCCAAATCTTGATTTTATGTAGGTGTCCCTTCTAAGCCTCAAAATTTGTTGGTCTCTGAGATTAGCTGCCACCTCAAGTAAGCTCATATGTGAAATGGGTTAATTCAGTTTAATCAGGGATGGGTGCTGGGAATTGTTAGGGGTCCAGGTGGGTTTGAATTTGGTCTGAGCATGTTCTGTTAATGTCCTTGGATCTGTTCTATTTCAAAAGTCCTTGTACAATTGATAATGGCCTGAATGAGGTGGGAGAGAGGCCTAGAGAGAGAGAGAGAGAGAGGACTGAAGAGTGTCGGTTTACCTTGGATGGTGATTAGAAGAGAGTGAAGAGATAGGATTAAGCTTGAGAGAATGAGGAGATGGATGAACGTGAGGGTTGAAGTTCAACTTGGGTGGGTCGAATATTGGGAAGGAGAAAAGAGAGTTTAGCTCAGGTTGGAGTTCGGGAGAGAGAAGGAAAGCATTTAGCTTCTTATATTGGTAAATATAAATTGCATTTTGTTATGCAGCATGTTTTCTAAACTCTAAAGTACCTGTGACATTTAGATTCTTGTATGTGATGCAGTGGTTCTCAATGAAGCGGCGACATGCTTTAATAGTGCTGGCAGACAGCCTTTACTATACAAAATTCAAGCTCTATTGCAAGGTGAACACATACCTGCTCATCCTTCTTTAATTCTTGATGCATAAAGCATGTGTGTAGAAGATTCAGGTATCTATAAACAGATGATATGGGGTTTTACTTGCCTAATTGATTCAAAAGAATTTGCTGTAACCTGAGGCTATTGATACATGTAGTTATTGATACTTGTTAAGTGCTAAATCAGCATCACTGATAGACAATAATTTACCAAAAATTTAAAAAGACGAAAGAAGGGAAATGAGGCTGATACAGAAATTGGAGGCACGGCTCTTCAAACAACCTAAAAAGCGTAAAATGAGATGAAGCAAAGAAATATAAAAAGGCCTAAACTTCTTGTTCTCCTTTACACCTTTAGTTCTGCTAATTTGCTTTCATTTGATAGAGCTTTGTACACTTCTGATAATTTGCTGAATTATAGCTTCTTGCTTGTCTTTTGTGAACCTACGCAACAAGCTATGTTCGGTTTATTCTCCTTTACTATAAAAGCATTTTGATATTCTCATTAATATGTTTCAATTTCCCAAGTTTCAAACTGCCTTTTGCAGTAAATATAAATTCAACTAGCTATTATAAATTTTTATGATAAGCAGCTTAAGTGATAATATTCATTATCTTGTTGTCATTGCCATGACATCGCTGATGGCTGCTCCCCCAGATTGATCAACCAGTAATACTGATTGCTGTTTTTGCCCATTTGTTGACCTCAGCCAGGTTTTGATAGTCGCAACTGCTTTGCTGATGAACGCTATCTTCCGACTCTATCGAGTGTAAGTACATAGATCATTTTTGCATTTTGGCTTTCCCGAGTAATTGCTTATCTGGGACTTTAATAGTATCACTAACCAGACAGGACATTTCTACATCTTGCAGATGGTGGATCCTACTGGAATTGCCAATTGGTCCGTGACGCATATTGATTGGTCTGAAGGAAAGTGGCATCCAAAAGCATATCGAGCACAAGATGTCACTTTTGAGCTCCTAAAGAACATTACGGTAAGCATTCTCTCTTTCAAAAATTCATACTTTAAAATATCCAGATGCCTCTGAATTCTTATTGGCTGATATGGGTTTTGTTGACAGTCTATTGTTGAGAATTACCATGTCACCAGTGACGAAAGGGTAAATCTTTTAGAACTTGTGTTCATATATGCTGATTCTTTCCTTGTTCTGGTTCAGCTATTCCTGATTTGCTTTCTTTATAGTTGTCACAATCACCGAAAGCACATCAGATTAGGCAAAGGAAACTTAAACCTTTGCAAGCTGACCGCCAAGTTTTATAGTTTTTCTTTTCCTCTGAGTTACTTCAGTGTATTCATGCGCTTAGGTTGAATGAAGCATATAATAGGAAATTGGAACATGTTGCAGATATCCATCTAAAATTCTTGCATTTTTTCATAGATAGTGGTAAGTGGTAGGACTTTGCAAGAAAATGCTTGTTCTACATGGCTATGTCAACCAAAACCTTTAAGACACTATGCAATCATACATAGTAGCATGATACATGCATGAGGCACAGAACAAATATGGAGGGATTGATGACTGACTATCTGAGCCTTCAGAGAAGCAAATAAAAAAAAATATATGCGGATGGATGAAATAGAATTACTTGATTACAAGCCGGTATGACTTGTAAGAAAATAATGTCATCTGTCGAAAGAAGTAAAATATTTTCTCAGCATGTTCACTAGTTGGAGGATTGAACTCCAAAGCACCAAAAGCATCTATTTTCATTTGTGTTAAGATGGTATCATTTGGTCCTTTAATATCTCTTACCCATTATGCAAATTCTACATACTAAAAGGTTAAGTCATGCTTAGAAATACTAACAACAATGGGTTACAAATCGTGACAAGCACAAAAACTACGTTGGAATATCGAATAATTGTTGAAAGTGATCGACCATGCAGTGTTCTGAATACTATTACTGTTGAAGCTATCAAATAATTGTTTAACGCCATCGACTGTAACAATCTGGTTAGGTCATGCCAAATCATAACTAATACTACATGAATTTCATTTTTCTTTCCATGTTTGACTTGTGTTTATCGTCACAAAATCTTTGCTGCTAACTGTTTTCAGCTAACAATTATACAACACAATCTGGAAGAGAAACCAATAACTCGAACTTGAGCACACACAAATCTGCTATTTAACTGTCCTCCCATTGTTTTATAATCAAAGACCAACCTCAGCAGTAGTATTGGGTTCTTTTTGTTTATATCAATCACGTATTTATTTATTTATTTTGCAGAAAGTGGTGACTGTGAAACCTTGTCTGTGGAATGGAATGAAGAGACCTTGCTACTTGTTTGCCAGGAAATTTTATCCTGAAGCTCTTGACAACCTGATGCAGTTATTCTCCAATTACACCCTCATATGATACACATCAGCATGAACACCATTGTTTGGTCTGGTTGTGCCTCCTGACATCACATTGTTGACTCATTTGCTCCATTGAATCCCTGCCAATTCTTGAATTCAAGCCACCTCATTTTGACACCAATCCCCACCCATGTAGCAGCAGAAGATTGTTGGAGGCAATTGGGATGACTTGGATCTGTGTCTCTCTGAGTAGGGATGAGGTAGATACTGCTTTATTTGGTGGTGCACTCCACCCTGTACTGGTCTTCTCTCCGTTTTGTGTTTTCCTGGTTATTTGATCTCTTGAGCAGCAGATTTTGTTAGTGCTCAATTCTTTTGTAGAGAGAGAGAGAGAGAGGGAGAGAGAGAGGGATTATAAAACACTTTCTTTGTGAAGTCTTTATGGTAAATCTCTTATTCTTTTTTTGAAAGAAAACTGAAGCACAAAAAAAAGTGAATAATTTGGTTAGCAGTTTCATAAAAAATGTTATTAAAAAAGTATAAACAATAGAGAACAACATAATATTCTGAACTTCTAAGATCTGATCCCAAACACATGTTATATGGTATATTGTGAACATAGTGAACAACAATTATTACCTAATGGATGTTAATATGTATAACATACACCTAATGTTATGATGTATAAATCAAATGTAATGTTTTATATCACATTAAAATATGACATAATTTTTAAATTATACTAAAAAATGACAAAATAATGTTTCAAATAATAAAAGCCTATTTATTGTGAGGAGGAAGAACAACTTCATGGCTTGCTCACTCTTCTTGGGCTCTTTCATAGGATAATCGATATCAAAATTAGTTCCAAGGTTTAGAGAGAGAGAGATTATCTTCTTTTCCCCTGTTTTAAAAATTATATATATATATATATATATATTATTGGTGAGAATTCTGAAAACATTTTATGCTAATTATTAAATGATTATGGAGAACAATTTTGCGTTGCTAAATACTGAAGACCGCATTTTATTGTATTTGTAATGATTAAACACACAACAACCTCTCAGCACGTGAATCGCACATGTTTCGGATCCGGTTCACTAGAAGATCCGTTTCGAGTCGGTGTCGCATCGCACATGCTTCGGATCCGCTTCACTTGAAGATCCGATTCCGGTTGAACTATACCCGGCCTATATATCTCGGTCTCCCCCCTCTTCCCACTCCCGCTCATTCGCTCGCTCTCGCTCTCGCTCTCGCTCTCTTCCTGCTTCGATCTCTCTCCCTCGCTCCGTGTTTGGCTTCGCCGTCCGCGGCCTTCCTGCTTCGATCTCTCTCCTCGCTCCGTGTTTGGCTTCGCCGTCCCCGGTCAATCCTCCTCTTTGTCTATATCTCTTCGGGCAAAGATGAAGCGGCCGGTGAAGTTCATCGCCGACCCTAGGGCACGGCGCACCGCGTTCAAGAAGAGGAGAGCCTGCTTCCTCAAGAAGGCGTACGAGCTCTCCACCCTCACCGCCACCGACGTCGCTGCCATCTCCTTCGCTCCACATGATGCGCCACCCGGCGCCGTCCCCGACCTCCTCACCTGGCCTCAGGACCGGAAAGAGGTGGTCCGCATTATCCGCCGCCTCCCTAGGTACGGCCACGGCGCCGCTCCCGGCATCAATAAAACGCCGAAGATCAAGCCCCCGGAGGAGGTTGCCGTCGACCAGGCATGGGACGACGACGGGGCGCTTTGGACGATCGTGAGGTCCCTGCTGGAACCAGAGATCCTGGCCCTGAGAAACAGCGGAACTAAGTTACCGGAGGAACCGGAGTGCTCGAGCTCCCATCACATCCTAGGGCTTCAAGATCCTCCTCCTCCGGCGTTCGTCGACAATGCCTCCGATCCCACTGCCATGAGGATTCACGAGCTCCTGAGTATGCCCGATATCTTCCACGGGGACGATGAAGCCTCCTTCGCTGAGTTGCTGCACCTGATGCAACAAGAGTAGCCTAGCAATATCTGCAATAACTTCTTCAGCTACAAGGAAAAATGGGTATTTTTTTTTCTTTTTTATTGTGAAAAGGTGGATACACAGTCAAAATCTCTCCTCTGATTCCATAAGCAATAAAATCAGCTTCCTTTCAAACAAAAATCGTGTAATTTTTCCTGATAACATCTATTCGGCAACCAGAGTGCCAAATAGATGACTTGCATACACCATTGTTTCATACTTGTTCACCTCTCAGTACTTCTTTACATTTAAATTAGCTCAAGAAATAATAAGATTTTCTTATGCATTTTGTCTTTCAGAAAAGAGTTACTTGACGGCAGTACCAAATTTTAGGCTTTTAGCCAATGATCTAACACGAGCGAGTTAAGAACTGCTTTCATATGTTATTCCTTGTCAATCAGTGCCATCTTGTGTTTCAATGGTTCATAGAGGAACTCTCAATTGTTCATCTCCTTATAAGTACATTTATAAGAGATAAATTATCCTACTTTGCTTTGATCACATGTTTTAATTGTTTATTTTTGGGGTTTTAAGTATTCTGTCTGCAGTCCTATCACAATCACTTTTGCCTTGAGTGCAGGTATGTCTTTGGCATATTCATCTACCAAGTTAGCTGTTTTTAAATGTTTATGCTGACCTTTACTCTGAACTATAACCTACATTGTCTTACATTATCTTGGCATTTACTGTAGTTTGACTAGTATCATTTTCAGTTTATGCTTTTATTCATGATTATTCAATTTTGGCACCTAATTCATGATTGTTACATTATCTTACTCTGTACTAATGCATCCACCGTGCCCCCATTTTTTCTATTGGACACCATGGCTCATAGTTAACCTTAACAACTTTAACTCGATGAACCATGCCAAAATTATTTCTTCGTAATGGTATAATATTGCTCATGCTATTGGATAAGGGAACCAAACATATGCTTTATTTCTCTGGCTGAACAGGCCAATTAATTAAACATTATCGTTCGAGTGCTGAACATTGACTTAAATGAAAAGGATTAATGGAGGTGAAGTCCTATAATATTCATGTGAAAAATGAGAGCATGGGAAAATGGAAAGCTTATTTGAATTATCTGTAGCAATATGAATCAATAAAATCTAAAAATGCTCTTTTTAAGGATCATTTTTCGAGTGGTTTGGACTGACCATTGACTGATGCATCTCATCATCAAGACTCCCAGTTTCTAATTTTGGTGGTATTCAACAGTTGCAAAATTCATTTTAATATAGATCGACATAATATTCAGAAACTTTAAGGCCAGAATGGTGGATGAAGAACTCATTTATACATAATATCCTTATAAGTGCACTAATAAGATGCATGAAACAGACTCGCACTGTAATTTCTTCATTCAGATTGCTTATGGCAGATAAATAGATGGATTTCTTTAAGCTAAGGCAAAACTGAGGCTATGCTTTCTATGAAACCAAGTTATAATTAAGTGTACTACCTCATTTCTGTTCTATACTATAAGAATTCCAAAGGAGTGTAACTGGGTTTTTGTAATAAACTTGAAAATTGTCCTGGGGATATAAATAAACAAACCGTTTTGGGGTCATTGGTGTTTGCCAATGATAGGCTTTTGAATCCCTCCCTTATCAGAACAAGTATAATTGTGCTGAGTGTTGGTAGCTAATGAAGAGTGATGTTTGGAGCAGAGAAATTGGGCTCAACATGGTCTCCAAAGATCTTTACACGTTAGAGGTAACTAAGGCCAACCATTTGAGGTATTGGATCTTCTATTTATAATGTGAAGAGATTTGTAAGCATATCTTGAGTAATATGAAGCTTATGTGTTGCAATAGAGATGCACTAAACTATTTCTTGAACATTAGTTCAAAATATCAAGTTTATAGAGACATTAAAGAGCTTATTTATCCTATTTCACTCTGATCATATGGTTTAATTCTTTTAGGTGCTGAATATCGTCTCTAAGTGCTCGTATGTCTTTTTCATATTCAATTACCATAGATTACTATTTTGAATGTTTATGCTGGCTTTTACTCTGAACTATAACTTTTGTATTAACATCATGTTTGCATGTCCTGTAGTTTGACTAGTATTATTTTCAATTTTAGGCTTTTCATGGTTGCTAACTTTTGGCATCTAGAATTAATAGTAGTAATTAAATTTAGTTATTGAAATTAACCACAATAACATATATGTGTTAAGTATTTGTATTTCAAATTTAGAAGGGCTCATACAAAAAAACCATCAACAGTGCAAAAATCTGCATGCAATTTCTCAAATAAATAGAAACATAATTTAAACTTTTTAAATAAAATTAAGAAATCAAAAACTTACATCTACAAAAAGGGAATTATCTTTTGGGATTTTTTATCCAATGAGTTTTTGAGAGTGATCAGAGGATCACACTGGAATATGACATAATATAAAAAATAACCAAAAAGTTATCAATCAAACTATTGACCTTCCAAATCTAATTTCATGAGCAAAAACTTGAAAAAGGGTAATATTTCAATTCAGATTGACTCTCATGAATCAAACTTGGCCAATCTACTATTAATGTTTTACTTGTGATTATTTGAGTATTACTGGAGTCATAAGAAAGAGTGGGAAAAAAAAGGAAAGATGATGGCCTCAACTTCAACTGTCCCTAGCATGCAGCCCTCCCCTGGCCATGCTGTCATGGGCCAAGCATGAACTCACTAAAAATCCTGTTAATACTAACAGTAGATAAAGTTACTTTGTACAAACAAATGATTTGCATAACTAAAATGATGAATTTCTCTTATGTCATTTATATATATTGTTGTTCATGTTACCACCAATTCTTTTTTCTCTCCTCTAACTATCAAAATGAATGGCAAATTAACAGTTTTTAAGATGTTGGCTTCATGTTGATTAGTTCTCACATTTGTTATGTGCTTGTAGTTAATCTGTGTTTGTTCTGTTCTTCCCCTTTAATTAATTTCTGATTTCTATTATGATACAGTTTTTGTATAATACAATTTTTTGTAACTTAATTTTTCTTATACTCCTCAAATTTGTCTGAAAAAATGATTTTGCATTGTTCTAGTTGCCTCTTCATCTGCAATGACTTTGTTCACTCCATCAGGTCCTCTAATGCAGAAGGATATGCTGACTTCAAGCAATTGCTCAACGAGATGCCATTAAGCATCTATCTTTTCTCATTCAACCAGCAGTGTTGAGAAATTGCTCTTTCTTGGAGCACATCCTGTCTCCACTAATCTACTATGCAAACCATCATCTTTTACAAGACACCCTGAAGTAGGCCATTTTTAGAATTATTACCCATGAGTGGCAGCCAGTGCTATTTATTTGATTCTTAGAAGTTTTCAGCTTCATGTGGCAACAAGTTCTAGCTTGATGATGTCAGTGAATCTCAACAGTTTGTTACAGATATTTTGAATGGAATATTTGAAAGAGCAATTGAGATGGACAAGATTGAGAAGAATTCACCGAGAAGCAATATGCTGACGGGGTGCCTTATGGCAACTCTGTTTTATGAGCCGTCAACATCAACCAGACTTTCCTTTGAGCCAACTATAAAGAGGTTAGGAGAAGTTTTTTATTACAGAAAAAGCATGTGAATTTTCTTCAGTCACGAGGAGAAACTCTTGAAGGTATGATCTTAATTATGGATAATTTTGTGGTGTCTAGAATTGTATAAGGAAGACTTAACAAGTGGAAAACATGATTTGTAGATACAACTACAGTTGAAGGTTAAATATAATTGTTTTGAAACACTTCGAAATTGGAGTTGCCAGACAGCAGCTTCTACAGCTATTATTCTTTTTTATAAAAACTGGGATGATCAAGGACAGCATCCAACACAGGTAAACGGAATAGTATTTCATTGTTAAAAACAGAAGAAAACAAGTGGAGGTTTTTATGCTGCATTTGCTCTCAGATGATTCTGATGTATGCATGATTTGTTGACAGCCAGGTTTTCTATGTAGGGAAGTTTGCTTCACCATTAGAACTACAGGGGAAAAATACTGGAAACCTCAACGAATTATGATGACATAATCGTTCTTACTTGTCAGATTAGGAAGTACATTATTTCATCAGAAAACAATTGCATGCTATTATGAAGTCAACCATTACTTTTCTTTTTTTTCCCACTCTTTCTTATGACTCCAGTAATATTCAAATAATCACAAGTAAAACATTAATAGTAGATTGGCCAAGTTCGATTTATGAGAGTCAATCGGAATTTAAATATTACCCTTTTTCAAGTTTTTGCTCATGAAATTAGATTTGGAAGGTCAATAGTTTGATTGATAACTTTTTGGTTATTTTTTATATTGTCATATTCCAGTGTGATCCTCTGATCCCTCTCAAAAACTAGGGTGGACAAAAAATCCCAAAAAATAATTCCTTTTTGTAGATGTAAGTTTTTGATTTCTTAATTTTATTTAAAAAGTTTAAATTATGTTTCTATTTATTTGAGAAATTGCATGCAGATTTTTGCACGGTTGATGGTTTTTTTTTCTCTCTTTAATGGTTCACCACATTGCTCCATTATGGTAAATAAAACTCATTTGACACTTACTATGTGGAATAATATGATTGCAATCAAAGCCAGAATTTTAGAAGGGATCCCATCCAAAATACATTTTATAGATAAATAAATACACAGTTAATCTTACAAGAAACAAGCAAGTATTCAAAGCATAAATACAATTAGTGTTTCTTATCAAGATGAGATGGGCAAAATGGCATTAAATTTTCATATTCCTTTCTGCTTCTATTGATCACATCACATCTTTAAGAAACAGCATCAGTCAACCTAATCTCTTTATAACATTAGCATAGCAATCTTTTGATGAAATTATGCTACTTATTTTTCAGCCATTAACAATGGACACAGAAGCAGAAAAAAGAATTCTGTAACAATGAACAATGTCAAAATGACCTATCAAATTACGTAAAACAAATAAAAGAAATAGTTTGTATCGATACTTACCAGCAAAGCAGCAGCAGCATCAATGGAGTGATTCAAACAGAAAGACCATTCTTGGCTTGTCTGAAATATGCAGCTCTAGGATCACCATCCATGCAATTTCATAAATTTTGGTCCTTTGTTGCATAACATTAATCAAGGTTTAGTCACTTCGCCATGAATGGTTGTTTAAGAGATATCAGGTGATTTTGTTTATGGGGGTCAAGATACAAATAGAGGTTGCAGTATTTAGAAAAGCAAAAAATGGAATTCTCAAATAAAAGTAAACCTTGCATTTCTTCAGCAATTATCTTTGTGAAAATTAAGTGTTGGTTGCTGAGACAATGAATCTTTTGTTCTACGTACTAAGAAAGAAATGGTTTCAGACATCTTCACATACCGCATCAGGTCTTGGGTGAAGATGCATGACAACAGGATGCTTAGGAAGCACATCTAACACCTCTTTGTCCACAATGCACTTGGCATGAATTTCTTCATAAAGGTCTATGGATCATCTCACCAAATCGTTCTTTCTGAATGCGAGCTTGATAGGCAACATCATTCCTCAAAGCTACTTCTAGACAACCAGAGCTTTGTTCACAATGTACATACCAAGACAATTAATGCATTATTGTGGTGCTTATCAGCTTGTGAAATATCTCTTGATAGTACTCGTACACGGAGGCTAGCAATTCATACCAATATATGATTTTTCTATTACAACTATGATAGGACCCTAGCAGGGTTAGGTCCTACTCAACCATGTAACAGCTAATAAAAACCCTATGAGAATGTAATAAACCCCACCTAGCCGACTCTATCCTATAAAGAAGAGAGGCTAGGGTTTATATTTGGGTCTTTGGGCTTCTTAGCCGCCGCCCCCCTTGTTACTGGGCCGGCCCGCTAAGGTTGAGGGCAAATTGGGTAGTTCACTTAGGAAGCAACCCCTAGGGTTAGGGTTTAGAGCTCTATATAAGCTTGTAGCCTCCACCTCTTTGGAATAAGAAAGATCAATCTACAATTGCAGCCACCAGGCTACTTGGAGGGTGGAACCCCTATAGCGTTGCAAGGGTTGATCCCCTCAAAGATCAATCTCTATAGAATTCCTCCGAGGTTCTATCATCACATGCATCGAGCAGCGATCTTGCTGCTTTTGCTGCCATCCCTGCCGCCCACCATTAGCCAAGCAATTCCCACAATTGCTCTTGACGTCGTCGTCTCCCACCGTCATCTCTTGACGTAGATCAAATCAATCTACAGTCGCCACCTCCAATTGCATCAGAGATCTGGTATTTTTCTACCACCAATACCTTTTGCTGTTGTAATTTTTCATCTAAAATATCAAAAAGAAGTTTTTCTATCGATCCCTTGCTGCGAATTCCTTGCGTCGCAAAAGTTACCATCTTTGCGAACGAAGGATTGCTTTGCAAAATTTCAGCCGCGTGTTGCTACCTTTAACCGATCTAATTGTTATCCTTTTTTGAACGAAATTTTTGTGCAGCTCATAGATCATCTTGGCTCCCATCCGTGATTGATCTATTGTGGAATTCATCACAAAAACAAATTCGTGTGTTGCTGCAATCTCTCGTCACAAATCGCTGAAATTTTTGACGAAATTCTGCTATCGCAACTTGCATCGATTTCTTCTTTGCTTTGCTTTGCCAAATTTCTTGATCCAATTTGTTATCCTTGTTGCTATCTAAACTAAGATTCTACCATCAAAACCCTCCTCAAATCCCTGAGTTTTCGCTGGAAATTTCGCTTAGAAATCGCTATTTCTTCGACGACAATTCTTCTCTTATGAGGCAGCACACATAGGCAGCAATTGCTACTGATTTTTGTCAAATCTTTGCTGCGATCTACCACAGATCTAAAACCCTCTTCCCTAACCTTTATCCACTACCATCTCAGCCCAAAACTCCATCAAATCGCAGCCCTAAACAAAGACACCCAAAACAGCCACAAAACAAGCCTAAACCGTAACCTATATCCACCGATCCACAAACCCTTTCAACCACCACTTCCCTCAAACAATTCATGCCTTTAACCCGGCAACAAAGAGAGATCTTAATATTACAGATTTGGAGTCATATACTATGGCATCCGAGGAGGCGATAAATGCTAAATTCGAAGCCTTCGAGACGCGAATGGAGGATAAGATTCGGGCTCTCTTTGCAGAACTCAGATTCGGTAGAACACCGAGCCCAAAGAAATCTCATCAAGGAGAGAGCTCGACCGAAGAGATGACTCCTAAGAGAAGGAGGCTCTATGATCGATCCCTACTATCCACGCATGAGGTGGACTTCCTTAGATGGGAAGAAGGAGACCCGATTGGTTGGATCTCGCAGCGTGAGCGATATTTTGCAGTACCACAAACCGCATGAGATGCATCTATGGTAGAAATTGCAGCTATATATCTTGAAGGGGATGCCATACAATGGTTTGATTGGTTTGAACATACTCATGGAGTCCTCTCATGGCAACAATTCAAAGAAGGATCTGATCCGTTTGGACCAACCGATTACGAGAACATCGACGGACAACTAGCAAAGATCCGACAAACCTCCAACATCTAGGAGTATCAAACTAGGTTTGAAAGGTTATCTAATCAAACTCGTGATTGGTCTGAAAAGCATTTATTGGGGACATTTATTAAGGGCTTGAAGCCGGAGATCCGGGAGAAGTTAAAGCGCGACAACCGTACACGCTTATGGCAGCCATCTCTTTCGCATCGACTTCGGAGGAGCGATTGAACCATGAAGCCCGGAGGACTAGGGTCGCTCCCGACCAGAAATATTGAAGCCCTCGGCCTCGCCTACTATCACCGAGCTCCTGCACCAAAAAGGTTGACAAGAGAAGAGCTTGAGACCGATCTGCTAAGGGGTTATGTTGGCATTGTGACGAGCCGTGGAGCCGCGAGCATCGTTGTAAAAGGGAGACTTCTTGTGATTGAACCAGGTGGAAGAAAAGATCGGTGAACAGCCAGGAAGAGAGTCTTGAACATGAGGATGAAGATGTGAAAGAAGAGCCACGATCAACCAACTTTATGGTACATGCGCTTAGCCGGCTTTCTCAAATCCATAAACGATGAAAGTTGGAGGCACCTCAAACAACAACCAATCAACATTCTCATCGATACAGCAAGTACTAATAATTTTCTAAATAGTAAGGTTGCTGCTCGGATGGTGCTCTATATCGAAGGTTGCAGCAAGTTCGACGTAAAGGTTGCCGACTACCGAATCCTAAAATGCGACCAAAGATGCCCACAGTGAAACTATTACTGCAGGGCCAAGAAATTTTTGCCGACTTCTTCCTCCTACCAATTAATGATTATGAGGTCATGTCTTTGGGCATAGAATGGTGGCGACACTAGGTGATGTCTCTTGGAACTTTTCCAAATTGATTATGAAATTCTATTGCAAAGGTAAACAGTCAGTCACCCCCTCGCGGAAGCGTGGAAGCAACGTAACCACCGTTTCAACCCAACGAATGGAGAAAGTTTTACACAAGATAAATGGTGGCTTTCTTATGCATCTCCAGCACCAACCAGAGGGGGAGGAATGGAAGAAGGATCCAGAAACCAGTAACATCATCAAAAAATTAGAGGAGGATCCAAGCGCAATAGCGTTCCAAGGGTTGATCCCCCTCAAAGATCAATCTCTATAGAATTCCTCTGGGTTCTATCAAACTACCATCATGAACTGGTTGACTTCTATTTCCCTGTGGTGACCTCAAAGAATTCACAGCAACCTTGAGGAATGTTTTCTGATGAAGTAATTTACTTCCTAATCTGACAAGAACAATTATGTCATCATAATTCGTTGAGGTTTCCAGTATTTCTCCCCTGTAGTTCTAATGATGAAGCAAACTACCCTACATAGAAAACCTGGCTGTCAACAAATCATGCATACATAAGAATCATCTGAGAGCAAATGCAGCATAAAAACCTCCACTTGTTTTCTTCTATTTTTAACAATGAAATACTATTCCTTTTACCTGTGTTGGATGCTGTCCTTGATCATCCCAGCATTTATAAAAAAAGTATAATGACTGTAGAAGCTGCTGTCTGGCAACTCCAATTTGGAAGTGTTTCAAAACAATTATATTTAACCTTCAACTGTAGTTGTATCTGCAAATCATGTTTTCCACTTGTTAAGTCTTCCTTATACAATTCTAGACACCACAAAATTATCCATAATTAAGATCATACCTTCAAGAGTTTCTCCTCGTGACTAAAGAAAATTCACACGCTTTTCCTATAATAAAAAACTTCTCCTCCTAACCTTTTTATAGCTGGCTCAAAGGAAAGTCTGGTTGATGTTGATGGCTCATAAAACAGAGTTGCCATAAGGTACCCCTTCAGCATATTGCTTCTCGGTGAATTCTTCTCAATCTTGTCCATCTCAATTGCTATTTCAAATATTCCATTCAAAATATCTGTAACAAACTGTTGAGATTCACTGACATCATCAAGCTAGAACTTGTTGCCACATGAAGCTGAAAACTTCTAAAAATCAAATAAATAGCACTAGCTGCCACTCATGGTTAATAATTCTAAAAATGACCTACTTCAGGGTGTCTTGTAAAAGATGATGGTTTGTATAGTAGATTAGTGGAGACAGGATGTGTTCCGAGAAAGAGCAATTTCTCAACACTGCTGGTTGAATGAGAAAAGATAGATGCTTGATGGCATCTCGTTGAGCAATTGCTTGAAGTCAGCATATCCTTCTGCATTAGAGGACCTTATGGAGTGAACAAAGCCATTGCAGATGAAGAGGCAACTAGAACAATGCAAAATCATTTTTTCAGACAAATTTGAGGAGTATAAGAAAAATTAAGTTACAAAAAAATGTATTATACAAAAATTGTATCATAATAGAAATCAAAAATTAATTAAAGGGGAAGAACAGAACAAACACAGATTAACTACAAGCACAGAACAAATGTGAGAACTAATCAACATGAAGCCAACATCCTAAAAACTGTTAATTTGCCATTCATTTTGATAGTTAGAGGAGAGAAAAAAGAATTGGTGGTAACATGAACAACAATATATATAAATGACATGAGAGAAATTCATCATTTTAGTTATGCAAATCATTTGGTTGTAAAAAGTAACTTTATCTACTGTTAGTATTAACAGGATTTTTAGTGAGTTCATGCTTGGCCCACGACAGCATGGCCAGGGGAGGGCTGCATGCTAGGGACAGTTGAAGTTGAGGCCATCATCTTTCCTTTTTTTTCCCACTCTTTCTTATGACTCCAGTAATACTCAAATAATCACAAGTAAAACATTAATAGTAGATTGGCCAAGTTCGATTTATGAGAGTCAATCGGAATTGAAATATTACTCTTTTTCAAGTTTTTGCTTATGAAATTAGATTTGGAAGGTCAATAGTTTGATTGATAACTTTTTGGTTATTTTTTATATTGTCATATTCCAGTGTGATCCTCTGATCCCTCTCAAAAACTCATTGGACAAAAAATCCCAAAAAATAATTCCTTTTTGTAGATGTAAGTTTTTGATTTCTTAATTTTATTTAAAAAGTTTAAATTATGTTTCTATTTATTCGGGAAATTGCATGCAGATTTTTGCACGGTTGATGGTTTTTTTGTATGAGCCCTTCGCAAGATACCACAGCATTCAGATCACCATACAACACAAATTGTATGGCAAAAACCTTTTAGGTCGCAAACCCACAAGAAAAAGATAATTCCAATTCTAAAGTGACACTCAGCTAAACTTTTTTTTTAAGTTGAGGCCAAGAATTTAAGTCTTGCTCTAAATAATTGGTTATATTATATTTGAATGAAAATAATTAAATTTTAATATAACATATGTGTTTTATTATTCTAATACAAATTTTTCATTAGGCATCCCTAATAAGTCGAATAATGTGTTATTTCTTTCATGATATTTATAATAAGCCCTAATATCACAATTATTAGGGTGGATGAATTCTGATGGTCTCTTTTTATATCATTCACATGACTTTTTTGTGTTTTGAATATTTTTTATAATTTTTTTAGTTTAATCTTCTATTACAGTTATGCCTAATCCCACATATAATATAACTTAAATATATTTAAAATAAAAATGATTTTTAAAGTATTACTATCATATAAGAGTGATATAAATTACAATCTTAAGAGTTAAATGTAACCTAAATATATTTAAAATAAAAATTGATTTTTTAAGCATTCTTATCATATGATATAGAATGTTGATGTAAGTTAGAATCTTAAGATTTAAATAGATAGTGGTTTGGAGGGTACCTTAAAATTACATGGATAATAACTGAATTTATAGGGGTGTATTTGTAATTTTGTGTCACTATGAAGGCAAAGAACTGAGATCGGCTTCTCTTTTTGCTGCCTCTCTTCTGAAGCCGAATCGCCAATCTTGAGCTCTCCTGGTGGTACTCCTTGAAACCCTAGGATCCATGGGCTAGGGAACCCCCAGAGGCATGGGGAAGCAAGGGTACTTCGGTGATCGGAAGCACAACGGCGACAAGAACAAAAAGTTCGAGCCGACGACGTCGTTGTCCCGGGTCGGACGGAAGCAGCGAAGGCAGGAGGGTCTTGAGGTTGTTGTCCGGCTCCCCACTGTCACCTTGCTCTCCAAGTGCCACCTCCGCATCCTCAAGCTCGAGTGCGTCAAGGACGACCTCCTCATGGAGGAGGAGTTCATTGCCAACCAGGAGCGCCTCCGTCCCTAGGAGAAGAAGGACAAGGAGGGCTGCTCCAAGGTCGACGATCTCCAAGGGTCGTCGATAAGCGTCAGAAACCTGGAGGAGCTCATCGACGAGAACCATGCCATCATTTCGTTGTCGATCGGACCGGAGTACTACGTTAGGATTCTGTCTTTTGTCGACAAGGATCAACTAGAACCGGGTTGTGCCATTCTTATGCACAATAAGGTCAGTTTTGCTAGTTTAATGATTATGGTTTGGTCGCATGATCTCGGATTGGTGAAGATTTTTGGTGTTTACGGTGAGAATTGATTGTGGTTTTCTTGATATACCTAATTTGCTAGTATTCTGTTAAAAATAACTTGCAATATTATGTGCATTTGCATAGATCACTGGTATTTAGGCTCGACGAACTTGCTTAGCTGAAGATTTGGGGTTCGAGTGATTTATGGTCAATTTTTGTGGGAGAGAATTTCTTGCATTGTGAAGCCTTTGTGGGCATCATACGTTTACCCACATAATTTCTATGGTTGAGGGTATCTTAAATCTCCAAAAGTTAAGAATATAACAAAAGAATTGAAGTCTAGAAGGTAAATTGAGCCCCATTTTGCTAGGATACGTGGTAATATGTTAGATTCATGGGCTGGACCGTAGGAGATCCAAGTTCTGTTGCATAATGCCTGCTTAAGAATCATCATGTTCTTTTCTTCTTAGGCACTTTGTTTCTTTTGAATTTATCTACATGTTTGTGTGTTGAGTTACTGAATCAAGAAAACCTATCTTGGGTAGCTAGAGCATTGATTTTGTTTTTACAAATTATATTATCGACTCTGTTTGATTTGAATTCTAATCCTTTAAGATTGTTTCATTTATTTTCAGTGGTCAGTTAATTCTATGAGTTAGTTGAAGTCTTTGATAAAGTGACAGTTTGGGATCATTTTTTATCTGTATGTTTGAATAATTGGATATTATTCAAATGGTAGCCTCTTTAGCTTCTTAATTGATGGGTAGTGTACTTGCTTTCAACAATCATAGAAATTCTAAATGTGAGATGAAATTTGGGTCGCCAACTCCTTTATGTCTCGCCTCCACCTCTTCTTTTTGTTTTCTGTGTTTTTTTTCCTTCTCTTATTTTAAGATTTTCAAAGTGGCTCAAAACATTTCTTGAAAATAAAGGAGAAATGTCTTATTTAGCTTGTCTACCTCTTGTTTTGGGCTTCTCCTAGGAGTAAAAACAAGTGCTCAGTCCAATCCTCATTGAAGAGACAGCTGCAGAGGTTGAAATATAGTTTTCTTGAAAAGCTTTCTTACAGCTGGTTGGCACTTATTTTGTCTCCTATGCAGTGTAACCTACACTGAATAGGCTGGAATATTTTTTTGGCTGAATCAATATGCAACTTGACTTGTTTATAGGTGTGGGTGAAGAAACCGGTCAAGCTACGTCTAGCTCAGGATTTTTCCAATGCAGAAGATTTTGCAGTATTATTATGTACCTGTATCTTATTCAACTAAAGTGTAAAATAGTTATTGGTCTTTGTCCTTTTTATTTTAGTCTGTGTTTTAGATGTTTCTAATCCTTACCTTTTATGCATCTTCACATGACATGACACATAATGATATGCTTCTTACTTGGTGGCTTTTGTTCGCATAATTGTTAAATTCTGAAATATAATATCTGGATATGTTGTTATTCAGTGGATAAATGGGTGATTAGATTAAAATGTCTTTTGCAGATCTTGTCTGTTGTTGGGCTTCTTCAGGATGAAGTTGATCCTATGGTTTCTGTCATGAAAGTTGAAAAAGCTCCTTTGGAATCTTATGCTGATATTGGTGGCTTAGATGTGCAAATTCAGTAACTTAAAGAAGCTGTTGAACTTCCTCTTACTCATCCTGAGCTGTATGAAGATATTGGAATTAGGCCTCCCAAGGGAGTTTACTATATGGGAGCCTGGAACTGGGAAAACTTTACTTGCCAAGGTGAGAGTATAGCATGTGAATTTCCATAACATGGACTTTACAACTTTGCCCCACACAATCTTTACCCTCCCTCTTCTCTATTCTCTCGATCTCTATTTAGTTACAGTTGTATTATGTGTTTATGTTGGCTCTAACTCTAGCGACAACACTTTATTGATTCGTATAGATTAGTATATCTACCAGCATTTATTATGAGTAAATAGAGAAAAGAAATGAGATAGGATGTTTTTATTGCCTACGTACTTCTTCTTTACCAATGGATGTCTTTCTTTTTAAAAAAATTGACCTTCTATTATTACAATCTAGATGGTGGTGGCCAATTAAAAAAAAAGTTTAGCTGAGTGTCACTTTAGAATTGGAATTATCTTTTTCTTGTGGGTTTGCAACCTAAAAGGTTTTTGCCATACAATTTGTGTTGCATGGTGATCTGAATGCTGTGGTATCTGCATTGGTTATTGCAAAGTCCTAGTTTTTCATACTATTTATGAATGCTTAATTTCAGGCGGTGGCTAACTCAACTTCAGCAACTTTCTTGCGTGTTGTTGGAAGTGAGTTGATTCAGAAATATTTGGGTGATGGCCCAAAACTTGTTAGAGAACTGTTTAGAGTGGCAGATGAACTTTCTCCTTCGATAGTCTTTATTGATCTGATAGAAGCAGTTGGCACCAAAAGGTATGTAAATGAGAAATAAAAGTCCCATGTTTTTCTTTCTCTTGTATGTAAATCATAGTTAAAATTATCAGATTATTCTATCTGACGATTTTTAGATATGATGCTCAATCTGGTGGAGAGCGTGAAATACAGCGGACCATGTTGGAGTTGCTGAACCAGTTCGATAGTTTTAACTCAAGGGGGGATGGCCATATTGATAGCCTTGATCCAGATTGCTTCGGCCTGGCCGTATTGATAGGAAGATTGAATTCCCACTGCTAGACATTAAAACAAGACGTCATTTTTTTCAGGTTTGTTATGTTTCATGAGCAAATATAGGATGCTTATAGAACACTAGTGCATGTGTTTGTACGCTTTGCGGGTTCTTGCCAAATTCTTGTTTTCATGTTAATTTCTTTAGATACATACCTCTAGAATGACACTGGCCGATAATGTCAACCTGGAAGAATTTGTCATGAAGGATGAGTTCTCTGGAGCTGATATCAGGACAATCTGTACTGAATCTGGCTTGCTTGCTTTAAGAGAGCATAGGATCAAGGTGTGTCACATATTTACATGTAAAATTGTATTCTTTTATATTAGGTCATTGTTAGATAAAGCTTTTGTTATTACATTAATATTATCAGCAATTGTCATTGTGGTCTTATATACCTCTTTTTTGGGATGTATACATGCTTTTTAAATTGAATTTTGGCTATAGAATGCCAATTGTCCATACCCTAGGGATTTTATGAATTTTTCTATGTTCCTGTGAAATGTTCAGAAATTGATCACTTAAAAAGTTAACCACTAAAAGACAGGAGAACTTTTCATGTTACCTCTCCTGTTCTATAAAGGTAACTCATTTATTTACAAGTTAAATGTGATGGTTCATGTAGGCTGTATTTTGTCTATGTTCTCCATTAGATTGCTTTTCAGATTCATATTATAAAGCTGTATTGTCCAGATGACTTCTTCTGACCCCAGTTATAGTTCCTGGTATGTATTTTATAAAGCCACTAATTTACCCAAATGGGGGTTCCTTGATTCAAGTTCTTATTACTTTTCTTTCTCAGGGCAAGAGGAACATGACCATTTGAGGAAGCTGAACTTTGCATCAAGCTTTATTAGTGTATCATTGCTTCTGATAAAACTTGTTATAAGAAGTAGAATAAAGAACTGGAAACAATCATTCTATGGGTTGGATGTAATAAAGTTATTTACCTGTTGAGGGAGATTTACTTGCAAAAGCGTATTGGAAACTTGTTCAGGTGACATTTTTGGTGGTCTCTGAACACTCAAGCCTATGCTTCTTGTTTTGAAGTCTAAAGGTCTACAACCAGGTTTACAAGTTCGGCCGACCGCTGGTCTTGACACCTAATTGCATTGGTATCTCACCAGTTTATTGGGCAATATTCCAACCTTTTTCGCACATTATCAGTAAAAGATAATACAAAAACAACACCATTTGGTACTGAACCATATGATCCATACTGGTCCTTACTCAGGCTAATTAAGGTTTGTTATAGGCTCCAAACCTCCACCAATGTGTCACAGTGGTTTGACCACTGAAACAGTTTGTCATGCTTCTGGAATAGAGATCCTCTTTTTCCTCCAAAAATATAAAAAGGAAAGGAAAGATGCTACTTATCTATTTTGTTCCCATTTCTTATGACAGCTTATCTCTGGTGTAGAGAAGTGATGTGGTGAAGCCTTGGCTCTTGGAAATGTCATGATCTCGTCTTAATTTCTGATTCACTGTTCTTTGTTTCTCTTTTCCACATTCTCTTCCATAGCCTTGAGAAGTGAGACAATTTGGGAGAGAATCATTCAAAGCCCTAAATAATGAAATGAAGAAAAATTCAGCTTAAGAAGTAAAATATAAACTCAATGAGGTCAGTTCAACGTAAAAGAACCTGGTTTGGCTTGTAAGGAAAATTCTTGCTCTTGGGCACATGTTGGATCAGATAGTTGATAAGAAACAATATGAATAATTCAAAAGTAATATTGTTGATACGGATTCTGATAGTTTTCAAACTTTTCTTTCGATCAAAGGTTTTTCAAACAAGATCATCAAATACTTTAATATTATCATTGGCTTGGTGTATATTAAGTTTGACAAATCTGATATGGTAGGGACATACCCAACGAATCGAACATTAACTAGTCTTCCTTGAAGAGACACTCTCACTGAACTAGTTTGAGTTGGACTACACGTCTTTAGTGGTTGGACCGGCTAGTTGAATTTTACCTGCATTGGATTGAGAGTTTAAACTAATACCCATTTGCTTTATCTTGTATTCCCAGAGTGCCCTCAGTTACATATGGCAGTAATTTGTAGATACATCATCTTATGCTCAGGTAACTCATGCAGACTTCAAGAAGGCCAAGGAGAAGGTGATGTTTAAGACGAAAGGGTGCCTGAGGGACTCTACATGTGAGCAATTAATTCTCTTGCCTCAGAACATGAAGGTTTGTCTCATTTGTTGCTTTTGATTATCGTGATTCTCAACATATTATTTTTAGATGTTTGCTTGTGGACTTCGATGATCACAAACTGGATAACAAAAATGGTTCAACATAAATAATCTTTTGAGAAATATTGTGCATCATCATGCCCAAGTTGCAATCACATACCTTTTATATAAATGTGTTGTGTTTATATGCCCTAAGAAATCAAACGTATCTGCTAAATTGTTTCATGTTGGAACATGTCTTTTTCAGGAAATATGAAAGGCAAACTAGAACTGGCAATTCAATAGGATGAGTACTTTAAGTTTTATAACATATTTGCTGGGGCTTCAACTTGTCACAAATGGAAATTGAAATGGGAGAAAATATACACTGATTCACTATGTTGGCACATGACATTTCTAGAAAAGGTCAGGATTCCTGCTGACTAAGTTGAACTGTTGCTCTTTTGTGTTTCGGCTAAAGCATAAAGAAGGATCACTGATTCACTTGCAGTTTTTCTAGGTATGTTGACTTGCAGCATGAGCGAGTGGTCTCAGGGATTGGTTATTGCCACTGTGGACCGCTAACCTTCAAGATATTGTTGTCTAAACTGCATCATATGTCTGATATTGAACAAGTTTTAGACATCAAAAAGATAAAATCAGTTTATTCTTGTTGAAACTTGTAGGCCGTGCTAATTGCTTTTGTCATCCTTACTCCATTTGGTTATTTGGCAAATCTTTACACAAGTGTTTTGGTCTCTCTTTATTGATCTATTTTGTTCAGTAGTTCTCGTCTCTCGATTCACCAGATTCATTCTGCCTTCAGGTAAAATTGCTCACACTTCAAGCAAAGACTATTTCCAGGTGACTTTGATGCCCAGTGAGGTACTATCAACCCATCAAGTCGGAGCTCAGAGATCGTTTTTATATTTTTCTATTCTCTTTTTTGAATGTTTCTTTTCTCTCACCCCATTTTTGTGGATTGTCTTATAAGTATTTGAATTTATCATATTTGCACATTTAATATTTGGGATTTGCCACTTGACGAAGATCTGATAGAATGTTTCTGAACCAATTAAGCTTTTACCTTATCGTTTGTTGATTATACTCGGAGGTCAACGATGGGAAACAATTCACACAAATGTACCCTAAATAGTTGGATTATAGTGTGTTCTGTTGTTATAATGTAGTTCAAAAATATTGATTTAATTGTGTCGAAATGTTTGTCTTGATAGCGCGAAACCATTTTGACCAAATTTCTGCATAGGACAAGTAGCACATTTAACGTTAATATCCCGTGGAACTTTACGACCTCAGGAATTTTTGGTGTGAATGCGGTGTGTCCCCGTCATGCGGTGGATAGGTGTGTGGTCATCAACCAAGCTAATTACGTGACGCTGGCTCAATCTTCTGTCGACCACATCTATCAACACTGCTGCTTAGGCTTTGTTCTTCATTCTTTTCTACGGTCGATTAATTATGGGAAAAAAAAAACACTTTACATGCTCCATTTCAGAGTTCTGTAGGCATGTCCATACATCGCGCAAGCAAATAAGAAGTTTAAGAATTAGCCTTGGAAATACACGTGGGCCGACGTCATTGGAGTCGAGCCGTCGTGTAGGGTGCGGTGCTCTCCGTGCCAAACAGTTCACTTCACCGTCTCCCTTCGCTCTTTTCCTAGTCTTTATCGCTATCTCGAGGATTAGCTGTGCTGAACTCCGCAGCGAACAGTGTCCTCGTAAGCAGCCACACGTGTCTCTTCCGTGATGATCTCAAACAGGCACTTCGATTTCCGGCTCGAACGAGGACCCAAAGAAGCACCCACCCGGCTTTTGTCACCCAAAGCAGTCTCACCATGGGCCCGCTCGAATAACCCACACGGCCAATCGAGTCGGGTACGTCGAGGCGGGTAGAGAAATTATTGCTCTGATTTATTTAGCCGTCAAAAAAGAATGCTCTGATGTCAAGTAATCAGAAACAGTCTCCTACCCGTTCGTCGTTACCCCTTCCGACACCGTTCTTTTCATCGTGGCGAAGGTGGCCCAGCAGATAGGGTCCACTGGTTCCCCTTTATCTGTCCCGAACTGACCAAAGCGGGTACCCGTCCAAGGAGTAGGAAAAAGCCATGCTACAAAAGGAAGACCAACCAATAAAACAAAACCCCTTCCGGCCAATTGCAGCCGCCGTTGTTTCCGATTACCCTTCTCCTATCTTCCTCGCACGCGCGAGATCTCCGCAATTCGCCTCTGCGATCGATCTTTTACGTTTCAGATCTCTCGTCGCTTCGGCGGCCCGACAAAGCCGAACCTTTTCTCCCTCTCGTAGCTTTGATTACTTCTTCCCTCGTCTTTGTTTTGGGTATACCGGGCTGGTCGTGCCGGGATTTGTCGCAGATTTCGGAGATCGAGGTTTTGGGGGGTGCTTTCAGTATGCAGCGGCCGAGCAGGTACGAGCGGCAAGGGACGATGACAAGGGAGAAGCGCGGATTGGACGCTGGTGATGGCGACAGCTTGCACCCCGAGCCCAAGCGGCCCAAGGTCCCGGCCCTTGCGAGGTAATATTCCAAGAAAAAATGGGAAAAAGTGTGGGCTTTATTGCAGGAATTTCGTGATTCCTTATGGCTTTTAATAGCATATCCAAAGTGAAGTTTCAACATTTCCCTGTGGCGTCTTTGAAGTGTGGGTTAGCTTTCTCTTGGTTCATTGGGTCTTTGCCATGTTGGAATGAGGGAGTTCTCCGGATGAGCTTTCTTGCTTCTTTCTCTTGCCTCCTCAGATATTTGTATTTGGGAGTGGGGGAGTTTGTTCCCTATGAACAGGAGATTGTAGAAAGCAGGCAGAAAGTTAATTAAAATATTTTCTAGGAATTTGAGGTGTTGCCCTCTCCTTTTTTCCCTTCCCTTCTTTATTTTTCTCTTCTTAAGCGAGTATTTGAAACAGCATTAGATGAACTCTGTACCCTGCAGATTTTTAGGGCTCTCTCACCAGTTATTCGTTGTGCTCGTGTCAGTTTATAAGTTGCTTTGACTATCTGTGGCTATCACATAAAGAAACCTGTTCCTTTCCTTTCTTTAAGTTGTTTATAAGTCATATGGACCAAACAAAAAGAATATTTTCATTGTCTTTATGGTTTGATCCCAATGGTCTTGGCTTGTATAACAGAAGCAGAATATCGGTTCATTCTTTCTTATACTTTGAAAGTGTTTCTTGTGGAACTCTGGTGGAGACTCGCCAACATAAGTTAAAATTTTGATTTCAGGATGTTAGGCGCATATATACCTTGTACACTGATGTCCAAATGTTTTGTGGTCCTGCTACATTCGGAACACTAGAAGTTGTTCTATGTAAATTGTGCATATTGCTTACAGGAAGTCCTATGTAAAAATCAGTTTCCCATGTCACTTATCCTGCATCTTGATTTATTTGGTTAAGGGGAAAGGGTTTTTGGTTACATGAAAACATCTTGAGGCAAATCTAAAACTGATATTCCTGTAAAGTTAGGAGTTTGACAATGCAAGCATGCTCTCTGGTTCTGTTTTTGGATATTTGGAATCCACATATTCATAAAGCAGCAGTAAGATCTCATGATAAATTACCATTTTCAGAAATTGTGTCTAATTAGCCCTCATTTTCCATGAGACTGGGTGTGTTCCCCATCAGTAGAAAGAATTTTGGTTTGTACTCGTGATATGCATGACTTCATTTACATTGATATCAAAGAAAGATGTGAATGTCAAAAACTAGCAGAATGGACTGTAAGATTTCTTGTGGGTTAATTTATGGGATGCTGTGTTGTTTAGACCAGTATGAGACGGGTGGTATGTAGCAGTCTGAACGGATACACAGACCCCCTTGTTTTGGGTGGTCTGATCTAACTTATTAAAATATATATATATTGATTTAATGGTTTAGAATGTGAGCCCTCTTTGCCCACAAGCTGCCTGTTATCACCTGTCGTCTCCCACATGCCGCTCACAGTGCGCCATGTGCCACTAATTCTGGGTATGCTTCCTCCTCTTTGCTCTCATCTTCCTTCACCACTTTCTTCACGTCTTTCTTGTTCCCCTCCCTCCTCTTCCTCCACCACCCCATCTTCTTTCTTCCTCTTCCTCCTTTCCCCTTCTCATATCCTTTCTCTTCCTCCTCTTCCTCCATCACCTCCTCTTCTTCCTACCTACTTCATCGTCCTCCTCTTTCTCCACTGCCATCTGTGTCTTCCTCATCTCCTTTTTCCTCTTCGAGTCTTTGGTACCTACTAGCGTACAACATGTCGATACACATAGCAACTAGTACATATCAGTCTAGCCAGGGACCGATACCGGTGGTCATACGAGACAATAATCCTTGGGTTACTTAACAATGATGTTAATGCGAACAATTATTCTTGGGTTTCTATACAAACACATGCTTAAGGGTAAAGAAATAAAAAGCATGAAGGATGTTGAGAATTAGGAGAGGGGAAAGATGGTCACAATATTTTCTTTCATTGGTAATCTTTTAAAGTGCTAATAAGTAATAACTATATATTTCATGCTAGATTGTATTCTGCTGTAGGATTTATTTGAAGCAAAAGTATCTTCTTTCTTCAAATCCTTGCTTGGCTCTTGTATTTTTGCCAATTTCGCATCATCTTTGGAAAGTACTTAATTTATCTAGTTGTTTTGTGTCACCATTCAGTATTTTGTACTCTTTGCAGTGTGATTGTTGAAGCTTTGAAAATGGACAGTCTGCAGAAAATTTTCTCATCATTGGAGCCCATTCTTCGAAGAGTTGTAAGACACCTTAAAACTTATTGCATAGCAGAGTTTTCTTAAAATCATTTTCCAGCATTTTATGATCTGCCAATTTAAGTTAATTTCATTAAAATTTTTGCACTTGAAGAATCCACAACTTACCCATGTTATCATTTCTCACTTTGATATTCCAGTGTGACATCTGATTATTGTATAAGTACATCTTTGACACCATTATTTGAGATAATACATTTTTTAACTAGTTTGTTTGTGTACACAAGGAACTTATTCAATCAAATAATAAAAGAAGATAAGTTCTAATTTTTAGTCTTGTATTAGTATTTAAAGTTAAGGCATGTCGTGTTGACTTTCTATGTAAATGATGCTTGTTTGGAAGAATTTGAGTGACACCTCTAAATTATGTGTAATATACTACAGTTAAATTGCTCATGTAGCTGATATTTCTCTCATCTTGAGATTCTAGAGAGAGAGAGAGAGAGAGAGAGAGAGATCTGCAAAAGCGATTGCCTCTTGTTGGTGACTGACAACCAGACATCCTGAGTCCTTTGCTATTCATTGGGATGCTAAGTCTTCTCTATGAGTGGTTTTCAGCCACTAAAAATTGCATTCAGCTAATTTGTAACTCTATGTATAGTTTGGTCAGATAATTAATGCTTAAGATTGTTTGAATCCTTTTATTCTTAAGTTAGTGTAAAGTATCTCTTTCTTTTTGTCTGATTGTTTTGGATATATGTTGTGATTTGTGAAACTTTGTTCTTTATTCCGTAAGTGTGTTGTTTTCTCTTTCTGTTGGATGTTGAAACATGCCACTAAAAATTATTCTCGATCTTTTTCTATGGAATTGATAACTCACCTTCTATGAACTTTCAATTTTTTGGTCTAGAACTTCTATATTCTGAATGGACCCTATTTATGAGCAATATCTGATGTTTCTATTGACAATCTGATGCTGTATGGTGCTTCATTAGGTCAGTGAAGAAGTTGAACGAGCCTTAGCGAAGTTAAGTCCTCCAAAAATTGGTGGAAGGTAAGACATTATGACGTCATACGTCATGAATCAGATGGATTCTTTGAGAATGAACTTATTTTGGATTTTTTTTCCCACTGCATGGAATTATAAGTGACTAAGATGGTATAACCAAATAGTTATGTTACCATGCTTTTTGATATAATCTTTCCGGTAAAATATCTGAAAGCAAAGTTTCTTGTGAACTTGTTACAGGCTGCATAAGAAGTGTTTAAATTTAATGAAATGAAGGATGGTATATTATGATATTTAAATTGTTGTCCTAGAGTCTGATTGTTAGAATTTTAATTTATGGTCATTCTGCTTAACAGATTGTAGTCTATTTTTCAGAAGCTACTATAGACATATATAGGCATGAGTCTCATGCCCATATGGAGGCTAGGGAGGGGCAATATATTTAACCTAATTCTTGCAATGGAGGCAATAACATTAAGTTGTTGACTGGCCTCAATGAGTTAAACGGTGCAAATGTATCTATTGGGTTTTGAAAGGTAGTGTTCAATAGTCTAACAGAATTGTCTCAAAACCTATCCTGATGTTATTTTCCTAACGAGAATTTTATGTATCTTATATTAGAAAGAAACCAAATTATTAATATTTGCTTGGTTTAGCAAAAAAAGCTGCATAAAGTCATGCAAACACACTATGATTATGATTTTCATACAATCTTTATGATTATACAAGTGGTAATGTTCCTTCATCCCTTTGTGACTAAGTAAGCTGTCTTTTTAATCTTGGACTTTTAGATTTTGTTGTGTGCCACTGTCAGTATCGGATTGCTTTTAAGGAGACTATAGTAAGTGAAGAGTGCGTTACATCACAAACAGCAACATGAAGCAAAAGTCTGCAAGAAAATAAGTTATATGAAAACAGGAACAAACTTTTCTGTTACAGCAGAAAGAATGGAGTATGACGAAAGAAGTGAAACATGAGGAGAACAAAGAGTAAGTTATGACTGGGTTACCAAATTTGTTTGATGAAAATGCATACTGTAAGAATGATCTTTGCTGCACAATGGGAATATTACTGTTCATCAATCTTTCTGTTTTAAGTCCAACCGCATACTGTTCCTCTAAAGGAAAGGAGTCCTTGGGGATAAAAGTTGGTAATAAAGGTAGCTGACCAAATCGGATAAAGACCATAATCAGCAAGTACCCAATCAATTAGAAATTTTCATAAGTGAAATACAACTAAATAAGCTCATGTCTAATGATATCTAGCTTTACGAAGATGTTCTAAAGTTGTGATAATATTGCCTTGTAAATTGAAAATAGGCCAATTAATCTAATTAACTCAAACAAGAATTAATAGAACTCCACACAAACCTAACTTTAAGACTTGCTTCATCATATTCAAGCTATTCAATTTCAGTCCATCTTGTTACTCTTTGCTTGTTAGCTGTGATATTTCCCAGTAATTGACGTGCACATCTAAGAAAGATTATTTTCTTCAGTTTGTTGCTTATTGTTTGAAAAAAGATTAGCTTCATTTTTATCTACCAATAGTAAAAAACCGATTCATCATCTAGCCTATAAGAAGTTCACCAATTCATCTTCTAGCCTATGAGAAGTTTATTGTTGCAGCACCATTTCTCTGAGGGGTAGATTTGGAAATTTTCCAGATTTTATAGTTTTAAGCGTATTCTTGGAATCATCAAATTTCAGAATTGGTCCTGCAATTCAGCCCTGCCACTTGAACATATGAGTTATCCTATGCCTAATATGCATCTTTGACTATTTATGCTTGTTTCGATTCCTGGATCAGGTGCTTTATGGATAAAGGCTAGCATTATTCAAGAAGGCTTGTTGTTTTGCTTCAATCTTCTTGTTCTCCAATTTATCAAGTTTCCCTTAGTGTTCACAGTTGGTGGGAGATTATGGTTTGACCAACTGTGAAAATTTTTTACATGAATAATTTCTACTTGTGTAATACTCTTTTAGGATCCTTCTGAATTCAAGAAATGCAGGTCTTCACCGAAGCAAATTGAAGGTCCTGATGGAAGAAATCTCCAGCTTCATTTCCGGACAAGACTATCCTTATCCCATTTTACTGGAGGAAAAGTAGAAGGGGAACAGGGAGCCGAAATTCATGTTGTGTTGATTGATACAAACACTGGCCATGTTGTCACATCAGGACCTGAGTCATCTGCAAAACTAGAAGTTGTAGTCCTTGAGGGCGATTTTAACAATGAAGACAATGACGATTGGACAGAAGAAGAGTTTGACACTCATGTAGTGAAAGAACGCGAAGGAAAAAGGCCTCTTTTGACTGGAGACTTATACGTCTCATTGAAAGAAGGTGTAGGAACCCTTGGAGAGCTCACATTTACAGACAATTCTAGTTGGATACGGAGTAGGAAATTTAGGCTTGGACTAAAGATTGCTTCAGGTTTTTGTGATGGTATTCGAATCCGTGAAGCAAAAACAGAAGCTTTCACTGTGAAGGACCACAGAGGGGAATGTAGGTCAGCTTTGCACTATCTTTGGTTTCTTTTTTCTCCATTTACCTAAGTTTTCTTTCTGATGTTTATAGTGTACAAGAAACACTATCCACCTGAATTGAAAGATGAAGTCTGGAGATTGGAAAAGATTGGTAAGGATGGTTCATTCCACAAGAGGTTAAATAAATATGGAATCTTTACAGTTGAAGACTTTCTCAGACTTGTTGTTAGGGATCCCCAGAAACTCCGCAAGGTAAGTTTTTGGTTTTCTTGTTTGCCGTAATGAGTCTCTTATTACCTCCATTGTTTGTGGATCTAATTTGCTTCACAATGTAGGTTCTTGGAAGTGGTATGTCCAATAAGATGTGGGAGAGTCTTGTGGAGCATGCCAAGACTTGTGTCTTAAGTGGAAAGTACTATGTATATTATTCTGATGACACAAGGGATATTGGTGCAATTTTCAATAACATTTATGAGTTTTGTGGCCTGATTGCTGGTGGGCAGTTCTATTCTGCTGAAAACCTGAATGACAATCAGAAGGTCAGCTTTAGTATATTTATTTTCTATTGTTCAATAATTCATTTTAATATTATAATCTGTTTACGATACACACCATTGTGATTGTAAATGGGGGAGTTGAGCTATTAGTTATAAACATAGCATGGGGAATGAAATATTTTCATACAAGATTGAGGAGTGGTCAGGTCTAGTGGTAACTAGGAACAAACATGAGGGTAATAAGCTATTTCTATAGAGCATTCGGTAGCATTGGGCTGAATTTCTCTGTTTGATGGAGAAATTGCTGTTCAATTATGGAGAAGCTCCTAAAAAAAGGGGCACCTTGATCAATGTTTGTGTCATGATGATCATGTGCACGAGATTGACTATGAACTAATACCAAATGTTGGAAAGTTGTTAGTTACCCAATGATGTGCTATTTTCATCTTCAATGAGATGTGAGATTATGCTTTTTTTCTTTTCTTTTTTTTTCCATTTTTGACCTGACCTTTTGATGCTTGCTTTGAACTGGATAGCCCTTGAATATCTATATTCTGTTTCTATATGCACATTCTGAGACATGACCATCTACGAATGTGTTACTATATGCATATTTGGTACAGTACCACTTATGTTTGAGATGTATGTTAGTATTTCACGAGCAATATCTTGGGCAAAACACATATTTGACAAGAAGCAGTGTTGTGTCATCACAGTTGCATTCTTAAATTACTATTATAGATTGGTCATGCGCTCATAAGAGGACTTACTGTTCACAGCTAGTGTTACATGTAAATTCTCTCAGAAAATTGTGGGCTAGAATTGTTGGCAGTCATGGCATGTTTGTTATCATTGTTGTGTAGCTACTAATTTTGGCAGTTGTGGCAAGTTCTAGAAAATTTAGTTGGCCAATGTTTAAGTATTGCTATGACATGTTTGCTTTATTGTCCCATTTGTTTGTGACTCTTCTATTCTGTTTTTCCTTAAAGCATATTGTTAGCATAGCATAAAATATTCACATCAATGATGACCTCCAGAAGCCCATGCAAATAGACAGTAAATTAAGATTTACACTTGAGACCATATACTTGTTTATGTTAGATGCATATATCAGATATTTTCTAGTATATGATCTAGACAAACTTATCATGAAAGATGGATGTATATATTTCTTATATTGAATAAATGAATTTTATAAGGACATAGGTCTTTATGTTGGCTTGATATAGAGCTGCCATTATCTACCTTTGCATTGTTTTCTTGTCATGCATTTTTTAGTCATGATAAAAAGAAAATCCTGGATGTCTATGGACAATGGCACTATCAGCTATGTTACAGTAGCAAATGTTGTTCTGAGATCTTTCTGGAAATAATAAATGCTGATATTCAGACCCTTGGCATCGAAAAGTGCAATTGATTCTCCAAGCAAATGGGACTAATTTCATCAGTATGTTCTAGGATGTTATGTATTTGATGCAAGAGCATTATGGTTGCAATGAACGTGTTGTTTCTCAGATGCATATGTTTGATAGATCATGCTTGGAGATGAAGATGCAAACTCAATATACTAAAATCTGTTCATATGGATCAAAATTTTTTTTTATTTGGAGGATTTCTCATGCCAATACCTAGATAAAGCTGGTGTCTGACTTTCATGTTGTGGCAATATCTTTTATTTTTTGCAGGTCTTTGCTGATGTGTTGGTCAAGAAGGCATATGATAATTGGATGCATGTCATAGAATATGATGGTAAGGCTCTTCTGAACTTTACCAAAAAAAAGAAAGCCCCATCAGATTCATCAAATTATTCTTCAAATGATCATGAAGTGTCTCAAGTCAACCTACAAGCTTCATTTCCTTTGGAGCAGCCTTTGGTTGATACGGGAGTGACAAATGGAGGTATGAAATTTCTACCATGAATAAGAATAATATCTCTTGTAGCATGTTATTTAGCTCCTGTACAGCAGTAGGACAGACTTGAAAGTGATGATCGAGAATGATCTATGGATGTGACCCCAAATATTTTTGAAGTTTCTGTTTTTTTATTTATCATGAATTTAAAAATACCTAGGTTGTGGCACTTAGGATGTTGCAGATGATGATAAAAATTGTGTTTATCTGGCGAGTTGTGAACCGCAATATGATACCTTGGTCATTTTCGCCTCTCACTAGGATATGTAGTGAAGATATCATCTTGTGGATTGTATAGCCATCATCCAAAGGAAAGCAACACTCCTTAGAATACTAATTTTTGCTCTCTTTTCTTCAGGAAGTACCATAACTGCTGTTTATAGTGGAAATGAAGGGGTTACATATTCAAGTAGTCCTCCAAACGTAGCTTCTGATACAAACACGCAGTATGAAAGCACCTGCTTCACCCCACAGAATGAGGCAATTGGCTCTGCTCAACAGAGCTTGATTACGAGAAATGATAGTACAAGTCTGGCACTGGCTCCACCACAGCAGACAAGCATTGCATTCCAACCATCAAGCCACTCCATGGAGCATTCAGGCTTGAACATATATGATGACTGGTCTGGTCAGCAGGACAGCCGCTGTATGGATGATTTCTTCTCTGAGGAAGAGATCCGCTTGAGAAGCCATGAGATGCTGGAGAATGAGGATATGCAACATTTGCTCCGAACCTTCACCATGGGTGGAGCTTCTGTCGGTCTCCCTGAAGATGGATATGGCTTTCCGCCGTATATGCCTTCGCCATGTCCTAACTTCAGCTTTGATGATGAAAGGAATCGTTCATCTGGTAAAGCAGTTGTCGGTTGGCTCAAGATCAAGGCAGCTATGAGGTGGGGCATTTTTGTCAGGAAAAAGGCTGCTGAGAGAAGGGCAGCTCAGCTTGTTGAACTAGAAGAATAGCAGTATATATCATATAGGGTTATACATTATTGTGTGTCTGATTATGTCGTAAAATAGCTTTCATATCTTACACGGATAATGATGCAGACTGGAGGTTTAAAATACGATTCCTAGTGAAGCTGACAATTGCAAGTCACCCAGGTGCTACATTATAGTCCTCACCTACAGCTATCTTATTCTGTGACTGCCTGTTGTTGATTCAGCAAACCCTGAAACGCCCTGCAATATGTACTGCGGTTGCAGATTTTGATGGCTTCCGAGTCTCTATCTACTGCCAAGTTAATAACGAGTAGATCCTTTGGTGGCGGGCACTTCTATGTTGGAATGCCAATGGTCGGAATGTTGGATGGCAGTGCAAGACAGTTGAAATTTACTTCATCCAACATGTTCTTGGACGTGAAAGCAGGTACCCATAGGCAAAAGAATTTGGTCCTAAAACTATTTCCAGATACATTCTCATCATTTCTGTGAAAAATGATCTTGGATGTCCCTGTATCTACTTCTCTGATTCTAGAAAGTTTGCTATGCCATGCTGATGTGGTCTGTACAATTTCAAGATTGTTGTCCTGCCTATATATTTTTATTAGTTAATGTGCTAATATTGCTTTATGCTCCAGCAATGATAAATTCTTTTGATGTTTCTTTGAGTGCATTCGTCATGGAATCGTTGATGTTGTCATTACACATGATCTGCAGATGTTAAGTATTCAAATTACTGAACATTGTGTATCGATCTTTTCCAAAGTTGTTGCTAGATTGTTGTGGCCTCCATCGGATGAGATGGGATGAACCGATTTAGCCTAAACTTTGGGCTTACAGATTTAAGACTGCTTGCCCTCTCAGTTGCCAGTATAACAAGGCTGGTAATTAAAGATGAGGATCTCGATCTTTGATGCTTCACTGCCATGTTGGGTAAATCTTCAGATTGTGATGGGTATTAGCTCTATTGTAATATCCGCTGATTACAGTGTGGATGAGCAACTCATTGATGTCTAAGCTTAGACATGTGAAGAGATCCTCATCCAACATTCTTCTGCTGCATTCATGTCATTTGATGTGCTTCCTACTGCTGTCTTGCTAGTGAATTAACTTTCTTCTCTCTAGCCTGGCAAGAGAACATCAAGAACAAGCACTACTACTAGGAGTGCAAAAGGTTTCCTGTTTGGTTGGAGCTGAGGGAGGTGAGAGGTCAAGCACTTGTCCTTCGTGCCAGCTATGTGAAGAGCATTGAGTAGCTTTTAGTCAGTATAAATCAAACTGATGTGTGCAAGATCGATGCTGAACAGAGTTGCCGACTGGGCAAGCATGGTTCCCCTGCAGGCATTCGAAGCTCACTTTCTGTGGTCCTTTGTCGAGCGGTGGCTGCGATGCATGTACTTGAAGCGTGGACGATAAATGTTTCACAGTCGCAGAAAAGTTTGCAGAGCGAGTGTCGGCGAGAAAGTATGCTTCCTCTGCAGGCAAATTCATCACGGTTGTGGACCCGTCTCAAGCAGTGATTGTGATTAATGTACTTGGAACTGGAGGAGGGAGAAGAGTTGAGTCTGTGTGATGATGGGCTCTTCACCACCATGTCAAGAATCTGCTCCCGCTTTAGGCTGCCGGATACAGAAAGGTGAAGGGGAAGGAGTCACATTTTGACATCTTTGCTGGATCAGAGATCGTAAATTGTTCAGATATTGGGAATATACGTCTCAGAATTCTGTAAGAGTTCAAAATAATGAACGAAACAAGAGAAAATAGGCATGAAAAAGTCTAATATTCGTGTCGAAGATATAATGAAAATTGAGACTTCCAACGACTCGGACTCATTAAATGCAATGGATCCTTTCACCAATTAAATATGTCCCCCTTCCAATTTAAAGTGGTTGCATTGGATCCATCAGTTGAACCGCATGCTGCGTTGGAACCGAGATCTACAACACTTTAAATGCTGTGGGCTTTGATGACATTAATCATGAAGATTACTTGTTGAAAGAGGAGAGACTCTCTTCCAAATGTAGGTTTCTGAGGTGAGAATAGACTTGCCATAATTTTATATATTAAATTGACTTTATGAGGATTTGATGTTTGTATTATCATTAGCTTGCATCTTAATATTTGGGAACAGTAGCTTATTTAAACGCATTGAGTGAGTAACTCAGTTTACCATGAAAAAATGATCTTTAAATGATGGAGACTGTAAAACTTAAACATTGGATCCATCAGATTGAAAAAATGATCTTTAAATGATGGGTCAATCAGTGAATAGGTCAATTATGTAAGAGTTGAATAAGCTATGCTAAACTCTTTAGCATTCAATGGCATATAGAAGACCACTAAAAGAATGATAGCAATGTTGATAACTAGTCAACTTTCATTTATTTTCTTAAGTTGGATCCTCAATTTTCATTTAATTTTATAGGTCAGATGGTCTATTTTCATAAATATACAACATGCTGCATTCTAGACATCCACATCATGAGTTCACTCCTCCTTTGCCCAGAGGTGTATCTTATCTTCCATTTCATAATTTATTCTAAAATCTTCAACATAAATATAAAAATACATGATTTGATTGTGATGTTGCCCACCCATTGGCCCTACAAAACTATAAAATACAATGAGTTTTATTTGGACTAGTTACATATTATCTACTATACTTGAACACTATTAGCTTTATCCCTTTATTTAAAAAATATATATATTAGAATTCCTATAATTCTGAAAGTAAAACAAATAATTCAATTTTCCCTAGCATCTAATCTTTTTATTTCTAATATGTGAGATTTTAAAATAATCTTTTTATCTACCACGTTTATGTTGATCTAGCACGTGATATCATATGTTATGTTTTCCATCAATTTAGCTAATGACATTAAAACAAATAAAGTTATAGAACTATGGGAATCATAATGTAAATTTTAAGTATAAAGATAGTGATGCTAATAGGGTCCAAGTACGCGGGCGGGGTGGAGGGGGTAGGGTAATATATAATTAACTCATTTTATTTCTAAAAAATAAGTTTTTTTATTAAATATAAAAAATATTTCCTTGTAAAACAGAAGATAAACATCTTTATTATATTGCACAAAGTTCATATTAAAGCTTGACTATTTAACTTATGGGCAAACATAATATATGTTATCTCGATTTTCTCAATTATTTATAGCATGAAATTACTGTTGAGTTCTTTTGACTCTTCTTCATGCACATGAGAATGTTGTGCTTAAAAGTCTGATTCATCATTCAACCAGACATCGTCACTGCCAGCCATCATGCAGTAAGTGATCGGCAGCGGAACGCAACCACCAGAATGTGACAACTCTCTCTCTCTCTCTCTCTCTGAGCCCCTCCCCTTCTCCCTAACCTAATCTTCTAAATGCACGCACTTGCTCCTAAGACTCTTGCAAGGATATATAGAAGAGTTAGCAGTGAGTTCTGTGTACAGAGAGAGAGAGAGAGAGAGAGAGAGAGGATGGAGAGCAGGTTGCTGAAAGCTGAGGGTGTTTTGAGGATGCTATCGCTGGCATTGGCTGCCACGGCAGCTCTTCTTGTAGGGTTAGACACACAGACAAAGACAGTCTTGTTAGTGAGGAGGAAAGCCACCGCGAAGGACTTGGATGGCCTATGGTGAGCGAGCTCTTCTTCAGTTCTCAGTTGGCACATCTCCATGCTTCGCTTCGGCTTGGGTTCTTTTGGGCTCATCTCTCTCTGTTGCTGCAGGACCATGACCATGGTTGCCTCCATCACTGCTGGGTATCATCTTCTCCAGCTCTTCAGATGCATGGCGCTTGCTTTGCTCGGGAGAAACCCATGTCGAGGTAGCAAATCTGTGGCGTGGTTTCTTTTCCTCTTGGACCAGGTAAAAACACTCTGATCGATCTCTAAGTACACACATACATATGACGTAGTGGATTGGATCTATCGGAAGATCCAGGACAAAGTTGCTCATTCTTTTCCACCACATCTCCACATTATTTCACCACCACGGTATAGAAAAGAAGAGCAAAATAGCACTGATCATGAAATAAAAGCTACCTACCTACCTACCTATATATATATATATATATATATATATATATATATATATATATATATATATATATGTAAATATATATACATTTGTTCTTTACTAAAATTCTTTTTTGTTTTGATTATCCAATTTGATTCGAGTGACATAAGCACTAATGATATTTAAGACATCTTATTCTTTCGTAAATTTTAGAACTATAATATTTTTATAAATTAATTATCATAATCACATAAGTAAAATATATTAAAAAAAAGATAAATTATATATATAATCAGATTTTTTTTATTTTTTTATTTTCTTTTCTTGAGGCATCTTTTAGGATCTATCAAATAGGAAATATTTTGATGGTTTAACCTATGATTTTAGGTTCGAGTCCTGCCTTTTTCATTTATATTTTTGCCAAAATAAATTTTGATGGAGAAAATTTTGACCCGAGGAAGAGACTTCAAAAGATATCTTTCAATCGTTGGTTCGATCTCACTGATGTATATCAAAGTGAATTACTATGAGACAGATACATATAAGTTTCATACTTTAGACCTCTGAGAAATGGCATAAGCTTAAAAGTTCACTGCACTCTTTTCTCAAATAATTAAGAAAAAGAATTCCCATAACTTTCTTTATGATAAGCCAAAAGTTTTATATGAGTTATGCTCAACAAAATTAAAACCTATGCTAGCTATAGCCTTTCGAGATAACATAACCATCATGTCTCCTTTCCCCTTTGTCCTTGCATGATCCAAAAGCCACCTTGTCATCTGCACAATCAATAACCCATGTAGGACGAGGAGTACTCGTTCACATGTATCTGTTCAAGCTCAAGCTTTATTTACCTTTTCCTCTCATTTCACCCTAATTCGAAAGCTGCCCTCCTTTAATGATTCTGCAAGATATGTATGTTACGCCCATGCATCTTGCTTTCCCCAATGCCTTAGATTGGAGGCATGGCCAATTGATTGCCCAACATGCTGTTTGTCTTATCATGAATGGCATTAAATTGCTATAGCCTTTGTACCTTTGGCATCACCACGCATCGACTTTAATTGATGTGGACCATTGCAAGCCTTCACCTCGCGTATCTTTTTCTTGGTTGCGAAGATGAGTGACGTTGATCATTAATGAGTAGATCTTTTGGCCTTTGCATGAAGGGAGTCACGTACGCCACGTTCGGGGCCACGATGGCCGGGCTTCAGGCGGCGCTGGTGGCGGTCTTCGGCGTCGACGGCCTCCAGTGGTCCAAGCTGTGCAACATATACACCAGGTTCTGCGAACAGGTGGCCGGTGGCATGTTATGTGGCCTGGCCGCGTCGCTGGCCATGGCCGCCGTCTCCGCCGTCTCCGCCCACCACCTCTTCAGGCTCTACCCTCGCTGCCGCCGCTCCGTCAAGGCCGCCCGGTGGCGGTGGCTGCCGTTCTGACTCTCTACACTTCGACGCTGTTTGCTTAGCTACGTGAAGTACCTGCAACTTGGTTTCGTCCATGCATGCATTGGTGTGGATTGAATCCTATGTTAAATGTTTAATGAATAAGCATAGTTTAATCCTTATTAAGTAAATGCTTTTTTTTTTTCATCCTGGACCTAATTCAAGAATATTAAATCTCTAGTAAAATAACGCATTATTTAATTTCTTGTTGGGATTAACAAAAATATTAAGGTTCCTAGATCCCATGTCGTCGGAGGATAAAGAAATCCTAATACCAAAAAGAGTACTCGTGCAGTAAGAAAATATTGAAAACTAGGGTTTGGTTTAAAGAGAGCAAGATACCCCGTAGAATATTTTTTAAAAATTTTAGAGAGAATAAAAAAAAAGATACATATTTTTTACGATTTATGTGAGTGTATATAAGAAGAATCATGCTTGAATAAAGATAATTTAAAATTTTATAAGATAGAGAGTTATCGAACTATGTTAAATTTTATGTCGCAGCGTATATGAATGACTCGAGGGTCTTGAGAAATTAATTTGATATGATAAAAATTTTAATTTTCTTTGTGGATATAATCAAAAAAATCATTGAATCACACTAAATCTTATATTAGATTTTTAGTGTAATATTTGGTTGTTAATTTACGTAGATTTTTTTTCTCTCCTTCCCAACATTTTTATGTATTAATTATTACAATCTCAAATATATTAATTTAAAAAAACACATGCCACATTGTACGAGAACAGAACAGTACACAATCTAACAAATGTAAACAAATCAATTACATATTTATAGCTTCTTGGGGAGACCAAAACCCACGAAAAATACCATTAAACAACTCTTTGATCCCTTCGCTTGGGGCATTTCGACAAGAAGAAGAAGAAGAATACTACACAGACTTATCCTCCAATTCCATGGGCGACGGAGGACGCGAGAGCACCGCAGGATGGAGATCACGCGGACGGGAATGGGCTCGCTAGCTTCGCTCTAAGATCCTTCCTCAGTATCTTGCCGGATGGCGCCTTCGGAATCGCCTCCGTGAAGAACACCTTGTTGATCCTCTTGTAGAACACCACCTGAGACAAGCACGATTCGTTAGAGCCTCGTGATGGATCGTCCGTGGAATCTGCTTGCACGTAAAGTGTTCGGGGATCTACCTGCTTCGAGACGTACTGCTTGATCTCCTCCTCCGTGACCTGAGACCCATTGCACCTCACAACGAAAGCCACAGGAACTTCCCCGGCGGCTTCGTCCTTCATCCTGCACCAATTTTGCCGGTGAGAACATCTGAAGAGGAAGCATCTGATGAAGCTGTGTGTGAGGAGGAGAACTCACGGGACGACGGCAGCATCGGCAATGTCATGGTGGGTGATGAGCAAGGCTTCGAGCTCGGCTGGGGCGACCTGGAACCCCTTGTACTTGATGATCTCCTTGAGCCTGTCCACGATGAAGATCTCGTCGTCGTCGTCCACCAAGCCGATGTCTCCCGTGTGCAGCCAGCCTTCCTTGTCTACGGTGTTCCTCGTCGCCTCTGGATCATTGAGATACCCTGTCCCAGTCACAGCAGCAATTTGGTGAGTTCTAAGATCTCAGAGATTCCATCTTATCTTCATCTGATCCGACGTGCTCGAAAGCTAAGATGTAAGCTTATCATTTGTCTTCCGCTGCTCGCGTTTGTGGTGCTGCCTCCACTCACAAAGTGGGAAGCAGGAAAAGCCATGTCTGGTGCAACTCCACCTACTGCAAATTGCTTCTCCACCACTTGCCTCAACATTCTAATTCTTCATATATGTGGTGGACTTGGAAAGCTTTCGGTACCATATCCGTAGAGTCAGCTTCCACATGCAGCATTAAGAATAAAGCTCTCCGACCAATGGTTTAAGCCTCAGTATTATAGAATGGGACTCATTCCGTAGTGCTCAAAACCCAACAAGTTTGACTTTTCCTGCCCATGGATCTATCAGTTCTTTTCTATGTTTCACTCCAACTTGACTACTACTTATCTATTCTCTGCTGATTATTGACTTGGATCCACCAACTTATGGCCGAGTACAAGTCTATATTTTTCCCAGTTTACATCAACTTCACTTGTACCTTCGGCTAAAAGTTGGTGTGTGTGGCAGCCCTCATGAACATGCCCACAAGTCTCTCTCTCTCTCTCTCTCTCTCTCTCTCTCTCTCTCTCTCTCTCTGTGCATGTATATATTGTTTCATATTTGGAGGAACAGTCAACGACTTGTGTCCAGCCGTCCAAGAGATGTATCCTAATTAACAGTCCCCTTGCAATTCCCCTAAAGAAATAAGATAGATTAGCCACATGTGATTTAAATGATTGGAATAAAAAAAAAATGATGAACTGTGTGATTCATGTGATTGATTGACTGTATGCCTCAGCGTCTGGTGACGAGTCCATATCTATTACTTTGTCTTCTGCGGAACTCATTCTTGGGATTTGGACTGTCAACCTAAACCGAAGATTTCGTTTTTTGCTTGTCGTCTACTAAGTAGTTACCAAACCACTCACGTTTCCACTTTGTCTCGTTGTTCGTGAATGGCGCATTAGACTATTCTACGTTGTAATGGCATCGGAAGAAGAACACAGCTTTGGAGGTGCGATGATGGCAACTATGATGTGGGCTACACTAAGGCATTGGGATCTCACCTTTCATGATTTGGGCTCCTCTGATGCAGATCTCGCCGCGCTGGTTGTGGCCCAGCGACGCGCCGGTGTCGGGGTCGACGATCTTCAGCTCCGCATTCCTCACGACGGTGCCGCACGCCCCGGACTTCACCGGGAATGGCTCCTTGGCGAAGGCGAGGCACATCGAGAGCACCGGCCCGGCTTCTGTCATCCCGTAGCCCTGAGACATGGAAGTGGACATCGTCATGTATTCGGTTCCTCGACTTGTGTGTTAGATTTGCATATGGTCGTCGGAAACAGAAGGCTCTGCTGCTTCTGACATGGTGGGCCATGTTCATCCGAACCGAGGAATAAGAGGGGTGTGGGGGGCAAAGGAGTTGGTGGTCGCACCTGGCCGAGCGTAGCGTTGGGGAGCTTGGCCATGAACTTGTCCTCCAGTTCCTTCCCCATCGGCGCCGCCCCCGACATCACCGTCCTTATCGAGGACAAGTCGTAGCTGTCGACCAGCGGGCTCTTGACGAAATCCAGCACGATCGGCGGCACGAGCGGCGCAACCGTCACGCGGTACCGCTGAACCAGCTCCAGCATGGCCGAGATCTCGAACTTCCTCATAATCAGGATGGCGGCGCCCACCCGGAGCCCGCACAGCAGCACCGAGTTCAGCGAGTAGATGTGGAACAGAGGCAGCACGCACAGCAGCACGTCCTCCTCGTGGAAGTAGAGGTTGGGATTGTCGCCGTCGACCTGCTGAGCCACGCTGGTGATCAAGCTCCGG